>JADEZT010000014.1:0-373325 GCA_016618095.1 Colletotrichum echinochloae
ATCCGATTCTGCTTCTTTCTACCTGCAGCACCTCCCTAACCCTAACCCTAAGCTAACCCTAACCCTAACCCTAACCCTAACCCTAACCCTAACCCTAACCCTAACCCTAACCCTAACCCTAACCCTAACCCTAACCCTAACCCTAACCCTAACCCTAACCCTAATGACTGTATTATTGTAGAAGCAAATGAACTAGAATACAAAGTTAAAAGAATTATTAATAAACGCTATAAGAATAACAAAAAACAATACCTCATTAAGTAAAAAGACTATAAGTATAAAGATAATTCATAGGAACTAGTTAAGAACCTCTAATACTCTTAATAGATACTTTAGGAGTACCACAGTTCTTAGATAAACCCTCTAGCAATAGACCTAAATCCACAAACTCCTTACTAAGACCACAAGAACCCTAGTTAATATTGTTAGGAACGCTAAGCAACTACAGGTCATGCACCATCTAAGACTTATAGGAATCTAGAGCAGAGTAAATACTATCCTCCTTATCTAACTCCTGCATACCTCATTAGAAAGTCTCTTATTAACGTTTCCACACCTTTTTATAGATCTTATAAATCTATAACAACTAACTTATAGCCTTAGCTATCTATAACTACATATCTATAAGCTTTAAATAAAGAGCTATGAGCTTCTTACTAGCCTTTTCTTCCTTTTTATCCTACTCCTTTTGTTAAGTATTTAATTTTTAAACTATAAAATATAATTAGTAATAAAACAACCTTTAGGATAAGAGTACTTATAAGTAGATACTACTAAAATACTATTACAAGGCTTCTTTACCTTAATATATATCTAATAATAAGATAAACCTTTACTAAAATAATAAGCTACCTTTATATAAAAGTATTAAGTATAAGGTATGTTAGTAATAGTAGATTAGGCTTTAATAAACTTAAGTAAAGTAAGATACTTATAGTCTTTAGCAATAGTTTTCTTTAATTTTAACTTCTCTATACAACCTAACATAATATTAGTATTAGGGGTAAGATAGAAAGCAAGTTTGATAACTCCCTAGCCTAGGAGATATAACCTACTTATGTAAGTCTTAAGGGTAAGACCTTTAGAGAGGAGACATAATATTATAACCTAATAAGTTATAGGCAGTATAGCTCTATTAGTAGATAGGAAGCATAGGTAGCATAAGTTTTATATAGGACTAATAAGGGATATAAATAAATAACTCTACTAGAATAGAAGAACTAGGAAAAGGTTATATAAAGATAAGAAGGACTAATAGATAATAAGCAGTCTATGGTTAAAGACTGATATACTAAGGGCGGTCTACCTCTATAAGACTAATATCTAGATATTAGTCCTAGTATTAAGACCTTAGGATATAAAGATACTTATTCTACTTTAATAGATTACCTTCTATAGCTCTTTAGTAATTAACTTATAAAACATCCTTAGATAACTTTCAGACTCCTTATACTTACTTATCTTTGTGAATCACTTCTTGAGCTATATAAGCTACTACCTGTCTATCGACCACCCGACTGATCACGGAGTGACTGATATGTTAGCAAGAACGCTAGTGAGTATAACACTGTTAATTATTATCGCAGCCTTAGCTATACTTTAGTAGAAAACCTACTGTCAGGAATCTAGCTGTAACATAAGGGTAGTACCTATATATTAATATATGGTACCTATATATTAATTCTCTTATAATAATATAATAAATAATATTATTTAATAAGTTAATTACTTCTTATATACTTTAGAGATAAGTTTTTTATTTTAGTTATTAATACTAAGCTAATTAATTTATATAGCTTTTTAATTAAATATGTTTAATAAGTTTTATATTATTTATAATATATATATATTATAAGGTAGTTTAAATAATATCAATTAATACTTAGAATTTAAATTATTAATTATTAAAGTACATAATTATTATAATAATTTTTAATTAATTATTTATATATATATATGTATATATAACTATATAAATATTCTCTAAAGAATTCTCTATTTATTTTTATTTATAGTATTACCTTAGGATCTAAATATATATACTATTAGATTTTAGTTATTTAGGTAATACAATCTATTCTAGTAATATAGTTAATATTTTACTATAGACCTTTTCTTATCTAGCCTAATAGGTAGGGAGGTCTATACTAGTGTTATAGCCTAACTAGTTAGAGTACTAGCTAGTATAACTATATAGTATAGAATAAGAGATAATAATATAGAAGCATTATTACTAAAGCTTTTACTTTATACTAGAGTTAGTTACCCTAATCTGCTTATAATATAATAATACTCCTACTCTATAACAAGAGTATAGGTTTAAATCCTAGTACTACTAACTAGATAAGATACCTCCCTAGGGTCCTTAGTATTCCTAACTATAGGTAGTATATATTGGATTGGTTACCCTGTACCCCTACTAGAGTTTCCTTACTTATACCTGTGATATACCTAGTTAGTTACTAGTATGGGGACATGCCTCTTAGAGGGGAGACATAGTATTACAGCCTAACCAGTTGGGGTGCTAGCTGGCGTAACTATATAGTGTAGAACAGGGGATAATGATACAGGAGCATCATTACCAAAGCTTTTGCTTTGTGCCAGAGTTGGTTGCCCTGACCCGCTCGTGACAGCTAGTCGCTAGCACATTATACCTACTTTAATAACTAAAACCCCTAGGTAGGTTTATAGCATTTAAGAGGCCTAGACTATAAAGATAGTATACTTAAGCAACTACAACTAGCTAACTGCCTGATTTAGTATCATCAGTGGCTCTGAATGGGTGACGATGGGCTGTTGGTAGTAGCTGCGACGGGATGGGATGGGATGAACTGAGCGTCCGAAGGTTGTGGCGTTTGGGGGTCTCATGATTGTTCCACGGCGTTGATTCCAGCAGCGGAAATGGAGATTCAGTCAATAAGTTATGTTACCTCATGGTATTGACTGCTGGATTGATTGATAGAGGACCTGAGATGAAATGCCTAATACAGTGCCTGTAAAATCTATAATTCTACCCAGGACCGAATCACATTCAATAGTTTTCTAGTTACCGGCTATGGCGGCGGCGGCGGCGACGGCTGGAGTCTCTTCCCCGGACCTTATGAACAAGGTCTCTCTGCCTAGTAATCTCTAGTATGCTCATAAGACAGCAAACACGATAGAGAAGTAGGCAGAAAAGGAGACCTGAGCGTTATTCTAGGCTTGAGGCTTTGTAGATGTGTCTAGTCCCTTCGCCGCGGATTGGTGATGCGTCAGCGATTGGACGGCGGGCGTACAGGTACTTATGGATCAGACTGTTATGCTGCACGGTCGGTCTGCTCTTAAGAGTGTCCTCAGGGGCCTTGGCGCTCTCTGCCGCCATTACAGATAACCTAGCATGGGGAGTGCGAATTCAAGAAGATAGTCTGGGATGCTAACAAGTGGCGCTACGTTGTCTTCCGTCAAAGAGGCCGATCCAGGTATAAGCGTGCGCCAGGCCTATACACTACAACATGCAAACACAGCAAGGATCCACATCCAATGATCATTACTTCAGCAGGACCAGCAGGACAGCATCATGAACAAGGGAGAACTATGAGAGGGAGTAGGGAAAGAAAGGGAATGACCAGAGACGTAGTTGCCTAAGATCTGACCTCTCACCTGCAACAGCCTGTGCCGTCACGCTTGAGGAACATGACTCGAATGTCTTATCAGTGACCTCGGCGGCCCTATTAGCACTTCATTTAGATTAACTAACTCAACTTTAACCCTAGAGTTAACTATTTAGCTCGAGGTTATTTACAAAGTTAATTAGTTAATTGTTTACTATTTTTACTTTAATATAGTTTACTTATATTTAAGTTCTTACCCCTCTTTTTAACTGAATATCAAACACCTAGGATTATAACCAAGTGTATTATAATCATCACACCACTTCTAAACTTAGTTAACATGTAATGCCTAGGATTATGACTAAGTGTTGCATAACTACTATACTATAATGTTTCTATACTTTCCTATTTAGGGGAAAGAGGGTAACGTAGGTATAAATTACTACGTTTCTGCCTTAGGCAGGTATATAGCTAGGCCTACCTGCTCACCTATAAGAATATAGACACCTGTACGCCTCTTGCACTTAATCTTTTCTATACCATAACCTCTATCAGAACATTTCAACCAAAAATTCAAAGTCAAAAGATTTACAGACAGACATCATGCGTTTCCCTACTATTTACGTCGCTATGTTTGTTGTTCTTCAGGCTACTGGAATCACCGCCCAAGGACCTGGTGACTGTGCTGATGACCACAACTGTGGCGGAAAGGACTGCACTATTCCTCCCGCCGGCTCTAGTGTCCCTGGTAACTGCATCAACTCCTCCTCTGGCGGTTGTGCTTGCACCTACTAGATCTGTAAGTCACTACAGGGTGTCTTGGATTGGAATTCTACATTACTAAACAGTAATTTTAGGCGTGTTAGGTACACTGCATATTTTTGCTGCAATACCATGCAATGGGAAGCTAGGATAATGTCATGAAATCCTTCGTGATACTGAGGCTCTAGGGATTGGCATTGTCATATGATATATCATTTGACCGAGCAGCAGATCAGTATTTCTATGGGCCTTGCACACTAGATACATTTTGTTAGATTCAAGTACTTTACATACTATAATCCTTATGCCTTGCTGTGTGCTCTAACTGGTGACAGATAATATATGACAGGAACAGATCGCTAGCCTACCCTAATGAGATTAGCTTTCTCTCCCGCCCCTAGGTATTATGCACTGTATTTAATTATTATATTAGCCTATGCAAATAAATCCTTAAGTCTTTGAGAAAATAAAATAGGACAAGGCTTTGTTAATAAGGATAATAGACTCAGCTTATGATACCTATAATAGTATAGGAGTAGCTGTTTAAGGAAGCCCTAATATACTAATAATATATTAAACTAGGTTCTAATCTATATACTATAGATTCTAGAGTAGCTAGTATTACTCTAGCTATAAGAAGGATATTAAAGTATCTATAAATTAGCTTCTAATTTACTTTTTATATTTCTTTAAGCAGGTATAATATTTCAGTAATTAGTATAAACCTCTTGTCAAAGTAGCCAGAGTATTTAGCAGCAACTAAAGTGTCCTCTAAGCGGGGGTGCCTCCACTTTTATAGGCGCTTTGACAATTAACAGTCTGAGCCGCTGGCTGCGTCGGTAAGCGTCTAACGCCTACCCCTACTATGAGTTCGAGTCTCGCTAGATCGAGGGATTAGGTAACCGATGAATCCGCTGAGATCTAGAAAGAGCTGGAAATCCGGAAATCACTGCTCAGATCCGTTGTGACCCGGACTATCCTGAGAGGGTAGATAAGAGCTCATTGGTTGGCAAATCCCCTGGCATAAAAATCAGGCTTAGTGTGACGCGTAAGCCTGAGGGGGTGTGTCAAAGTAGCCAGAGTATTTAGCAGCAACTAAAGTGTCCTCTAAGCGGGGGTGCCTCCACTTTTATAGGCGCTTTGACACCTCTCTACCTATTAAGCTAGATAAGAAAAGGTCTATAGTAAAATATTAGCTATATTAATAAGATAGATTTTATTACCTAAATAACTAAAAGCTAAAAGTTTATATATCTAGATTTAAGGTAATACTATAAATAGAAATATATAAAGAATTCTCTAAAGAATAGCTATATAGTTATTAATTATATACTAAGAGTTAATTAAGAATTATTATTATAATTATTTGCATATTTTAATATTCAATTGTTTAAATTATAAATATTAATTAATATTACTTTAAGTATTATATATAGTATATATGTCAGAGGTCTAGTAATCTAAGTGAAGAAGTTGACGATAGAAGCAAATAGAGGTAACTTAGCTAGCAATAGATAGGTCTTGCAATGTGTTCATATTCGAATCTAGCCTAGCATAACTATCGTGGGCCTGGATGAGGGCTTTTATGCCTCATCCAGATGACTAACAGGGACTTATCCAGGGCCCTACTAGGCCCCCCTATCTAGGAACGTAATAATATATATAATATATCTTAGTTATTATTATAATAAATAATAAAATAGTTATAATATTAATAATTCTAAGTAACTTAGCTAACTAGAGTAACTAATATATTAAGTTATAGTTATTATTAAATTTTAGAGATTATAATAATTAGTTATATATATATTAATATAATATATATATATATATATATATTTATCTAGTTACTTATATAGAAATCTAGAAATAAGACTATCTCTTTATAGTAGAATCCTAATAAGTCTTTAGCTTCTAATCAGTCTAAAACCTTAGATATCTCTTATATATATAGATCTAATTACCTATATACTCTCTAGCTAATTATTATATTATTTCTATATATTTAATATACTTCTTTAGAGCTACATAGTATTGAAGTAGTAATTTATTTACTTATATATTAAGGTAAGCTTAAAATATAAGTATAAAGTATAATTATACTTTAATATCTTATATATTCTTATTTTATATAGCCTTATATAATTGTTGCGATGCCAGCCCATCGTCAGGATCCATCGGAGTTACCCGCTAACTCCGATCCCACCGGTCACGTGAGACCGGTCCGAGCTCGTCCGCGGGCCCACCCGCGGCAGCCATTTTCACCGCCAGCTCAACCTGGCGGCCCTCTTGATAGTTACACTTCTTCACGCATAATTGACCCTTTTTGAGACCCCTTATTCGTCGCCCGCTGGTTATCACCAGACCCCTTTCGCCTTGCTTACCAACAAAAAGCTTTTCTAAAAATATTATAAAATGTTAAAGAGAAGTGATTCTTAATAATATAAGTATTATTTATTTATATCTTATTTTTAATTTCTTAATTATATATTAACCTTAAAAATTTATAATGTCTAATATATAAGAACTAAAGTAAATAGAAAAAATATATAAAATATAATAATATTATATTATTAATTAAATAACTTAAACTTTATAAAGTTATAACTTTTATATTTATATAAAAAAGTAATAATTCTTTTCATATATAACTTTAAATATTAATTAAAGTATTAAAATCATTTTCTATCTTTTTTAATTAGTATTTACTTATTTTTAAATATTATAATAACTTAAATAAATAAAAGATTAAATTTGGTAAGTTAAATAAAGAAAATAAGTTTATTTTAATAATAATATATAATAGAACATTATAATTAAATGAATTAATAGTTAAATAAATATAACTTATTTTTAATTACTAAACTATATTACTTTTTTATTTAAATATCTTTTAATATTTATAATAACTCTTTTAAATATAATATAATGTATGGAAAAATTAATTTTATTAAAGTTATAAATATTTAACTTAATAATCTTAGATTTTATAATTATATTTTATTTAAAATATAATTATATATTATTATATTAAAATCTTTATATTAAGCCTTTTATAATTATACTTATTAGAAATAAATTTAAAGTTTTAATATTTATTTAATAAGGTTTAAAGCTTAATACTTAGTAATTAATAATATATTCTAATTGATTAAAAATTAATTAGTTATTTCTTTTATACTATTAAAATAAAATAAAAATAAGTAAAAGTTTATATTAAAAATAAACTTAATTAACTATTTTTTAAGTTTTATTAAATTTTATAAATTAAATATAGTATTATATATTATAGCAAGATTCCTAATAGTAGGTTTTCTACTAAAGTATAGCTAAGGCTATAATAATAATTAATAGTCTTATACTTACTAGTATTCTTACTGATATATTAGTTACTTAGTAATGTTAGAGCTAGATTCCTAATAGTGGGTTTTCTACTAAAGTATAGCTGAGGCTGTGATAATAATTAACAGTGTTATACTTGCTGGCGTTCTTGCTGATATATTAGTTACTTAGTGATCAGTTAGGTGGTTGATAGACAGGTAGTAGCTCATATAGCTTAAGAAGTAGTTCATAAAAATAAGTAGGCATAAGGAATTTAAAAGTTATCTAAGGATGTTTTATAAGTTAATTACTAAAGAGCTATAGAAGTCTATCCTTAAGTACTTCTAAGTCTATCCTATATATAAGTTCTAATCTCTTTTCTCTTATCTTAATTATATTAGTTTATTAGTTATAATCACTTCTTTACTTTATTAATTAGTTAGTTACTTCTATTAATTAACTACCTAGATCTACTGATTAATTAGTAGGTTTATAGAGTGATTAGCTGGTTAATATAGTGAGAGGTAGTAATAGTACTCAGTAGGGTTTAAGAAGGTAATAAAGATAATAAAGTATAGAGTTAGCTAGTAGTAAAGTAAAGAGAGTTAGGGTTATAAGAACTATATAATATAGGTTTAGAGTTAAGTTTAGAGTTAGGGGTATAAAAAAACAAGAGGTAAAATAAAGGTTTAGGGTTAGGGTTAGTAGTAATAGCTAGTAGTAGTATAACCTAGTAACTTACTAACTTATAATACTAAAGTCCTACAGCCTATAATACTAAAACCTATAATATTAAAACTTATATGTTACAGCTAGATTCCTAATAGTGGGTTTTCTGCTAAAGTATAGCTAAGGCTGTGATAATAATTAACAGTGTCATACTCACTGGCGTTCTTACTAACGTATCAGTCACTTAGTGATCAGTCAGGTGGTCAATAGACAGGTAGTAGCTCGTATAGCTTAAGAAGTAGTTCATAAAGATAAGCAGGTATAAGGAGTCTAAAAGTTATCTAAGGATATTTCACAAGTTAATTACTAAAGAGCTATAGAAGTCTATCCTTAAGTACTTCTAAGTCTATCCTATATATAAGTCCTAATCTCTTTTTCTCTTATCTTAACTATATTAGTCTATTAATTATAATCACTTCCTTACTCTATTAATTAGTTAGTTACTTCTACTAATTAATTACCTAGATCTACTGATTAATTAGTAGGTCTATAGAGTGATTAGCTTATCTTATCTCTATATAACTTATACTATAGTTCTTCTATATCTAAGGAGTTATTTGTTTATCCTATCCTATTATCTATATAAATATATTACTACCTATATCTTATCTTATTTATTAATAGGGTATTATTACCTATAACTTATTAGGTTATAATATTAGGTCTTATCTCTAATAATCTTATTCTTAAGATTATATAAGTAAGTAAGTACTCCTAAGTTAGGGAGTTTATTAAGTTCTCTCTTTCTTTATCTTACTAATAATATATTAGATTCCTAAGTTTTCTAAAAAATAGTTATTATCCACTCTTTATTATAAGTGCTATACCTTACAAATTACTTAGTTTGGTTTTAAAGTTATACTATATTCTTATTATTATCTAAATAGCCTTTATTATAAGATAATAGCTAGAATAAGTATCTATAGTAAATATACTTATCTAGGTTAATCTTATAATGTAACTTAGAATACTATTTATATATATAAGTATGTTTTTTCTTTATTAGTTTATAGGTACTAACTTATTTTAATAGTTAATTATCTTCTAGATAAGGTAAGTTAATTAGATTATAAGGAGGAGTCTAAAGAGGCGATCCTCTATAAAAGAGCAGTTATGCTAAGGAAGGCTTAAGTAGAAATAGATATGTTACTTATAAAGCTAGATTGTATCTATAAAGTAAAACAAATGGTTCTTAAGAAGGGTAACGCAGTGTTATTATTTATAGATAATGTAGATGTCGCGCTGGAGTTATATGTCATTTGTAAGGTTCAATCTATAGGGGGTTTTAGTACAGTAGATTTATTAGGTATTGTTTCTAATTAGGATCCTAATAATCCTTTTTAGTAATTGTTTAGTAAGGCTAAGGTCTTAGGGTCTAGTCCTATAATATCTAAAAGTCTTAGAGTAACTATAGAGAGTACTAGAGGTTCTTAATAGGTTCCTATAAGTTATCTTTATATCTATAGCCTTTCTATTTAATAAGATATTATTTTTATCTATTCTTATTACGTTTATTAATAATTTATTTAACCTTATATTTTAGTTTGTTTACTTCTATAATAATATAGTTATTAGTATTTAATCTACGTAGTACTAGCTTAAGCAGTACGATGTAGAAGACTAGGTGAATTTTTATCATATCTAGTAAGTTAAGTTCATAGTTGACATCTAAAACTTTTCATAGGATTTTAAAAGGTCCTAATTTCTTATAATTAAGTTTATTACTAAGCTGTTTAGTTTTGATGTTTTAGCATGCAAGGTATACGCTATCCCCTTCTTCAAAGGTTAGTCTCTCAATCCTTAAAGGGTTAGTGTATTTCTTTATTTGTTATCTAATGAATTTTAAATCTAGGGCTGCTTTACTTTAAATTTCTCTAAGTTTGGTAATATCAGCCATTGCTTTTAGTACTCATAATACTTTATAAGGTTCTCTATAGGTAGTTAGTTTAAATCCATAGTTTAGGTAGAATAATAAGTTTCTAGTACTTTCTCCAATAGCACTATTATAAGTAAATTAGCCTATAGGCAGTAGTAGTACCTAATTATCTTAGTTATAGTTAATATAATATTAGAGATACTATTTAAGTATCTAGTTAATTCTTTCTATTTATCTATTAGTCTATAGGTAGAAAGAGGTAGATAGTTTATAGTCTAAACTAAGTTACAAAATTAAGGATTTCTAAAACTTTAAGGTAAATAGTTTATCTCTATCTAATATAATTTCTTTTAGTGAGCTGTGATTACTAATAATATACTTAAGGAAAGTATATATAAGGTCCTTAGCTATACTAGCTTTAAGGTATAGGATAAAGTAGGTACACTTTATAAGTTAGTTAATAATAATAAGAATGCTATTATACTATATCTTTATAAGTAGTTCTCTTAACTTAGGTAGTTTAATAATAAAGTCTAAAGAGATTAAGTACTATGCTTCTAGGTGTACTAGTAATAGTTAAATATACCTATATAGCTTATAAGAGCTATTCTTGCTCTTTTTATATAGGTTATAGTCCTTAATTACTAAAGCTACTTATTCTTATATAACTTACTTATTATAGTATTATTAAATTCTTTTAAAAGTTTTTATGACTCCTTGGTATCTATATACTCTAGCACTATGTATCTTATGTATCTAGTTATCTATTATTCTTCTAGTTATACTAGTATTAATATAAGTACTAATTATGATAAGTTTCTGCGCTGGGATGATGTTACCGTTCTTGTTATGCTTAAGGATAACTTATGTTTCCTCTAGTATTGGGACTTTAAGGTCTAGTTGTTAGCTGAGAGCATCAGCTCTTTTATTTTCTATTTCTTTATAATAGATAATCTTAAAGTTATATTCTAATAGGAATTCTAACTATTAAATCTATTGTTTGTTTAGGACTTTAGAGGTTATGAAGTATGCAAGGTTTTTATAATCCATATATACAATTACCTAATACTTTATTCCTAATAGATAAGGCTTCTATTCTTAAAATGCTTTAATAATTACCATAAGTTCTTTATTATAGATCTAGTAGTTTAATTCAGGTCTATAAAATGCTTTTAAGTAGAATGCGCATAGGTGTAGTTATCCTTCCTTGTCTTATTATCTAAGTTATCCTCCTATTACAAAGTCTAAAGCATCAGTCTTAACTTTAAAGGGTTTGTCTAGGTCTAGAATCTTAGTAACTAGTTTAGATATAATAAGTTCCTTAACTCTATTAAAGGATTTATTATATTATTCTATCTACTTAAACCCTATATCCTTATATATAAGTTATTATAATCCTCTAACATAGGTAGCGTAGTTCTTAAGGAATTATCAATAAAAATTAATAAATCCTAGGAATAATTAAATTTCCTCAACATTAGTAGGTATTAGCTAGTTTCTAACTACTTTAACCTTCTTATCTTATATTTAGATTTCTCCTAGTATAATAGTAAATCTAAGGTAGTCTACCTTCTAAGTATAGAATTTACTCTTCTTTAGTTTAACTAAAAGCTTTACTTCTTAGAGCTTCTTAAGTACCTTATATATATACTCCTTATGTTCTTTAAGGTTTTTAGAGAATATAAGGATATTATTAAGGTAATAGATAATAAAGATATCTAGATACTCTCTAAGTATATAATTAATTATTACTTAAAATATAGTAGGTATATTAGTAAGTCTAAAAGGCATGATAAGAGTCTTAAATAGTTCTCCATATATTTAAAATACTGTTTTTTATTTATTTCCTTCCTTAATTCTTATAAGGTTATAGGTATCTTTAAGGTTAAGTACTATAAATTAGTTTACTCTATATAATAAATCTTACAGTTCTAAGATAAGGGGTAATAGGTAGCTATTTTTCTTTAAAATACTATTAAGCTTCTAGTAGTTAATATATAGTTATAGTTTTCTATTCTTCTTAGGTATAAATAGGATAGGATATCCTACTAGTAAGTCCAATAGTTTAATATAACCCTTTACTAGGTTCTTATCTAGCTATTTATTAAGTACTTCTTATTTTATTAGGTTAAGTTTATAAATTAGCTTAAGCTTAAAGTATTTCCTTTTTAATAGTTAGATCTTATGGTTATATGGTCTATGCTTTAGTAGTCCCATTTTTAGTTCTTTAGTAAATTGTTATATATATTACTAGTATTTAAGAGGTATTAATCTTAGTTAGTCTTCTTCTAGGCTTCGTTTATTCTACCTATCTAGCGCATTTATAATCTTTATAGATATAGAACTCTAATCTTATATAGGTTTGATCCTTTTAATATAAGTAATATACTTCCTTAGTTACATAAGTTTACTTGGAGGTTATAGTATATAATACTATCTTATAACTAAATCTCTCTACTAGAGTTAGCTTATTCTCTAGTTTATATTAGGGTTATATTCTTGTAGCTATAGGATTCCTAGAATTATATCTATAATTCCTAAGTTAGTAATATTAAAGTTAAGTTCTTAGTATTAGTTATAGATTACTAAAGAGAGGTATATAGTCTTCTTATTAATAGTTCCTTTACTATACTAAACTTATACTTCTTTAACTATTTATAGGGTATATGGGTCTTTCTTATATACCTATTTAATGTTTTATTTATTTACTAGCCTAAGTAAGATAAGGTTAGCTTATACTCTACTATTAATTATAACCTTAGTAGGCTAGCTATTAATTAAAATAGTAAGAATAATATAACTATTATCTCTCTTAGTTATTATATAAAAGGTTTTTATATCATTTTTAGCTATTAGTACCTTTCTTATAAGCACTATAGGGAGTTTTTTAACTCCTTAGGGGCTTTCTTAACTTATTCTCTCTATATTTATACTTTCCCTTTATAGTATTATATATACTTATTAAATAGGTAGTTAGACCAGTGTCCTATGAGGTAGTTAATACATAGCATGGGGTGTTTTAGGCTTAGCTATAGGATAAGCTATAGCTAGTAGTACTCCTTTACTTCCTATATACTGATTTTGTGGTTCTTATAAACCTTAGAAATAGGTTTATTATTATATTATTATAAAAAGAAAGAGTATTCTCTCTTCTTTAGTTAATATATTAAGTATTTGTTATAGATATAATCTACTTAAAATACCTTATAGTATAAGAGGTCTTTCTTATTAAGTTATTTATTATCTTTAAATATAGGTTCTTCTTTAGTTAGTACTATTAGGTAGTACTAAAGGTTGGTATCTTCTATTCTATAGAAGTATACTTCTTGTTTATTACTATGTTTACTAATTTCTAGTTATCTTTCTTTTTATGCTTTTTCTTCTGTCTTAATAAAAAGTAGATCTTCTTAAAAGTCCATATAGGTCTAGGTTACTAGAGGCTTATCAGAGTTATATTAATAGTCTAGTATAGGCAAGAGTAATAAGGATAGGATATTATTTACCTAGTTCTAAATATACCAGTTTATACTAGTCTATTTAGAAACAGTTAAGTTTATATAACTTATCTTAATTAGCTACTTAGCTATGTATTATTCTATTTTACTTAATAGAATAAACTTATCTAGAGAGAGTTCTAGTTCTTCTTCTTAGTTAGAGCTAGTTCCCTATACTTTAATAGTACTTTTAGGTATTAATTTGTAGTAATAAAGTTAAGAAGAAGAGAAGGAGGTCCTTTTTCCCTTCCCAGCTATTATAATAGTCTTAGTAATAACTTATTAAGGTTTCCCTTAGGATCTAATAACATCTTTATATAAGGCTTAGTTAAACTTATTTTCTAAGTTAAGTTAGTAGATAGGGTTACCTTATACTTAAACTTACTTAGATAGTTATTTTTTAATTATATTAATAACTTCTTAGTCCTAAGGTATCTTATCTTCAAGTATCTCTAGGGTATCTTAGGCTTAGATTAAGTATATACTCTTTTCTTAGTTTTACTATTTAAGTTACTATATAATATTAATAGCTTGTGGTATCTTAGGGCTATATAGAGCTTTTTTGCCCACCGTAACAGTCTTGCCTTTAGGCTCTTTAGAGTACTAGCCTGCTTATTTCTTACTATCCTAGTAAGTTAGGTAGCTATTATCATAGTAGGCAGTCTATAAGAGTTATAGGTATAAGACCTCTTTTTAAGTAATATTTACTTATTAGTTACCTTTTACTAGTATCTTATTCTAGAGTTATTTTAGTTATTGGTAGTCTCTAGCATAGTATTTTATTTTCTTATAGTTATAGTACTTAATAGTTTTAGTATCTTTAGGTAGCTAGTTCTCTTATTTCCTAGCTATACTAATATCTATAGGTTCTATATAGTATCTATAAGATATACTTAGTTAGTTTTATAGTTATTACTAGTTATTATTTCTTCCTTATTAGTAGTTACTAGGGTTTCTTAGTCCCTAGGCATAGTACTTACCTATATTAACATTTAGTTACTAGTTCTTACCTCTCTCTTTTTACTATTTATAGAAGTAGGTATTAATCTTAATAGCAAGTTTGATAGATCTAAGAAAGTCTTCTAAAGTACTGATAATCTTAGTAAGTTTATCTTTAATATCTTCTTTAAGTTCTTAGTAGAATATAAAGATTAGGGATTTATCTATAATATTAAGTCTAGTAGTAAGTTATTAGAACTTAGCTATGTAGTGTGAGGTAGCCTTGGTTTACTTAAGGTTTATAAGGTCTTGCTTAGCTTATTATTTTTTATTAGAGTCTTAGAATAGTAACTTTAGGGCTTGTTTAAATCCTATTATACTTCTAAAGATTAACTAAGTCTTATAAGAGTATATACTTAGTTCTCTATTATTTCTAAGAAATTCTTTCTAGAATAGCTTAAACTATAAAAGTACTTTACTATATAGAAAGGTACTAGTATAGATAACTCTCTTAGTTTTATTATAGAAGTTAGTAGTATAAAAGGTCTAATAGGTATAAACTTAGATTAGAAATCCTTTTAGCTATTTACTTTTACTATTATAGGTTTCTAAGGAGTTAAGCTTAAGCTTATCTTATCCTTTAACTAGGGTTAAGATAATATTAGTAGTAGCTTGAAGTATCTTAACTTCTTATCTAAGTATAATAGCTTTACTATTTTTAGCTTCTAGCTTAATAAGGGTATTATTAATAATAGATTATATTTATTATAGGTTATAGTTATTAGTTTTCTTAAGTTATTCTATTTAAGCTATATTATTATTAATAATATTAACTAGCTATTTATTATATATAGTATTTCTCTTAACTATCTTATATATAGCTATATATTAATCTGTAGTAAGGATAGCCTTACTATCTTTATTAAAATTAACTTTAGGTATTATAGGTTTATTATTAAGATCTATAGCTTAAGCAAGCTTTTAGTCTAGAGACCTAGGAGTCTTAGAGATACTTAAGGATAGGTTAGTCTTAAGAGAAGATATTATAGTTTTACTATTACTTAGTATTATAGAGTTAACTTACTAATAAAAGTAATTAAAGTATTATAGCTAGATTTCTAATAGTAGGTTTTCTACTAAAGTATAGCTAAGGCTACAATAATAATTAATAGTATTATACTTACTAATATTCTTACTAATATATTAGTTACTTAGTAATTAGTTAGCTAGTTAATAAACAGGTAGTAGCTTGTATAGCTTAAGAAGTAGTTTATAAAGATAAGTAGGTATAAGAAGTCTAAAAGTTATCTAAGGATATTTTATAAGTTAATTACTAAAGAGCTATAGAAGGTAATCTATCTAAGTAGAATAAATATCCTTATATCTTATTATATACTTTTAGATTATTGCTTGCCTTTACTAATCCTTGGTATAGGATTAGTATTCTGTGTTTTTGATCCCTGGTGGGGGATTAGCTTGGATTACTAGTGACTCTGTTGATCCGTCACGTGACCTTCCTTAGTTCTTCTGTTCTGCTGGCTGTGCCGCACTCCTACACCTTGAGTATCTTACTGTCTAGTGGTCTTAACTAGGTTCCTTTAGGCTGCACTAGCTACCAATAGATTCCTAGGTTATAATATTATATTAGAATAATATTTCTTAAATTATATTACTAAAGTTAATTAAGGGATTAAGCAAATCTAAGCTACTTTTAAATATTTTATATTTAAATATATTAAAAAGCTTAAATCATAAGGTTCAATTAAGCTTCTTTATTTCATAGAGATATTATTATAGAAAAAGAAAGATATATTGTAATAATATAGGTAGTAGGTTTATAGTTTAGTATCTAGCTTGCTTATTTATCTAGCTCTCTTATTATATATGTTACCTAAAGATTCTTAATATTTAATAAAGTAACAAGGTGTCTATTTCTTATGCCTAATAGCCAGGTTTTAAGGTTAGGAAGAGCAGAAGATAGCAAGAGATAAGGAAAAGAAGAGGAAGTAGAAAGACTTAATAAAGCGTAATAAGCAAAGGAGGGAATTGTCAAGATAGAAGGTCTTACAGGAGGCAGGAGGTAGAAAGGCGCGGGATCTTCCATAGCGGCCATAGCTGTAACTACAAACGCAGTAAAGGTCATCCCCTTGAGCTCTACTGCTACCTATTTTAGTGTATGCCTTAGAACTACAGAAAATAGTAAGGGTTAAGGGCTAATAACATAAGCAGACTGCTTACATAGCTTCTATCCCCAGTAACTATCATTTCACTTGATCCATGTAACGCTAAAAAAGGGCTACTAGAGCTCAAGGGGATATTGTGCGAAGCTCGTGGGCGAAAAGTTGGGTTTTGGACGCTCCCCACGCAACGGACTGAATCTTATTATTATGCAGCCTCTGCTCTTATTCCCTGTAGCCACCAAGGCACTAGAATTAGTAGCGCTTGTGTTTAAAGGGATGTAAGATTAAGTAATAAATACGGCATATATAAGCTGCAAGTTCTAGGTAAAACTAAAGGCAGGTAGGTTGCTACCTCTAGTTTTCAATACGCACGCAGCCTTAGGTGACGGTGCTTGGAGCCTTGGAAGTCTTAAAACTTACTAGATTCCTCAAACCCTCACTATCCTCGCACTAGGGGCGCCAACACTCATCCTAAGCCAGCCTCAATAGACAGCTGTCGTGCAGCACAGAACCGCTCAATGCTCCAGCATGTCCATGTCTCTTTGTGGGGAGAGCTTGAGGCGATCCAAAGACCAAGGTAGCAAGCGCGTTTAGTTAGGGGGTGATAGTATTAGGCTGTTTGCGCATCATGCTCCCTCCTACAGACACGTGGGATGGCGCAATGCGGCGGAGAAGTTTATCTCAACGTTAACGCTCAATCCCCAATTGTATTCTTCATGTATATTTGACTCGGGGCAAAACGACGTTCCTCAGTGCAAATGTCGTCCCTCCTCGTCTCAAGGCCTATAAAGTAGACGGTCTCTTCTCTTTACAATGGCGAGTAGGAGAAGACCGATGTTATCTCTGGAGATGGCACCTGGAGGGATTAAAGGGTGATAGGTAACCGGTCGATAATGGTTATGATGAGCTGCTTGTGTAGAGATGGGAGTTCAAGTCTTGGACCTGAACAAGGAGAAGAGGCGAAGCACAGATGAATCAATTGAACAAGGATTATCGCCGTATTTACGCACTTCAACAGATACTGCCCCAGTCGGATTCAACCTATTGGCCCATCACCTAGTGCTGTACGGATATTTCACCTATGCCCCATTATGCCAAGCCAGCGCATCGCGTCGCGTCGCGCCGCGTCAATGGATGCGGTGCCTCGCCTCCAAGTCTTCACCGATGTCACTCAAACGAGACGAGTTGCGCAACAGAGCATTTTCAACCCAACAACTCGTTCAATCCATAATTGCTCCTTGCCCATATCACAATCGCCATCATAGCCTACTTGTCTAGTTCCGACTCGTCAGGTTAATAATTAAGCTGCAAGTGATCAATTCCCATGGCATACGTGGTAGAACAACATCATTCTAGGCGAGAACTGACAGACGGGCTGCTCAGAAAATAGGCTGCACATGCCGTGTCGTGTGGATAAAGACTACCTATAACACATGAAGCTTTTGTTGTCCAATACGTCGCTCCCGCTAGGGGTGTGGCACCCTGGTAAAAGCCCGCCCACGTATACCTCTCTCTTCTACCCCATCAAGAACCATTGCCGCCCCCAAGACGTGACCCAGACGGATCCTTAGTTTGCATAGTTTCTGGACAACACCACCTCAACGAGTTTCAACTCCTCTTCCAGGGCCCCAAGCATCAAAAGACTCGTGGCCTGCCGGCTTGCCTTCATGCTAGCAATATCCTTTTGGCGTTGGGTATCCTCTTGGATTGCCGCAATGCGTCGCTCAAGAAGTTGGGCTGTAACGTTGTCGTTACCTTGATGCTTGACTTCAGCCAGTGTCGACTGCAAGGACTTCATAGTGCATGTCTTGTCGTTGAGGGCTACGAATGCTTTCAAGGCCTGTCCGGCTCTGAAAGTCCCAGCCTTGAGACCACCGACTAGGTGGCGGGCTCTGGTCACGGCGTTTCGAGTCTCGCTGCTAACGGATTCGCGCTCCTGCTCCAGTCGAGCGACGGATCCCCTTACACTTTGCTGCCATTGGCCGATGGCACTACCGAGAAGCTTGCTGGTTGAGACGTCGGCCGAGTAGGATGGCGTTGTGGTCTTGCCGCCATGGCTGGTGTCGGTGACGGGTGTGCATTGCGAAAGGAGTCGGTCGAGGTCCGCAGGTCGCTCATGGACGGCTGGTCGGTTGATCCCGGATAGGATCCCGTCGTGCGTCGACCTCAGCTTAGCCAAGACAGGACCTTCTACGCTGCTGCCGCCGCCGCCGCCGCACGAGATACTGCTGCTTTTGGTCAAGACTGTCGAGGAACGCTGCAAAGAGGCGCCGCCACAAGAGCCAGTGGGTTGATCGCGGGACGGGAACGCCTGCAATTACGTGGAAAACGTGGATAAGCACCGCGACGCCGCAATCATCGTCCCCCTCTTGTTGCAGTGCTCGCGGGCGGAGCCGTGGCCAAGTCCTGACTGCTGGCAGAGCCTTCAATTCGGCGTGTGGAGGGTCGAGCGCCGCGTAGGCATCAAGAAAGTCTTGGAGTCGGTCGACAAGTGTGTCGGTGGCGGACGGGTCAGAGGCGGCGGCGGCGGCCTTGGAGTCGTAGACACTGTATGTTCAAAGCCCCTGTTCGAGATGCGCCACAGCTACAGTCCAGTGAGACCGGGCGCACTCGGGCATGATGATGAAGACGCCACCCTCCGGGTCCGACTCCACGAGGGCCCCAAGTATTCCGAAATGGCGCTCGTTTGCTTTGCCCGTCGGATCATCCTCGAGGATGAGGACGGAATCGTGGCGCAAATCACGCAGCGCAGATAGGGTCGCAGAAACGACACTGCCTTGAACCCAGGCCTGCGGCAGGAGACTCCCTAGGCGTTGTGTCGGGTTGTTGGCAATGGCGGCCTTCTCCAGAGACGCGGGCGGACGAGGCTTCTTGGCAGGGCGGTATCCCACCTGGGTCTCGGTCTGGTTGTGACGGTCTCTCTTCAGTGAGCCGGTGGAGGGTTTCTTCTGCTGGCCAATGGGGTCTGGGGAGTGTTATTGCCTGATCCCAGACGGCTCCTAGTCATCGTCAGTCGTGTCAGTAGCAGCAGCAGCGCTCAGTTAGCCAGAGTCGTCCTCATCGTGGGCCTCGGCCTGCAATCAAACGTCGGTCAGCAAGTGTGATGGGACAATAGAATGAACGACGGCCCTGCCGTCCGAATAGAGCCCCGAAACTCACGTGGGCGATACTCGTGTCGGGCGCGCGGCTCTCCATGACGGCTGCGTCGGGCTTCGTGAGCGCAATGGGAACAACAGGCGCGACAGGCCCCGTCTCTGGCGCATCTAGACAGGACATCGGAGACTTGGAGGCTGCTCGGGGGGGCTGTCTCGTATGTGACTCTTCCGTTGGCTGCCGTGCGCTGCTGGTGGAGGGTGTCTCGCAACTGGAGAGGACATGTGTGAGATCGCCAGTGACTATGCCGGGCGATCGGCTAAGACCCGGTCTATGCTCGTCGGAAGAGCGACGGCGACTAGCTGCTTGGCGAATCAATTCCCTCGCAATGTGCCAGCAGGGATCAGCGCGGGCGAGCTTGAGCAGGGCTTCGAAATAGGGCCCACGGGCCGACCGTGGTGTGCGGCGCAGAGGGAGAACACGCAGATGGAGGCTGAGATGTCCCAAATGCTACGGGCGGCGTTGAGACGGGCGGTGCAAGCGGCCGCAGAGGCACGGATGGGAGTGACGTGTTGGGGGTCGCAGCCGAGGAGGATGGAACCGATGACGGCGGCCGGGAGGCGCGCTCGAAGGTCGACGGGATCAATCAGACTGCTGAGCTCTTGTTTGAGTTGGAAGAAGCGGTTCGCGAGGTCTTTGAGGCACGAGTGGATTGTTTCGAGATGGCGGTTGTACAAGTCGATGAAGCTGGCGGGCGCCTCGTTGACAGTGTCCATGGAAGCCGGGGGTAATTCGGCTGTTGTTGTTTTTGAGGAGGAGGAGGGGGAGGAAGAAGTCGGTATGTATTCCAGCTCCCAGGTCCATACCTGCCTGCTATCTTACCTACCTTACCTTAAGTACCTACTGTCATGAGATATATAAGTGTTAGTTATACTGCCATGTAACTAACGGTATCGTTTTGTTACGTGACACCTACTTCTTACTCGCCCGGTGCAAAAGGTGCTCCTTCCCTTCCTAAGCTGTCCCCCCTCTGTCCTTCCCTCTGTTTGCAACTGATGTAATCTCCGTATTCCCTCAGCTGCTACAAACCGAACCGACAAGACTCAAGAGACATGCAGCTTGATAAATCACGTCCTCCCGCTGGATTGACTTCAGCCAAAGAGCTTGTTAGCCTCAAGGCCACCAAGGCCACAATTCTGTTTCCCGTGAACACAGGCCAGCATTGCCTATTGGCCCATTGTTTTCTCGATGACTCGGCATGTTGGCCGGACTCGTTCTTTGCTGGTGGATAGGCTCCTGCAACACTCGACCTCAACCGGCCGCCATCGTCAAGGCCATTTGGTGCCCTGAAACCACCCCCTGCGTCTCTGAGGTCGCACAATCAGTAAGCCATCCACCCGTGTCCTTAATCGCCCGGCATTGTATCTAACTGTCTTGGAGGCCAAACAGTGGCCTAACAGTTCCAACTGCGGACTGTACGGTTTATACCTGCTGACATGCTCCTCATGCACCCCTGACGACCCTGTCCCTACGAAGCTCCCTTCTGCTGTTCTTTGCTACTATTACTACCATATCTTTATGACTGTTTGAAGACTGCGCTGTGTCACATTGTCTATGAATCCTTCAACAGCCTCAAGGGAGAAACTGGCTTTCTTCGACTTCAACGAACTTACCAAGCTCGCGGCGCTACTCAACTTGGAGTAAAGATGTCACGGCGTCTAATCTGTCTCGCAATGGCGGTGAGACCGTCGCCCGACTTCTCGTAGACCACGCGGGCTTATGTTCGCGTCACCACGTCGAGGTTGAAGGGTTGGAGCGGTTGGTGTCTCCGTTGGGAGGGGGCTCTGAGGAGTCCACCGAGCAGAACGACCTCGACGCGATGGACGAGTCATGAGGCCAAAGCCAGGGATGTCTTGGGGAATTTTCCCCCATCCTCAGAGTGCTATGCACCACGATTCATGCTGGTGCACGCCAATGCATCTGTCGCCCGCAGTGCTCTCGACCCTCTGAGGGCTGGACTGGCTAGGACGAACAGTCTGACCGGTTGCTGGTACCTTCTCAGCACTGACGCAGAGGCGACCGTGCTCCAGTACGCCCGACGCCTTGCACGAAGACGCATCTTCCCGGAGCGGTTCCTATCGCACTAAGCTCAATTATCATTGTGACGAGATCATCAGGAGGTAAGACTAAACTGTCTTACGACGGTCTGAACCCGGCTCACATTCCCTATTAGGTGAGGAATCCAATCGACAGCGTGAGCTACTAGACCTGATGACGGCATTCACCGAGTCCGCCTCGGTTCGACTCAACCCTGTCGAATGTGTTCAGAAACCAACACTCATCGGCATCTGTCGCGATGGTTTGATGTATTACTCGCACCTGGCATCAGCCTTGACATGTGCTACACCACGTGGGATACACGCATTGCTCGCAACACCCGCGGCGCGAGGCTGCTCGTCGAAAGAGAGAGTAGGAAGAGGAGGACCGACAGAAGCAGATAACCGTTAGCAATGCGCCATATGGCCCAGGTGTCCCTCGTGGTCGGGTGCGCGGCTCCTCAAGCATTACTCGCGGTCACGGCTACTCGAGTAGCACAAAATGATGGTTGAGGCCATGTCGAAGCCCGTCCATCTGGCCCAAATGCGCAGGACGTGTTCCTCTTTTTAGCAAAAATGCCAGCTTCTCTGTTTAGTTACGAGATGGGGTTGGGGGGTTTTGGACCACTTGATGTCCTTTTGGCTGGGGTATTCGAGATCCGAAGTTCTCATTCTTAAATCTTTTTGCAGGTGTCGATGATAGGAGACGTATTGGCGTGTGTTGATGTGTTTTAAGCCCTGCTGAAATAGACGTCTATTTGGGCTTGCACCTGATGCAGTCTGCTACGTTACAGTAGCAGCGTTCAAGAACTCACCCTACTGCCCCTAATAAGCACAGGAGTGTCTGTTCCAGGACTTGCCAAGATAAGTCAGGGGCTATCTAGGTATTTGTTTGCTCTACCCCCCGAGCCGCGCCAGTCAAGCCTGATTTTACCATTCTATTCGTACCTGATCATAAGCACCACAGATGCAGCAGCAGTATCATAATCTCACAACATAAAAATCAGCTTGGAACAGGTCCTCTCGATTCTCTTGTTAGGTACTCATACAGACAATCGCCTTGCTGATGACGATGACGATGATGACTCACATGGTAAGTAGCGATCAGTTTTGATTGTTGTGACCGGACGGAGGAAGCTAATTGGAAATGCGGGCATTTAATCTAGACGGCTGATATATTTAGGGAATATATTACGCCATTATATCTATTTTTGTAGGGTGAAGACATGTGGAAAGTATTATCATGTCTCAGGCAGCCACTACACCTATATGCTGCCTCCTCCTCCTCAGCTCATCTCAGCCCCTGCTGCTTCTTGTTACACTTTATTTTTGATTTGAGCTCTAGCTAAATCCAAAATCCTTTATGTCATCGCTGTCGTTGTTGTCATTGTTTCCATAGTAGTAGCACGCCTGCCTTTCACTACCACTATTACTGCATCATAGCAACCATCGGCTTGTCCGCAATGCTAGAAACCACGCTTACCAAGCTTAACGCGCTCGCTAGCCCAGAGAAACAAGCCGGTACCATCCACTTCACGTATAGAGGGCGTTGAGAGACGACCTCTTCGCAGACCATTCTCACACCGCCGATCGTCAAGAACGCCACCAAGACTTCTTTGCCACCTTTTGCCACTCTATAGATACCCAGAACCTCAGCAACTGCCTTAATAAGAGACCCAACAACAAGAGGAAGAGAAGACCTTCTAGCTACACTGGCGCTAACACTTCTTATAACCAGGAGCAAGGGCGTAACAACCCTCTAGCCGCGCCGGTAGTAAGCATACTCGTATCCGACCAAAGCCTTGGTCAAGACCACGAACTAGACAAAGAACATACGTGAGAATGCGAATATCCGGTCGTCGTCAAGATCATCTGGTGCAACAGCATGAGCAAGAACAAATTCGTAGACTGCAACACAGACGCATGCACGGACAGGGACTCACTCGCCTGAGAAGACGCTCTCCACTTTATGGCCCACGTCGTATACAAAGACTTGTACTCGTCCATCCTCATGCAGGCGCTCAAGACTGTGAGGCTGATGCTGGACAAGAAGTTGAAGAAGGAGTCGAGGTCAGCCACGTTCGAGTGATGGAGCAAGTACGGATTCACGACCACGACGATGAGAGCACAATCGCGGACATGATGGAAACCCGATCCCGACCAGGACAATCAACTCGGACCTGTCATATCCAGACCTCTGACTTGGACATGTGAACCTTTCCTGTAGAATAACTATCGGCTGTGACGGGATACTATATGGACAGTTATCCATACAAGCCTGGAGAGACACTGGCTATTCCCAATTAGTTCTTCTAGAGGTTGACGTGGACGAAGGGTAGCGATGATGAGTCTTGTGGGCAATGCTCAGCTGACTGGTATCCGATGTCGTCAGACTGGCGCGTACGCTGGGCACGATCGGAGCCCGTGGTGGAAGCATGTGCGCGCCGCGATGTGGTTATAGTGCATCTTGGCTTGAATGCGATAATGTACATGTCTGGGGTGCCCCCGTTTCGTCGTGGAGGCGAAAAACCAATGATGGCCACGGGAAAACAGGGCTGAGAAATAGCCGAGCTTATCCAGAACCTCGCGACAGAGTTCCTCCACCTCTGGGCGGGTAGTGGTCTGTGTGATTGATGGATTCTCCGGGGAGATGTCTCCGCAGCCGGTTAGCAGCTTGGGCCGTTAGGCCGCCAACCTCGACGCTGTGGGGCCGAATAACAAAAGCAAAGTCGGCCAAGGTCGATAGGTATAATGTGGATGGATGTATGGCGGAATGCCGTGGTCGGTCGGGAGATGGAGCAAAGGGCGATCAGGATCGCATAGGTCCAATGTTGCGAAAACGACGCCGTTAATTGCGGGCAGCAATTAACGCCTTATATCACTCCTTGTAACACACACCCCCAGATCGCAGATATCCTATATATATGGTCTGCCGACAGTATCTAAGCTAACAGGGAAGCTCGTCGCCCCCCAGATCTACTAACCACAGACAGACCCACTAACAGCCTCAAGTGTTAGGCGCCCTCTTGCCTGTGGGTGGGCCCAGGCAGATCTATCCCTAGCCTTTATGGGAGGGTCTATGATGCTCAGACGCTAATGCTTTTGCCTATACCACTATAGCACAACAGCAGTAGATAACTAGGCTCATAACTGTCGCAAAAACAACGCTGTTAATTGTGGGCAGCAATTAATGCCTTATATCACTCCTTGTGACATCCAACAAGGGCGCAAGTAACAAACAAACGGCTAGGGCTCAATTCACTCACCAAGAGTCAAAGTCGACCAGCTGATTCCTCCTGGCGTAGCCGCCATGTAGCACTAAACAAAGTAAGGGAAAACAAACGTCAGTATCAAGGGATCACGGTATGCCATAATCAGGGATCCAAGGTCATCATCATCTGGTGCTGGAGGCGAGATGGGATGTTTACGTCGATTGTGACATGCCGGGTTCGCAGCCTCAGCGTTGGTCGGCAGTGGTTTGTTCGCGTCGTAGTCGGAGCTAGCGCCGTTGGGAAATTTCCATAGCCAGGTTGGGTACTACACTTACTACATGTACGATGGATGTCGTACTTTGATTTTAAACATCAGAAGAAACAAATAAATCTCCCGTTAAAGGGAGACAGGTAATATTATAATAACAATAGGACTAAGAAATAACAACTGGAGTAGTTCACATCTGAGACGATGATTATGTACTCAGGGGATGCAGTTCTTGAAAATGTCGCCGTAGTAGTTCCGCATCTGAACGGGGCTTCCAGGGGGCTCGGGGCCGTCGGTGTCGGCGTCCTGGCGGCCGATCGTGATGTCTCCGTTTCGGATGACATGAAGACCGCAATCGTACCCGTTCTATTGTTGTACGCACTTATTAAAAGTTTAGTCATTTATACTAGATGTCATCAGAGAGACAAGAAGCTTGCTTACAACAGCCCTGACGGGCTCACGGATCGGCTTGCCGCTCCCAAACGCAGAATTCCAGAATTTCTGAAGCCTGACGGCGCAGTCGACCAGGTGATTCTGGTTAAAAAGTGAGTCGTAAAAGCGGACGCTACCGTCCGAGATCCACACAAATAGGGTCCAGTGGGAAGCATGACAGACCGGGATAAGCAACGTCTTCTTATCCCCAAGGCGTCGTTCATGATACGGGCGGAAGTATCGAGGCGGCGTGTTCCAAGTCGAGGCGGCGTTGAAGTGGATCGGGTTCATAACTCCAATGCTTTCGTCCCGTTTCGCCAGGAACTCGAGGGTCCCAAAGACAGCGTCGTCGTTAAGCCATGTCTGGGAATCCAAGGACCCGAGGGCGTGGCGATACCCAGTGCTGTTGATGGTGGCACCCAGTGCAAGCTCTTCATCAATGGGTTCTGGAGACTTGGTGGCACTACGGCTTTTCTCCTTGTTCTCCTCTTTCTGCGTCTTGGTCTTGGGAGTTGCAGAAGCCACAGCAAAAGTCTTACCCTCGACGTGGGTAGTGTCATCAGGGAATCGCGAAGATGGGATGACCTAATAGAATATTTAGCATTCAATAAACAGTAATGATAAATGAGACAGCCTGAAATCAGATAAATGATTCTTACCGGCGAAGGGGAACGCGAAGGGCCAAAGGAGACGTCCGGGTTCTCCCTCAGTGACCAGAGCAGAAAGTCGATGGACAAGATAGGTAGCTTTTCAGCCTTGGCCTTGGCCTTGGCCACAGAGTTGGACTTTCCGTCTAAAACACGAAGTGTGAGAAATCCCCTTCGTTAGGTCTTGTGTATAGTGACAACAGTTGAAAGACTTACCAATGACTGGTGGCTTAGCCTCAACCTTGAGGCGGGCCGATCGTCGAAGGTTGTATCTATCGGTCGACATGTTGCTGTTGCTGTTGCTATTACCAGAGGTAGGAAGTAGTGGCGATGGTGCGAGGAAATAAATGACGTATGAAAGAAGACTGGAGAAAAGACTCCAGAAGTAGAAACACTGAGAAAAATACAGGCACGATGGGAACCTGAATAGTGGGTGTTGAAGTTGAAGGCGGGGCGCGACAACAATGACAACAACAGCAA
This sequence comes from Colletotrichum echinochloae, assembly GCA_016618095.1. Lineage (NCBI taxonomy): Eukaryota > Fungi > Ascomycota > Sordariomycetes > Glomerellales > Glomerellaceae > Colletotrichum > Colletotrichum echinochloae. Next base: position 27,120 of record JADEZT010000014.1, read on the forward strand.
TAATAACTAAACCCAGTTTGTCTAATGAATCAAGGAGCACGTAAGGTTTCGTTGTTCCATTGTACCCAGTACATATACATCCATTCCTCAAAACGGCAAGACCTGTTACTATGCTGGGAGAGCCCGGTATTCCCAAGTACACAAACAATCTCTAGTAGACTGAACTCCAAGACGACAAACGAGCTGGCTGGACGATTTTGCTATATGTTGAAACATATGGTTACCTAGTAAAGGTAAAGGTCGTCTGGGTCGACAGCGTGGCAACTCATAAGGGTCCCATCCGAGTCAAAGGTCTGGTGGACCATGGTGTCAGCACCGCCGATGACGGTTGTGCAGCCGCCGCCAGTCTGGTGGGCGATTGGGACATTGAAAACGTAAGCAATGCTAGAGTGGCGCCTGTCGCTCTCGGCGCGGGCGGACTGGCGGATGCGCACAAGCATGGTGCCAACAAGGGTAAAATCGCGGCTTCCCATGAGCCGAACGAGCGTGCCGAGGGCGAAAGGAGCGTGGTGGGTGTTGAGTATGCGGCATAGCTGCACGATATTATCGGTTTTCCAGGTCTCGGGAGACTAGAGGTGGCGGGACTTGGCGTTAGCTTGACTATACAAAGTGTATACATGATGTGGCATTGCTGTTGACCTACTTGAGACGGCTGGGCTGGCTCTGCTGCCGATGTAATGGACGATGGGCTCCATCCGGAGGGAGTTGACACGTTGGAGCGGGCGGAAGAAAGAGGGGATGAATTGACGAGTGCGTCTTGGCGGTCCTGGGAGGAGGGCATTGAGGGCCCAGGGCTGGCGAATTCGTCACGGTTTGTAGTAGACATGATGATGGGTGAGGAGCTAAGATGAGGAGGTTGTGTAAGATGAGGCAAGGCAGGAGAGTCACTGATGAGATGACATGTTAGTTAACAAGGCTAAAGTGAAGTAAAAGAGACACAGTAGGACAAGGAATTTGGGAAGGATGGTTTGAGGTGGGTGTACGGATATTTGCTCACCTTGCTTTTGGTTTTTGGGAAATGAATGTTGTGATGGCTTCTGTGTTGGAACTGGCTGATGGTGTGTGTACTCACGCGGCGAGTGAGTAAGTGAGTGAGTGAGATGAGTTATGGGAAGTGATTGCGAACGGTACGGGAGTAGGTACGTATTATAGATACCTAGGTACCTCTGGCAGACAGTGGTGGGCCGGCGCTATTACGTCAGTAACCATTGTACGATGTAGATCGCGTGATGTGCGTGGTAGGGCTGAGAGCTCTTTTTTTTTCTTTTTTTTTCCCCTTCCTCTTGTTCGGGGAATCAAGAATCACGACCGTCCGACCAGCGTTTTGTTTTTCAGCCTCTTCTGTTTTCAGTCAAGTGTGCGGTTATTGTCTAGGTTTTTGTGTCGTTTTAATTCTTCCATGTTTGATTACCTCTCTCTCTCTCCCTCTCTGTTTGTCTCTCTCCCAAGATGGACAACTCGGCCTCCTCTCCCTCCCCCATCGATGACAAGGTTCGGCACCTCCAACCATGTTATTTGTGTGGTTGATAACTAGCAAGAAATGAATGTAGCGTCTGGTCAACACATATGACTATACTATCGACCCGACAGACGCCCACATCGCCAACTTCGTCAACACCACCGCCGCCACCAGGCGCCAAGTAGCTCGTTTTCAGATCCACAACAACGAGACAACTACAGGCGTCGTGGGACAATACGCGGCTAAGGGCGTCAAGGCTACCAGCACCGACTTGCGGTACCAGAGGAACCTCCTCTACCTGCGCAACAACTGGCCCCAAGGCGCGTGGTATCCCCCAGGCTTCCTCTCCAACGCCGAGAACCCTAATCGCGACCTGGTTTCCGGCATGGTGGCCCTAACAAAGGATCATCTCCGCCTCGAGCCTGGCCGGCCTCTCTGGGACATGTAGAACAACTCCCAAGAGAGCCAGGGCTGGCTGATACAGGCCATTGGCGCATCAAAAGGCCGGGTGTTTGGCGCCAAGATTCCGAGCCAGGCCCTCAAGCTGCTCCGAGCCCACCACCACCAGCAAGAAGGCAAGGAGAAGAAGAAGCCCAAGGCCAAGCAGCCGTCCGACAGCGACACCGAGCTCGCCCGCGCCGACGTCAAGGTCGAGTCCGACGCCGCCCTGCCCGCTCTCTCTACAGAGAGAGACTTGTGCCCTGACGTCGTCAAGGAAGCACCACTCTCGCCTGCGCCCGCGCCCGCACTACCGCCCCCCCTGGTCATGGAGGGATACCCCAGCTTCTTCCCCGTCGATCTGGGAGAGGAGGCGGCGCAACCACCAAAGCCGCAGATCTCGCACTCGCCCCCACCATCACTGGTGGATGACGGAAACGAGTCAGAATGCTCCATCGACGGCGTCATTTCCCACATGCTGTCCCGACCGGGGATGCCGGTGGCCCCAACGACAAGCAAGCACCGCGCCATCGTCGCCGAGGCTGAGGCGCGCCAGCGCAAGAAGGAGGCGGACAAGGCGAAGCGCAAAGCGAGGACGGCGGCTCGCAAGGAGGCGGCTGCGGCCGTAGACAAGGACAAGGTGGCGGGCATATACGCCGTGGAAGCAGCCAGGTCGGCGCGCAAGGTGGGCAGGGAGCGGCTGGCGGGGCTTTTGTCTGTGGCCAAGAGGAATGAGATCGAGAGGGACATGGCCATCACAGTCAGAAAGAGGGTCAAAAAGATTCTGTAAGGTTTATGGGGCATGTTGGGGTTGTTTGGGGGTTGTTGTGTCACTGCTTGCGCTGTTTGCTTCTGTCGTTCTGATATTTGCTTTGGTGCTCGGGGGCGCGTGGCTTTTTTTTTTTTTTTTTGCTCTTTTTTTTCCTCTCTCTTTCTTTCCATGAATTGACAACCAGCGTTTTGGGGCGTCTGTCTGTTTCCTAGTGCACGAACTAGCCTACTATGGTGGTATAGGTAAGTAAAACCGGGTAGTTAGGTATTGCCCTACAGACAGGGAGTGAGCCAGAAGGCTAACAAGGGGCTAGAAATAGCTAACATAAGCTATGGGTAGATCACCTTGAGAATTTTAGGCCCTTTGGTTGGTTAGAGTTGTGGTGTGGGCCAGTCCCACTGGTACTTGCCTAGGGGGTTAAACTTAGGCGGCAGTACTCCTCTCCCACCTCTCGTTATCCTGGACTCCGGTCCCGGACTTTCGCTGGCCAGCCCACCCAATCCCTAGCAGACGCGTCCACAGCGAATTTCCCACGCATACAGCGGCCGCCCACCCACGTCGTCGCCGTCGCTGTCAATTGAAGCTATTCACAACTATCGCCCACAATGGATATCACTTACGACCACCCCATCGATTACATCAACTCTGATCACATATAACACAATTGCCCACTTATTGGGCAGACTGTTGCCAGCCTCGAGGCCGCCCAGGCTGCTCTTTTTGCTACTTGTCTCGACAATGGCTTCTCCGCCTGTATATACTGCAAAAAGCCCTCTGCTGAGTAACCCACGTCAGCGATATTTGAGTGTATCTACGGCTGCCGGCGGGATACCATAAAGCAAGGTCTAAGTGAATCTATAGCCTGGCCGTGTCGTGATGAGAGGTGCAGGTAGGTACGTATCTGCTGGTGTCGGCCAAGATACATAGACAGTACATGCCATGCAGGTACTGTGGCTATGCAAGCGAGCGGGCGAGGGAGTGATGTGTGCTTCCATTGGTCTGGACCCACATAACGGATTGATTTGATAGCCAAGCCTTTTCGATTATGTGGGTCCGACCACGACAGAAGCATACCCACTTATCGACTATCGGCCACATGCAACTAACGGCTTGTTCCACCATGTACATTGCACACTAATCAGTACTGCTGCCGTGCATGAACCAACGCGACCGACACCATTTAATTACGGGGGCCACAGGCCATGATACCTACCGCAAACAGGCATTGGAGGAGTAGGTACAAAAAAAAGGTAATTTGTCCAGGCGGTCCCTCGCAAGGTCGCTCAGGTGCACTGTATTAGTTGAATAAGAACACTGTTTTAGATACACAATCGATTTGGCGGACGTAAAATCACTTCGGAGAAAAGCGTCCAAGATACACAACTAGGACTAGGTACGTCATTCTCAATACGGCAAATGTGACTTGGCGTTGCCTTGTTTGGACATGATTACCTAGGTACTGAGGTACGTAGTCTACTGAGGTACGTAGTCCAGGCGTCCCTCTTAAGGTCGCACAGGTACACAATGATACTGACACAGTTGGAAAAACACAGTAAAAGTATCATGCCCAATACTTCAACACGATAATAGAGTTTCTAGATAGAAACACAATACCATGAATCTCATAACTGACATGATTACCTACGCCAGCGACTGAATCATCTGAAGACACTTTCGTCCATCGCCACCTGACGCGCCGCTGAGGCCGCGATCGCCACCGCAACGGCCGGATTGCCGGCGTACAGCGCGTATTCGACTGGCAGAGGTCTCAGGGCCCACCGTTCCCCCATCAGCTCTTGTTCGTGACAGATGGAAAGGAACCACCTCGATCTATCCGTCTTGTCTCCATTGCCATAACCCTCGTCGCCGCCGCTATATGGCTCTTGCATCATGAGACGCTGCTTCTCTGCCTTGATGCGCCGTCCAATCGCAGTCCGGTCCTTCGTGTTCCACAAGGCACCCAGCCGCATGAGACCATTCACCAGGTGCGCGGCGGCGGCAAGGTCATCGCCGTGTGCTCCCGTCCTTGTTGCTAGCGCAAAGGAAGCGAAGTGCAATGCCGACCTTCCCCTATCGTCAGGCCAATCGTGTTCTCTACCAACACCATCGGGTCGTTGGTGCTGCGGCCGATCGATGACGGCGCTGTTCTCGGCGATCCAGTAGATGAGCTGCGATAGTCCGTTGCAAGCCATGAGGTGTAAACCCGTTATACCCCTGCTGAGCGGCAAGTGACGATCCCAGACGGCGCCGTGCTCGATCAAGACTCGAGCGGTTGACTCCCTACCATTAGCGAGGGCGAGGTGAAGAGGTGTTGTATTTGTTCCTGGCTCTAAGCCGCCGCAACTCCAAGGTGCGAGGCGCATGTGCGTGGACGGACAGAGGCACCAGAGGTATGCGTTACAGTCGACAGTAACACCCGGGTGGCACAGAATCCATTCCACCACCTCGTCATGTCCAAAGGCAGCTGCAGCATGGAGCATGGTAGCGCGCGGCACACCAGCAGGCCGGTAACGGAGATCATGGTCACCATGTATGCAGCTCCAGGAAACAAGGAACTCGCGTGTGAAGAGGGAGGCGGCAGAGAATTCTTCTGAAGCAAGATAGTTAGAGGCGAGACAGCGAAGCAATAGGAGATTTCCTTGCTGCGCTGCGGAAATAAGAATGGGGTCTTGGCTGCAGTGATGGTTTACACGTATTAGCCCTGGGTTCATAAGAAAGACATTAGTGGGGGGGGGGGGATTCGGCCTACTCTTTGGGTGAGGAGGAGGTTTCCTTCCATGGGTCTTGATACGAGGGTGAAAAGTGGTGTATGTCGGATTTCACTGCCAATACGTAGAGGAGGGGGCTAGCGATGAGGTGCCAAGCGCGAGAAGCAGATGTCAGGTGAGCTAGTGAGCGAAGTCCTCCTGAAGAAAAGTCGGCATCAACCAGGTGTCGAGCGATGGCGCGAAGGACCTCGCGTGGAAGTCTGGCAATTCCGAGATCCGCACGATGCGTAGGTGTTGCGGAGCGGGAGATTTCAACCCGAGGCAAGCGTGGCGTAAGTTGTCGGTTCCGTTTGGGCATTGTGATGGTGAGGGTGAGTGGTTGTTTGGGCATAAGAAAGTGTGGTTGATTTTGGGGTGGACAATTCAACGAAGACGAAGATGGTGAAAAAAAAAAAGAAGAAGAAAGAAAAAAGAGAGAGAGAGTCTTCTTTCATGAGGCCAATCAACACGCCCTCTTCACTAGCATTAGGGTGTATTTAGACGATCACTGTGTCCAAGAGCATGCATACATCACCACCTGCTAGCCAAGGTATGCTTTACCTAGTTTCGTATGAGGGGGAAAAAAAGAGTCAGAGAATGAAGGTTTGTAGACGTCGCGCATTTTCCACTGTGGCGTTTTCCAAGGCAAAGATGCACGCGGCAAAGACGTGCTGTTGAAGGATTTACTGACAGGAACTGCAGTTTCTTCCTTCTGTCTGGTACCAGGAGACGGACGAAGAGGGTCTGAACAGAGTTGGTTGGTGACGCGAGAAGACCTTGGGTAGGTAGGTAGGTAGGTAGGTAGGTAATGAATGCCGAACGGGCGATTGAATGAATGCCCCGAATGCCCAAAGAGGCAGCAGCGACGCCGAGAAGTGTTGGCAAAAACACTACCAAGTTTTGTCACCACCCTGTCCTTTCAGTCTGCTAACTTGACTCTGTGTGTCTCCCTCCTTCTGTGGGAAAGAGGTAGGCAAGCGTGCAAAAGACCCTCCCTACCTACCCGGGCAGATAGATAGGTAGGTAGGTTCCCGCCTCTCCAATGGCCGCCCTCCCTCCTCCCTTTTCTGCTTGTCGCCGCGTTGGGAAGGACCGCAACAGCTAAACTTGGAGTGCAGGAGTAAAATGTCATTCTGCACCTCCTTCTGAGCATCCTTCCTTCGTTGAATCGTGTTCCCCGCGTGTGTCCAGCAGCAGACAAGCATCAAGCAAGAGCAAGAGCAAGACGTTACGTCACGACTTGTCTGTCCCCCCTCCCTTTCTTCCGCGTGTACATAGTTAATCGTCGACTGGCGCGTCTTCCGAGTCGATGCTTCATTCAAGATTCACACCATCACCCCGCACCATATCCACGTCTGCGCCTCTTATACATTTCCTCCTCTTGTTTTTTTGTCCTCCCCAGTACACTCGTTCAATTTATAGCTCACAAAAGCCCTGTTGTGTAACACGGCTGGCTGGTTTCTTCTTCCAAACATTTCCAGTCCTCTTTCTGTGCGGCGCTGACTGAACATGGACCGTTGGTCAGCCGACATCCGCTCGTGCTCCGAGGCTTTCGCAAACGCGCAAGACATCAATCGTTCCACCGCCCGCCGCTTCTTCGACATGGAGTCGCGAGCTACCGCCGACGGCCAAGTCGACCCTCTCGATCTACGCGCCAAGCTTCCTCTTCAAGTCGCCAGTTACGTCGCCAACGGCTGCGTTCCCGACTTCCTCGAATACCCCGACGAGCGCTGCATGCCCAAACTGCGCAAGGCCTGCGGTACTTGGGGCATCGATCTTTCCCTTGGCCTCTTCTTGTTATGCGTCACGACACATGGACGTCGCTTTTTTGATGCCCTCAAGTCCCTAGCCCAGCTGTGTCAGCATTAGGATTTTGTATACGAGGCCCTTCGTCGTCAAGCCCACAACCGCCGCACGAGTCGCAAAGCGCAACCTAGTGTTAACAAGACTGCTGAGGGTTTGGTCACCGCCGACATCTTGATACTGATCGACGAGCTTCGCTCAAACCTGCCTTCGCCCTGCAAGCGACAGCCTAACACAAAAACAAAGTCCAACCGTGCCAAGGGTTCATTGCCCCGCACACATTGCCCCATCAGTTTTGATAACACCTACTTCTCAGACTCTACACAACCCAAGCAGCAGGCTCCAGACCTCGACGGGTCCCCAGAACCAACCCAGGTCCATTCTAGTGCAGTGGGCAAAAACATTGGCCCCCATGACTCCTTAGTCCACGCCACCGCCCAGGGTTCCCATCTTGACAGTCAACTCAACGCTTCTTTGACTACCAACACTTTTGACGGTGTCCATCACAACAACGAATCTAGGAAGTCTCGTAGCAACGTGGCTGATAGTCCTGAGCAAAATAGCAGCGAGCCTTGTCACTCTTCCAACCTCCCAGCTGCAGATATATCCAGCCATAACATTGACAGCGTCGCATCATTGAGCCCAAGCCATCATCACAACCTGAGCAACATCGAAGAGGTTACTGAACCTGACGGTGAATCAAACCGGGGCACATGAAATTTCTAATACAGCAGTAGTGAAGCTGACTACTCCGTGCTCGAAGAAGCAAGGAGACAACAGGTACATACAATCTCTCTTCCCTCAGCCTAAACCCCATCGCACTAACACATTCCAACCAGAAATTCGAGCGTGAAGATTCTTTCTCCGCCCTCGACATTTCCTTTGACTCGAAGGACGGCGATTTCTCCGACTTGGATGACAGCCTCAACCCTCTGCAGCCAGATTACGACGATGAGCTCGCAGACCTTGACAACACTTCCAGCCTCCATAACACCAGTAAACCTACTGGCAGCCGTACCCCGACCAGCTTCTTGGCCACTGGCACTCTCGTTACTCCTAACGTCTTCACGGTCCACGATACCTCGGCTCTCGAGATGACCCAACCTGTGCCGGAGGACAATGTTCCCTCTTATGGTGTCAAGCCCCTTTTCTCTCATACTCTCAGCCAGGCGGCCACCGTTGAAATGGAGCAGCCCAGACCTTTAGGGACGCATGTGAGTATCGGCAGAAAGCGGAAGGAGAGTACTGTAGGCTCTCTGGTAGCCTCTTCATCGAAGCGGCCCAAGACGTCGTTTTCCTATGACGAGGACCCTCTCGGCAGCCTGGTTCCTGGCTCCTGTGTCATCGGCTCTGTCATTTCAGCGACACTCCACGGGCTCAGCGATCTGCTGCCCCACTCCACTCTGGTCGCTGAGGATACCGCACGAGAGTTGGCACATGATCATGAGCGCACCGCACTGAAGCTCGAGGAGATGCTCCGGCCGGGGGCGGCAACGGATGTGAAGATACTCATGCCGTTCAACTCTTCTAACCATTAGAGTCTGGCAGTTGCAACTGTCAGGTAAGACGACATAGATGTGCCGGTTGAGATGTATGACTCAATCAGCGGTAACGGACAGGCGATTAGGTCATTGCAGAGCGAGGTTCAGTCACGCGTTGCACATCTCCTCAAAGATCGCTCCCATTCGTCCGGTCCCATGCCACCAGCCTTCCACACGTCTTTCAGATGCTCCTCGAGACAAAGCATCCAGCAGACGAATGCTACTGACTGTTGGGTGGCCGTCGCTGTCCACGCTTTTTACGACCTCATCCAGGTGCTGCTCCCACTTGAAACGGACTTCCTCCTATGGCGCAGGGTTCTGGCGGCTTTTCTGGCGTCAAGAGCAGACTTAACCCGGCCGTCAAGCGCACTGGAGACGATCAGGGCAGCCCACCAAAAGTCGACAGGGTTCAGTTCGAAACCCGACATTATTATTCAGATACCCAAGGCCCTGAGTTATCTTTCCCTGCCAGAGCCTTTGTCAGGGTTTACCAAGCTCGAACATAGCAGAGCCAAGGAGTGCAGCGAGGGCATTTTAGAGCTTCTTGGTTTGATAGAGACATGCCAGAAGGAAATAGATGAAACGTTGAAGGCGAGCCAGGCCACCACGCGGGCAGCCGTGCACGACGCCAGAAGGATCTTACGCCAGCTTTGGTTCATGGCCGAGACCAGACCCAACGCGGTACAGGAACTTGAACGGAAGCTTGCACACGTGCAAAAGGCGTTGGGCGAGGTAGTCAAGGATGAGGACACGGCATCGCTGCTTCGGAACAGGATTGAAACAATCGAGTCGGAGCTCACGGTGGAAACATGGCGAGTGACCAGAGACAACAACAGGCGGCTCCTCGGCAAAAACAGCCTGCGGGCCTTGGAAGACGAGCTCAGCCTCGTGGAGCAGGAGTTGACGGCGTCGGGATCACACGGGGGGTGATGAGCAGAGATTACGATTGCTGTGACATTTCTCAGGGTGCGGAAAAAGCAGGGAAAAGTGCGGTCCAACGCGCGACGATTACTCAAACATGGTAGACTCTAGGCGCGCGATTCATGCTCATTGTCAGCTCTGATCAGAGAGTCCATTCAGGCTTCTACGGGACGTGGTCTTTGTGTGTGTGTGTGTGTGTTGTGTGCCTTGCAGTTTGTGTTGCAGTCAGTGCCCCGACCATGGGTGCCCTCGTCAGTCCACCGTGAAGTATTATGTGGCGGTGAACCTATGTCAGCACTGAGCGGCCGTCCTTCTGTCGCTACTACCCGGCCACGACCACGCGAGCTGCACCGCGCATTGCCCCAGCAACACGCGTCATAGGCGGAACGTCACTGCACCTCACACTTTCATCATTACGAGCCGCCAGCAACGCGACCCGTTTGCTCTTCACTCACCTAACCAATATTCCAAACATCACGCCATGAATTCAGTCTACTAGCTGTCATTTTTCATAGCTTGCTACACCCTCACGACGCAAAAGCAGTACACTGCCACCCACGCAAGCCAGCAGGTAATAGCTTATAACACCCTTCCTGTACTATGACTATAGGAGCCAGGCGCTATCTTAAGGCTTCTATTAGCCTTAGACTAATATTGACCTTAGAGATATGAGACTAGTTACTTTTTTAGCGACGAGTACCTCACATTTACCAACCAAAGTATCGTACGCACCGCCGCGGGCCGCGTCAATCCATACACGTTCGAGTTGAGGATTAGAGGGGTCCGTTACTTCTGGACTTCGGACCCCGACAACATTAAAGCCATGCTGGCGTCCCAGTTCGAGGACTATGGGCGCGGCGCCCCTTTCCGCCATCGCTGGAAACATGTCTTGGGGACCAGCATCTTCAAAGTCGACAGCAAGGCGTGGCACGACTCCCGCCACCACCTCCGCCCGCTGTTCACCCGCCAGCGCATCTCCGAGCTAGGCGCAATGGAGAAGCACATTCAACGCTTGATGAGTCTGCACCTCGACGGCGGCTGTGGAGTCGACTTCAAGGATGCCATATCGAGATTTGCCCTGGACACCATCGGCGAGTACGCCATGGGCTGCCAGATCAACTCGCTGGCCGACCGCAGGAACGACTTCCTGGACGCGCTGGAGGCCATCAAGACCATGCAGAGCATCCACGAGTACGCCGGCCCGCTCAGCCCGCTGTTGCCAAAGCCCGGTTTCAAGCGCAATCTCAAGGTGCTGGACGACTTCATCGGTCCCTTGACTGACAAGGCCCTGGCGACTCTCCAGTCTGAGCTGGACGAGATGGAGAAGACGGACAAGGGCTGGACCTTGATGAAGGCGTGCGCCGCCGTCTCACGCGACCGCGGTTTCCTCAAGTTTGAGCTCATGTCCATCATCTTCGCCGGCCGCGACTCCGTCCTCGGCACGCTGACCTGGACCTTCATCGAGCTGGCCAAGCGGCCGGACCTGGTGGCCGACCTGCGCCGCGAGATCAACGGCGTCGTGGGCCTGGGCGCCGACGCCCCGATCCCGACCCACGCAGATCTCAAGTCCATGCGCCTCGTCAACAACACCATGAACGAGACGCTGCCCCTCTACCCTACCGTCTCGCTGAACCAGAGGGCAGCCCTCAGGGACACTAGTCTCCCGCACGGAGGTGGGCACGACGGCAACGCGCCAGTGGGCTTAGCCGAGGGGACGACGGTGATCTTTTTGACCCACATGTTGCGTTAGTTGGACCTCTCTCTCTCTCCCTATTTCTTTAGGGATTCTTTTGATATCTTTTTTTCCGCTGCCGATCCCCATAGAGGTGATTAGCCAGTGCTAATGCAGAGGACGAGCAGATTTGATGCCCGAGATGTATGATAATGTCCCCGCCGGGAGCTCTCCGCCTCACGTTTACGACCCCTACAGGTGGGATAACTGGACACCCAAGCCCTGGACCTATATCCCCTTTGGCGGAGGGCCCCGGGTCCGTCATGGCTAGCAGCTCGCCTTGACCGAGATCGCTTTTGTAAGTTTGATGCCCGCCGATGACGGTTGTTAGATTAAAGCTGCGCGGTAATGTGCGCATATATCAGCAAACTTGGGGAAATCCCTTCTAAGAAAGAAAACGGTTTTGCTAATTTATAGGGAATTTTTGCAGGTCGTGGTTCATTTGCTGCAGCGGTATTCGCGGGTAGAGCTGCGCGGCAAGATGCGAGGGTATTCGAAGGAGGAGTGGGAACGGCCCTTAGGGGAACCAAGCATCGTCAAGCAGTACCTGATGGAGAAGGGCAGAGTGCGTATTTCAGGAGATGTAACCCTGAAACCCAGGGACAAGGTTATGATGGAATTTCTGCCATAAAAAGACAGAGAGGGGATAAGGTGGAAAACTTCACGTATAGGCTTACTTACATCAGGGTAACTAGAGTGTAATATCGGATGACTTGTGAGCTATATGAGAGAACATTACTCGATATACATAGAGAACCATTCCAAATGGTCTTAGTAGGCTCTTAATCAAACAGCCTGATTATCAGCCAAGCTTGCTTGTCAGAGTGAAGATTGCGGAAAGTCGACTTGGGCACCTGGATTACAAAGCACACATCCAAACCCTTGACTAGCAAGCAAGCAAGCAAATAACAACAATGATGTTGGCAGTCTCGCTGCTGCTGGCGTCGTACGTTGTCTACTGGACAGTCCGCCTGGCCAGCAACGTCAGCAAGGCCAAATCCACCGGCCTGCCCGTCCGCTGGACGCCCGTGTCCCCCGCCAATCCCTTCTGGATCGTGCTCGGCAAGCCCATCACCCGGCTCCTCCGCGCCGTCCTCCCACTCTTTCTATCTGACTGGACCGCCTGCACCACGACTGCGCAGTCCACAAGCAGAACGGCGACACCTTCATGCAGGCCACCCCCTCCGGCTTGCAGCTGCACACGCGAGACCCGGCCGTGGCGGAGCAACTGATGAAGAAATGCCCCAGGCCGGACCACGTCGCCAAGCCGCTCGAGGGCTGCGGGCCTAGCCTGGTCGCAACAGCGACGGGGACTGGCCGCCCAATCGCAAGATCACGGTCAGCACGCTCAGCGACAGGAACAACCGCCTGGTCTGGGCCGAGACGGTGCGCCAGACGTCCGGGCTGGTGCGGAGTCACCAGGCGCGCGGCAGGGACATGAAGAACCCCCAGGACGACATCCACAGGCTCTACATCAACATGTTCTCGGCCGTGTGCTTCGGCAAGCCGCTGGAGTTTGACCAGACCGCCGGCGACGGCGGCAAGGTGCCTGAGGGCCACCAGCGCAGCTACAGGTACTGCCTAGAGACCAGCCTGCGGGACATCTTCATCATGCACGTGGTGCCGCGGTGGGTGGCCGGCCTGCCTCCGGTCTTCGTCCCGCGCAAGATGGCCGAGTACTTGGCAGCGTCGCGTGAGATATCGGCGATGAAAGAAAACTAGGCGTAAAAAGATTGTCGCTTAGCCTCTCGTCGGCGAACAAAGAGGAAGGGAGTTCACCTGGTTTCATCGGAAAACAAGTAAAATTCTTCAGAGTGACTGCAAAGGCATGCCATGCTGTCCTTGAAAGATGATGAACTAGATGGACTACGCGCCTCGAAGAAATCAAATGGACCCGTGGCTGTTTTTTGCACAAGAAGCGAGGCTATGGGCCCGGGCAACAGTCCTGCTCGTTGCTCGAGAGTTGATGGCGGTGCTTGTCTCGCGTGTGTGGCAAAGAAGAAGAAAGTGCTTTGCTTGGCTAGCTTGGATTGAATCAGTATCTATCATGGGATCTTGTGAGAGAAGATTGGAGTCAGCAGCGTTTCTCATATTCAGAGAACATGAAGGCCAGGGGAAGAGGTGTATGTATACCGGAATCTGGGGCCGGGATTGGCGTCAGTCTTGTCACGGTTCCAGGCGGCTCAGGACCAGGATGCCTTGGACGCTGTGACGTCTGGGTATTCCGCTGTTGAATGAAATGACTGACTGGTGTTGGTGTTCTAGTGTTGGTTATTCTGGCAAGTGTCATCATCTTAAGTGGGATCCCATCGCAACCAATGCGTTCCCAAGCCAACAAGGCGCTCTTTCAATCCTTCTAGACCGCTTTATTGGCTGATTCGTCGGAGGCATGTGCCAGATAGGAGGGTCTATGATTTCTTTGCATCGACCTCGGTCCGTGAAGGGAGGATGCCAAGGCCCAAGTAATGCCAAGACTTGAGAGATGGAACGCCAGCGCCTGCCTGGAAGAAAGTCAACTGCAGAGCAATGACCAGGTTCTCTTGTATCTTACCCTCAGTTATAGGCTATTGATTCTCGTTTTCGGGTTTGTTTTCCTTATCACTATCCGAGTCCAGGACCGAGTTGCTGGAGCTATCATGAGAATCAGACCGACCATCTTCAGTTCTTGTGGCTCTTGGACAACGATGATCCGCGCTTGCGTTTCCTGGGGCATGAGAAGACAGTTTTACCTCCCGCACACTTGTTTGCAAGTTCGTCCCAATCATCCCGGTCGCTGTCGGCCTGCTCAAGACATTCGACAAAGTTTGACGGAAGCCCATAGCTCGCTCGGTTCTAGCGGCAGCCGCTCTTGTTGCTGAAACCTGCGACATTCGAACCCAGCCAGTTGGTGGCCACGCAGGGCATCGCGTAGTTGCAAATATCAAGGTAGAATATAGCCCGGTTTTACCAGCATACCTTGGCTAAACGATGAAAGGCAGGAATAAAAGAACCTTGACCTGCGACAGCGAACCAGAAGAGGTTAAGAAGCGCCGCGGCTTTGGTCATCTGGGATTAGGACAACCTATCCACACTAGCGACTAGAAGACTGCAGGTTAACACAAGAAGTTAGCAATAGTTAACAAGGTAGAGATAGAAATTAAGAACAGCCAAGGTGGAGACTTAAGACTCCACGTCAAGACGGAAACGAAACAGAGAGCATGTCAAAGTGGATAAGCCAGGAGGAGGGGGACACACAGCGAGGCAGGGATATGGCGTCCAAAATTCCAAAGGAAAACATCATCAAGACATAACGGAGGACCCGAGCGTGCTGTGGTAGAAGATCCGGGACGGATGGGACAGGAGAAAGAGCCAAAGCAAACACCAAAAACGCAAAGTCAGAAACCAAGCAAAAAGTCATGACCACCACTCCATTATTAGCAAGGAAAGAGAAGAAAAAAACAAAGGAAGAAAGAGAAAAAAGACTAAAACAACAACAAGAAGCAAAACAAGACAAAACAAGACAAAACAAAAAAACAACCCAAGCGGACAAGAGACAACCCAACACCCCCTCACGCCAACGCGTCCTGGTCGAGGATCTCGTCGATCCAGAGGCCCACTGTGTTGGCGGCCTGAACCAAGGTGTCGACGCTCGAACGCCAGATTCTTGTGCCCTGGGGAGCCGGCATCGCCTTGATGCGGCGCACAATATCGGCCCATTGCTCTGCCTCGGCGACCACGGCATCTAGCGCGGGCTCTGGGGCTCTGGGGCTGGCGGTGGCGGGAGGGGGCGGGATGTCAGCGAGGGGGGCAAACTCGGGGGCATCGAAAAAAGTATCGTGGCTTTCGGTGGTGCGCAAGCTGTCGGACAAGGTGGGGTCGGAGGATCGTCGGCTAAGCTCGGGATCCGGAGCGTCATTGAGCTGCTGCTGCTGCTGCTTCTGCTGCTCCTCCTCTTTCTCCTCCTGCTGCAGTTGTTGTTGTAGTTGCTGCTGCTGCTGCTGCTACTGCTGCTGCTGCTGCTGCTGCTGCTGCTGCTCCTACTTCTGCTGCGACTCCTACTGCTGTTGTTGCTCCTGCTGCTTCTGGGAGGGACGAGGAGGGCCATAGTCGCCGTCGTCGTCTCGAAGGGCCTGACGGCGTCGTTTCGGTGTGTGAACAAGAGGCGAGGCGGGGCGCTTGGGAAAAGCAGGGGCCGGGTCAACGTGGAGGGGGACAGCGGGGCTGGGAGTGGCAGGGCTGGAAGTGGCGGAGGGGTCGCAGGCTTGGAGCACTAGAGTGAAGCTCATGTTAGCAGCATGACCGCGGATGGATGAAGGTGCAGTGCCCAAGAGTTGACGTATCATGGAAGACCTTGGCCACATCGCACACGAGCACGACGGGCGGCTCCAGGGGGTTGTCATGGCGGAGCAGCATCTGCTCTTGGACGAGAGCGAAAACGTCTCGGGCGTCGTTGCGCTGGGTAGAGGCACCTCTCGGGGATATGAGCGCGTTGAGGTGGTGGAGCGCCTGGCAGGACTGGAGGACGGCCGGGCTGAGCTCAGAGAAGATGTCACGAGTTAGAGCACACGGTAGGGCATATGAGAATAAAGGTCAAAGATGCTTGATTTATGAAAGAGTGACTATGTGAAAGAGAGTTCCTATATATAGGCAGTTGGTACGAGTAATGTAGGTTGCACACGTGAATGGGCACGTGGCAAGTGTAGTACAACGAGCGAGTAAGGTATGAAGCTATCGTGACAGAAGAGCTCCTCCTCGTTGAAGCCGGCAGCATTGCCGCGGAACGAGCTGTAGCGGCGCCTGACCTCGCTGCCGGGGTGGGTCCTCATGCTGTGACAGTATGGGTGATGGATAATAAGCAGAAAAATCCATATCCGAGGGCTGAAGCTCCCTCCGGGGAAACGACACCCAATCCCGCGGGTCTTCTCCTGGCTGATGCTGCTGGTCCTGGGACCTGGCGATGTGCTGGCGCCACGCGAGACGCCAAAACTGTTGCCGGAGCGTCTCCCACACCTGGGGCACCGTCTGTTGGTCCACCTGGACATTGGCGTAGATGGTGTTGGCTTGGCGGAGGAGGACGAGGGATCTCCGAATGCCAGGTTCGGCTTCGATGCGCTGGCGCGGACGGGCAGACATGGCCATGATGGTGCTGGCGGGGGGGAGGGCTCTGCGCGAGTAAAGAACGACCGAGTTGGCTGGAAAGTAAAAAGAGAAAAAATCGAGCGACAGCGAGCAAAGACGACGGGTGCGACAATTGGGATGTGTTTGTGTCGAAGTAGTCAAAAGGTCAGTAAACACACAACAACACGGAGCGGGAAGCCATGCCATCCCATGCTGGGCGCACGCAAAGGTACGACACAACATGGCGCGGCAGGACAGGACAGACACGTACCTGACAGACGGAGGTGGTTGTGATTCGGGAGCATGAGCGAGACGGTGCATTGCGGTTGTGAGCGATGTGAAGTTGAAGGAGGTTGAGGAAACAAACCAAAGGCGGAAGACGAAGATGTGAAGGTGCGCCGGTCGTGGGTGGGGATCCCTGGGAGTCTGTGGCTGTGGAGGCGGCGGACAGTATTGCCTCGGCCGACTGGCACTCTCCCCGCTGCCCGAGACACTGCGCTGCCACCAGGTCTGCCATCGCCAATAACGGATGCCCTCCCTGTATCCAGCCTTGCACGACTTGCTGCGCACCGCCACCCATGCGGGCGATCATACTATGCTCGCCATTTGGGTTCAGCTTTGCCGTGCAATTTCCCTTGTCAGCCCTTCGAGCGCCCGCTTCCGAAGCCATGACAGGCACACGAATATGCTGCGAAGCGCTCTCGCTACTGTGGGCCAAGCAGCCGAGACTGCCGTCTTTATGATCGATCATTCTCAGGACCGCGCCATTCCTACCTCGAATAACAAGGCCAAGAAGTCCGAACATCAACCCTCGTTAAGTGCGTGACGGAACCGCACCGGGCATTGAAAGGAATTGAATACGTGGCACAGACAGTGGGATGAGGACCCGAGAAGGCTTACCGGCGACCTTTTAGGCGGCGACCTGCCTGATTCGTGCTGAGGCGATTGACATTTCGGGACAGGTCACTTGGGGAGACTTTGATGGTTGACAAGCTTTGAACAGTCGAGAGACAGTTGATGCACATAACTCCACCAGAAGGAAGCATAGTCGCTAGCTTAGAGCCTGGCAGTCTGTTGCGTTGGCAGCGTCCAAAACCTACTATTTCCTCCGTGCGTTGCCAGCCCGGCCAGGTATATCGTGGATAACAGTGATGCCCCATCGCGATAGATGACGGCGATGCCAGCCCGACGCGATGGGCTGGCATCACTGCTATCGCAGGTGTGGGGCCGCATTAGTGGATGACCCAGCCGCTGGAGAAATTTCGCCTGGCATTGCGACACTATTTTCTTCCCAAGCCAGCACCTATCGTCGGGTTGTATCCGCTGCCCGGCCAGCTATGCACAGGCCAGATCACTCCACTCCTCGGGCCACGGCCCGCGATAGCGCCTTGACATGGACCTCGTCGGCCTTGCGCTCGAACCGCGCCATCGACGCGCGCGGGGAAACAGCCGTCACACACGGCGACGTCGCCGGGGTGGGGCCAACGGGGGATTTCTCCTAGGGTGCCCTCCTGCCTAAAGGGCTTGCCATGGCGGCCCCACACGGCCAGCGTCAGGCAGTCGAGGGGGGCAATAGGGACCGGATTGAAACAAGATGCATGGCGACAGATTCATCCGGCCTCACGATAAGCTGTCTGTCTGGTTTGATACTGCAAATAGTCTTTAAAGCAACCACTATCACGCATCTACATCGTCGTGTGTTCAAATCACACCGATCTCAGCCACCCAGTACCACATTCCTGCTCTGCCTACCAGGAAGAACCGTCAAGCATTCTCGTGGCCAGAGACAGCTCTCCCTCCTTCTGCATCAGCATCATCCACTCCTCGTCCACCGTTTTTCTGTACTGCATCAAACGTCCCAGGCTCTCAGACTCTTCTCGAGCCACAACAAGTCGTCGCTCCAGGCTGGCTGCCTTACACTGAACCTGTGCCACCCAACCGTCATAGCTTGCCCGTATTGTGGCGCGCAGGGATCCGCTAAGGTGCTCCGTTACTATGCCAGTAGTGCTGGCTGCCACGGACCGCAGCGCCGACATGTCTTTGTCACACTTGGTCTTCCCCAGCTCCAAGCGCTGTATCGCCTTATCTGTCTCGACCCGGCGGGCGCACAGCTGCTCTATATCGTCGTGCGTCTCTCGCAAATGGTTGACCTGGGACAACTTTCTGGAGACGGCTTCCTTCTCGGCTTGCAACTTGGCGGCGACTGAGGGCCTGAGGCTGGCTGCGGCCTTCATGTGATTGACGTACGCCGGCGCCAAATCCGTGAGAAGAGCGAGGGCTGCCGTTGAAGAGTCGGCGCTCCTCTTGTCCCTCGGCGGTGTTGACACAAGGCCTGTTTCCATTGCCGCCAGTGCTGGCAGACTGTGTCGCAATTTGACCTCTGGCGGTTGGGTAACTCGGAACGAGACTGGTGTTGGGACGCATGCATGCCCATTTCCGTCCAGATCCATCTTCAGTGTATCAGCAGACGTATTACCGGCTGAGTCGCCAAGCTCTTCCAAAGGTGGGTTCGATGTAACATTCCGAGGGGAACAAGACATTAGGAGCTTGAGAGATGCCGGTCTGTCAGCGTCACCGGGAGCCGGCGCTCGAATGGACTCCAACTCCAACACTTGGGCTACTTCCAAGCCTTCTGTATTCGTATCTCGGTTGTCGTTTCGTTCGATCATGATGATGTCGTCACTTTCGGTTTCGGCACTATCGAAATGATGTGTGGGACGCATGTCGCGCACCAGCTGAGCGTACTTCACACGGGAGGCGTCGGCAGAGATATGTCGTGGTATCGGGGTTTGAGCCAGGAGCGCAGCCACAACTTCAATGGCAAAGATGCCGCAACTGTGTCCGTCCGTCTGCCTAGCGCACTAGAGGACGTCCAAATGTTAGTCAAACCACACAGGCTACCAAGAGTCCAGCCAACTCACCGGTTCTTGGGAGAAGTTCAATGATGGATCAGCGGTATTAACAAGCTTGTTGTCTATAATCCAAGATGTGAATCTGGTTCGAACGCTTTGGAACACCTCTGGGTCAGGTATTGAGTCAAAGTATCGAAAGACTTTGGCCCGGCGACTCAGGTGACCAACAGACCAATGCTGGTACCCTTGGAGTTGGATGATGAAGACTAGGTTATCCGGCAACCGGGCAGAATTAACTATCGATTCGCGCTTGTGGACTGGGAAGCCCGGATCGAAAACATGCCAGTTATGAGGAGCGGTGACGCCTGAGGCCTGGAGACAGAGGCTTATGTGGCTGCTCGAGAGCCAATTCCTGGACTCCAGAGCTTCAACACAGTCGGCGAGATTTGCCTCCCTGTGTTGGACTAGGGGCATCTTTTGGCTTCTGAAAAAGCTGAAAGATGCGTCGTGTTCCGTGAAAAGGTCTTTGTTTTGCAATGGCGCAGGCAGGTCGGTGTTTTCGATGCCTAGTTCAGCCGTGCTGTCGTTGAATGGTGGCAGTGAACTTCTCAGATGAGGGGAGCCGCGAGGGCTCTCCACACTTGGAGAAGACGCATGGTCAAAAAGGGAGGGAAACATGTCCTGGTCTTGACCTCCATCACTGCCGCCAGCAGGAGGAAACAACGGGTCGTTGACTGAGGGGTTGTCTGAGTCGGACTCATCGTGGTGGGCCTTCAACCTCCGGATGGCCTCGGAGAAGACTTGTTTGTCAAGCGACTTTCCTGTGACCAATTGGCGCAAAAGCCCGCCCTCACGCCAGAGGGAATGCAGGTCAATGCCACGTTTCCTGCAATGCTTGGTGATTGTGACGAGACGGCTGATGAGGCCATAGGCAATTGGCCTTTGTCGGTTTCTGCGGCGTTCCCTCAAGTCATCAGGTATCCATCCAGGGCCCGACCATTCGGTATTGAGGTACGAGATATGCTTCAAGTGTCGCTCGCCAGTCTTGAATCTGCGAACCTCGGTCTTGCTGTTGCCATCGAGCCTAGCTTCTGCAATGTCGGTAGCTGCCTTGAGCTTGGTTCGTTGAATGACTATTTCCTTGAGGACAGCGGATTGTGTATCAGGTAATAAAGGGTTGACTGTTGTGTCAATGATGGAAACCAGGCCTTGATTTTGCTTGACAGGGCTGAGGCGTGCATCCTGTGCAATAACAGATGAGAAGATGGTCTTGACCTGAGACATTTAGGACTCGCGTTAGCAATCTTTTTAGATGCAATGATGTTGGCAAGTAAGAAGCAAGGGGATCAATCTATGGGGGGAAAGGAGAAAACAAAGAAAAGAAATCTTTTGCGGCAGAGCGCTGTTCGTATCAAAGTGGGCAAGGTAGATGTAGGAAGAAGATTCAAACCTCATTAGTGATTTGCCCGTTCTCAGGCGCCGTGGGTAATGGATGGAGATGAGTCGATTGTTTGGCTGGCCTTAGCCCAAAACGCGGGGGGCGGCCTCGGTCGGCTCGAACTTCAGGATCAAGTGATGAGGGTGTCGCCATTTTCTGGAAGCGTGAAAGATGCCTTGGCAATGAGATAGATGGTGGTTTCCGCCGTCAACAATGCATAAAATCAATTGCATGCAGAACAAAAGCGCAGATTGATATTCCTGAGGAGGTGGTGTGGTGGTTGTTGTAAGTTGTGATAGAGATAGAAAGGGAATGTAGGTTATTGGTGAAGGGAAGAAGTGTGTTAGATGGAGAGGGGGAAGAGAAGGAAAGGACTGAAGTGGTATCACCTGACTGCCCCAGGCGCCTTACCCTCAGAGGAGCTGATGCAGATGGGCTATACCTAGCGTGAAGAAAATAGGGAAGTGCGGCCCCATCGTTCCTTCCTTCAGAGGATACGCTAAACAACGGGGGTAGTTTCCGGCGTCGGCATCTCGGGGACAACTTTTTTTTTGTCCCCGGCCAAAAAAAAGTTGTCCCCGGCCCGGACTAAGCCGGCCCAGACTTACCGGACCCACTAAAGCTGTGCGTGCACGCCGCTTGCTGTATGTACTCTGTACGCCTCCGTACAATCACAATTGGCTGTGTCGCGTCTACTATATATATATTATTTACTGCTTTGTCTGTTGCTGTGGCAGTACCTAGAAGACATATGCGACCTTGGTGTTGAGGAACGTTGTGATGAAAAGACATTAATGTATTAATTTCACACTGTGGAGACGCGACGCGACGCGTCGCAATATGACGCAATGCAACGCAATGCCGAAAACCCAACACAATGCGATGCAACGCGACGCAATAGCGAAGACCAAGCGTACTTAGGGAGGGCTTGCTTTTTGCTTGTACCAAGTTTTTATCCACGTGTACATGTAATACAACGGCGTCAATCAATTGAAGCTATTCACGACCGCCACCCGTGCACGCTCAGGTGCCATCGGGCGCCCTCGAGTATTCACCGATCCTAGTTGACTCCCTGGATCCACATGGTGAAGGTAGTGTGGCTGAGCTCCCACCTAGACTCCTGTCCCAGACTTTCGCTGGCCAGCCCACCCAATGTCTGACAGACGCGTCCACGGCGAATTTCCTACGTATATCGCCCACCTCGACATCGCCGTCACCATTTGCCCATTTGCCGGTTACCGGAGAGTGTGGGTGGGCTGTGGGTGGTAGCCCGTGAAAAAGTGGCTTGTTGGCGGCAGGATAACGAGAGGTGGGAGAGGGGGGTACTGCCGCCCCAATAATAATAGCAGGAGTACCTAATTAGGTACAAGCCCGTCCAGCCCTCGCTCAACAGAGCGAACCGCTAGGGACCAACGTTCTAAAGGCAGAGGGCGATTGCTGCCCTCGCGCGGAGAACCTCGTCGGGATCTTGTCTTGTACCAAGACCTCCTGGGCGCACCGCGCTCCTTCACATACCAAGTCACTGGACTGCAGCGTTTAAAACTGAAATCACAGAACAATAGATGCGTGCACTGCAAGACTAGAACCACTCATAGCTATACCGAACTACCCAGGTAAGTGCACATCAGTGGAATGCCAATGATCCAAGAGTCGTATCCAAGGTCGCTCGATGCCGGGCGCCCTTTCAGCGGCCGGAAGACTTTTCCATCTTCCCTGAACACGTCTTCCACACCAGCCTTCCGGTCACAGCGAGCCTCTGGGTCCATGATGCCGCCGGCAAAGTGGCCAAACTTGTCGTCCTCCGTGGCGATCTCGGCCCTGGTCTTGGGGCTGGGAAGGCGACGCAGCGATTTGCATCTGTCGACGGCGCGAGGTGTTGCGAAATAGACGTTGTGGGCGGCCTACAATGTGAGGGTTGTGTTAGCGGCAGGTCTGAGAACATGCCAAGGCATACAACATACCTTGGGATCATTGGGGCTCAGCGTCCGGCAGTGGTCGCATGATGGCGTCAAGCCTGGTGTTGCACTTGCAGAACTCGCCATAGAGAAGGGGCTCTCACCAATCTGTTGGTATCGCCTGCAGGCCACTAGAGGCAGATCCGCACATCAGAGGGAAAGCCGAAGTCGATGGATGTGTCACCTTCAGCCTCCTCCTTCAGGAAGGGGACCGCAGGCGACAAGTGCACCGGCGTGCATCGTGGTGCATCGTGGTGCGGGGCAGCGTGGTGGCGGGCGAGAGTTCTCCCGGAATTGAAAAGGGTGTCGCGGGCGGGCGGTGGCGAGCCGTTGGTGGTGGTGACGACGAGCTCGGGCGACGGGCATACCGTGGGGTTGCGTGCGGAATTGGTCTGGCTAGAGTCAGCCTTGCCGCAGGGAACGCGACCGCATCGTCTTCATTGTCTAGGCGATTGTCGGCAGCAAAAGCAAAAGGTGGTGGGTGCTTTGGGCAGAGGACTGGGTGAGCGCGAAAGAAGGGGGGCCCTGTTTGTTTATGTAATATGCTAGTCAGCCAGTCCACATTTGGGCTACCCATCGTTCATCCTTGTGTCTTAGTGGGTCTCTTGGGTAAACGTCGGGCGCACTTGGGGTAAGTGGTCTGTTGTACCTACTTTTTGGGCGACAGTTGGACCCTGCCGCCATAGTGTGACTGGGCTCCCACCCAGACTCCGACTTTCGCTGGCCCAGCCCACCAAATCTCTGGTGGGCACTGCCACAAGCAATTGACAGCGCATCCACCCACACCGTCGCCATCGCTATTGCTGTCGCTATCAGTCGAAGCTATTCATAACTACTGCCTACAACAGATGTCACTTACAACCACCCTGTTGAGTAAGTTAATGCGGCCACCTGCCTTGACGATGGATTTGCTGCCTACATGCTGCAAAAAGCCCTCTGCCAAGCAGCCCACGATAGCAATAAAATGCGGGCTGAAACTGACTTTGCTGGTGGTCCAGGCAGAAAGCGGTAAATGTCAGCTTTGGGTGGTGCCCCGTGGAAAAAGTGGCTTGTTGGCGGTAGCATATTGGGAGGTGGGTGTAGCCTCGTCGCCCTACTTGCCGGGCCCATCGCAAAAGACGACAGCGATGCCAGCCCGACGTGATGGATAAACTCTTCACGCTAGTCGTGCCGCCAACGGAAAATAATTGATTCAGTGAGCAAAGACACTGCAAATACTGAGTGAAAAGGATGTCGCTCTGCCTGAATATCGAAGATTACATTCTTTATTTCATACAGTTAAGATACAAATAGGCACCTAAATCAAGCTGGAAGATGCAAATACAATGCGATATAATGCGATGTAATGTGATGCATGCGGGACGTGCGACCGGCAAATCCTACAGTCTGTGCAAGGGACTCAACTCGGTCCAAAAGGTCACTTCAAACTGGGACTCGGGTAAGATGGAACATATCCATGTGCGCGTGAGCTTTTCTCCAAGGTTGCAGCATCACAGCCGATGAGAGATGCGATGGTATGACGTCGACGACGAGGGATAGGGGAAAGGGCTGGTCAGGGAATGGCAACTACTGACTTTGCAACAGACCACAATCAAGGAAGCAGCCAGCATATCGGGCCCCCTTTCTTGCCCCACGATGAGTAGTGGTCCGAGGTAAGTTGACTTCAAGTACCTATGGATCGATGGTATGGTAGCTGCCTCAGATGAGTGATCGGCAGTACTGGCGGCAAGAGGAAAGAAGAATTCAAACGTCTGACCAAGAGGCCAGTGGTGTGTCAAGACCATGGATGACTCCGACGCAAGTACACAAGATAGACATTGATGCCATTCGACTCCCTCCCAGAGCGCGCAAACACACTCAAACAAACATCCGATGTCTTCCTACGCCACCGCCGCCGGTTCTGGAGCCACCGCGGCCGCCGCCATCGCCACTGCCACTGCCACCGCAGCCATAGCCCCAGCCCCAATGAGCTCCAATCAACTCCGACGCCATATACAGAGCACAATGGCCAGGGATATGACGCAGTACATCCAGAGCAGGCTCTCTTCTTCGCACGTCGTGTTGGCGTCCTTCTTTTTCTGCCTTTTCTAACCATCAACCGGACGAGCAGGTCAGACTATCAGGTCATGCTGGCCGCGGCCATTGCCAACAGAATCCGCCGGCGGCTCAAGGCGACAGCGCCGGATGACGGGCAGGAGAGAGAAAGGGAGCGGCGAGCCGAGAACGAGCAGCGTCGCAAAGACTTGATGGATGCGCTGGCCCGCCGTTGCAAGCAGTGATCTTCGAAGCATAAGGGCATACGTGCACAAGGTGGAGCCTTTTCTTTTTCTTTGATTGTGGTGCTTCCAAGTCCCCGGGCCAACCTGTCATCATTTCATATCGCTGCGCGCCATGGTGCGCAATACATGGCGTATTTTCTTCTGCCCGCTTACCTATTTCACAGCCCATATATATTATAATAGGACATCGTGTTTCCATTGTTGTCTCTGTTGATTCTCCCTACTATTTCTATCAAGGACTTCTTGGACCACATAATGATCTGGTCCCCCTTGTGGTTGTTCCAGGAACTGGACTGAGGCTACTCCTCACTCGCAACTTGTTGCGCGGTGTCGCAGTCCAGGTGTTCACGGCGGGCAGATGTCTAAGTCTATCTCCAGGCCTAACGCTGCTCTCACCATCTCTTAGGGCCTAATTCAACAAACAGGCACAGTCCATCATACACATCTTCAACCGTCTACTTAATAACTTTGGTGGCTTCCTTCTGCTGCTTGCCCGGGTTATTGCATCTAGAGCGCTGCCAGAGGAGCACAATCTTCTCCATATATTAAATCTGCTTGGACGTATTATAGCAAGATAGGAGCAGATCCCCAAACAAGCTCTAGCCACTACACAAACACTTTCTTCAGGGACAGGCTTAGCAGTAGCGGAACGGTCGGAACAAGCGTCAGGGACACCTCATCCTCTACAGGCTTAGAAAAGGCACCTGTCGTCTTAAGAGGGCGGATCGGGTCAAAAAAGAACGCGGCAGAGTAGGTAACAGAGCAGCAGCCCGGACAGCCCAAGTCGTCTGGTCTCAATCCAACGAGCACCGCGACCCGTGTCGCTCTCGGTGAGCGGTAGTTGTGCTGACGAAGCGAAGAACGTAGCCGGCTCGTGCTGTACTAGAGCGCCGGACGCCGCCCATCACCATGCTCACGACACTCTGCTCCGTTGGCTTTCTTCATCCGTGCTTATTGGCTGGTAGTGCTGTTCTTTGAAGCTTTTCTTTCCATCTATCCAGATATTGGAACTGGTGCCATTTCGGCCACATTGAAGGCGCCTTGGACCCTTGTTGATACCGTCGACTGGGAGGTGATGACGTGGTAGACCAATGTCGACTAAGGAAGATTGAGAAACATGGTCTGTAGACGTCTAGACTCCACTGGGCACGTGGTTGATCCAAAGCTTTATGACGGACGCGCAGCCAATGGCGGCCATTGTTCGAGAGATGGTGTCCTGGTATGAGTTGGCGGTCCGCATATGTAGATGGCCTGTGCTTGGACATGTAGAGCATGTTCTGCAATCGAGCATGTACACCCGTGTTACGTTCTGGATAGGGAATTCTCGCCAAGGAGATAGAGACACTCGCCAAGGCCCGCGACTTGACTTGGAATGGCGTTGGTCTCGTGTATCTATCTATTTAGTTTAAACGTTCTCGACCGCCATAGGCAGCCTAGACCAGTTCACCCGATATTGTGAAATCACAGTACATTTAACCCTTTAGGAGCACCTCTGACCTGTGCCGTATCTCAATGATTCAATGCGTTATAGAAACCCAATAAGTCAGAGCAACTGCTGACTTAGACCTCACTTCAACCATGGCCTGGATGCATACGCGAATTAGTTCGCTGGTGAAGTCGGCCGGCCGAAGCGACAGTCGCCGACGGCAGAAGCTCTGGAAGTCACGGTAAAAGGCCATAGGCCCTTGGTCTCGTGTATACGTAGGTAACCTGTTACGCTAGCTACCCAAAGTAAAGGTTGATTGTGTGCATGGTCTCCGCTTACCTACTCACTTGCTTACCTACCGCCTCATAAGCCAGTCCCGCATGCTTTTGCCCGCGGTCTGTTCGGACATAAACCTCGAGTCTTGCCTGCTACATCTGGATCAACTGCAGATGACCGGAGACTGTCAGACAACTACCTACGCTGTACGAAAGCCTCCGGGTGAAGCTTCGACAGGTTCAAGAAGCCGTCAGACATGTGCCCTCGCTATTGATAAATGCGACCGGCGCTTTACACAGCAAGTCGAAAGTCTGGTTTCTGCTCTTCGCCAGCGAGAATTTGATATGTCCTACCTCTCTGGTTTGAAACCCGATGCGTCACGATATCAACCTCATCTAAGAGATGATACAGAGATACCTCCATCATCTAGCGGCATAGGTCTCAAAACAGTTAATGATTACCGACATTGGTAGTGGCCAGAGCACTTCCGTCCAGCTGCAACAGGTCCTGGCCACTGTGGGCGCACGAAGGTGGTCGGGTCGGACTCTTTCTGGGCTGCTGTATGGCATCTAGCTCGCCTGCGTGGGCCGTCTCCTTGTCAACCACCAACACCGCCAGCCCGCAAATCAGCAGCGGGGAGCGGCGGCGGCATTACATATAATTAGCGATAAATATAATCACATAAAAATGCCTGTGAACGAATGAGATGCCGGCGGAGGTTGTATCAGGAGGCAGAAATCCTGTGCTTTACTTATGGTGAGTACCTAGGTAGACAGGTTAGGCAAGTACCGAGGCCCTACCCCGCCATCTTTCCGTTACAGTCTGTTGCGTTGGCAGTGTCGAAAACCTACTTTTTCGTCCATGCGTTAGCAACACCATCATGTTACAGCCAGATTCCTGACAGTGGGTTTTCTGCTAAAGTATAGCTAAGGCTACAATAATAATTAATAGTGTTGTACTTGCTGACGTATCGGTTACTCAGTAATCAGTCAGATAGTCAATAGACAGGTAGTAGCTCATATAGCTTAAGAAGTAGTTCATAAAGATAAGTAGGTATAAAGAATCTAAAGGTTATCTAAGGATATTTTATAAGTTAATTACTAAAGAGCTATAGAAGGTAATCTATCTAAGTAAAATAAATATTCTTATATCTTATTATATACTTTTAGATTACTACTTACCTTTATTAATCTTTAGTATAGGATTAGTATTCTATATTTTTAATCCCTAGTAGGGTATTAGCTTAGATTATTAGTAATTCTATTAATCTATTATATAACCTTCCTTAGTTTTTCTATTTTACTAGCTATACTATACTTCTATACCTTAAGTATCTTACTATCTAGTAGTCTTAACTAAGGTCCTTTAGGCTATACTAGTTACTAATAGATTTTCTAGGTTGTAATATTAGGTCTTCTTTTAAAAGGCCTTATCTCTAAGGTTACTATAAGTAAGTAGTTCCTCTTAGGTTAGAAAGTTATTAATTATACTTCCTTAATAATACTAATACTATATCTAGTTATATAAGTAAAAGAAAAGTAGATTTTAAGATTTTCTAGAAAACCTATAAATATTATTTTCTTATTAAAGTAGTTAAGTACTATAGAGTTAATATTATACCTTATACTTATTATTTTAAGTTTAATAAGGTTTATAAAATTGCTAAAGAGTTATTATAATATAATAAGTATATTTATTTTAATTATACTTAATATAATAGAAATAATATAGTAAATACTTATAAGTATTCCTTTTTTTTATTATCCTTATAACTACTGATCTTTTTCTTAGTAAACTATTATATAATAGAGTAGTAAAAAGTAGAAGAGGAGGAGTAGAAAGTAGAGGAGAAGATAGAGATTCTCTAGACTTAGCTTACTATTGTACTATGTTACTTATCCTATCTATAGAAGCAGAAGTACTTTCTAAAGGAAAGAGGTTTAGAGTTAATTTATTAGGGTATGCAATCTTTAGATAAGTTAGAGGCTAAGGATTATAAGGTAGCTAAGATAGAGGTTAAAGTTAAAAATAACTTAGCTACCTAGGGTACTAGTAACATAGTTAACTAGAGCTTACTAGGGGTAGGTCCTAAGTTTATAGATCTAGGTTTACTAAGTCCTTTTTATAGTACTATTAGACCTCTACTTAGTAATGTTAGAGGTTCTTAACTAGTTTCTATAAGTTATCTTTATACCTATATCCTTTTTATTTAATAAGGTATTACTCTTTATTATTTTTATAGTATTTATTAATAATTCTTTTAACTTTATACTCTAGTTTATTAGTTTTAATAATAATATAGTTATTTATATTTAATCCTTATAGTACTAGTTTAAGTAGTATAATATAAAAGACTAGGTAGATCTTTATTATATTTAGTAAGTTAAGTTTATAGTTAATATTTAAAAAAATTTATAGGATTCTAAAAGGTCTTAATTTCTTATAGTTAAGTTTATTACTAGGCTATTTAATTTTAATATTTTAGTATATAAGGTATATATTATCTCTCTCTTTAAAGGTTAGTCTCTTAATCCTTAAAGAGTTAGCGTGTTGTTTTATTTATTATCTAATAAATTCTAAATCTAGAGCTACCTTATTCTAGATTTCTCTAAGTTTGTTAATATCAGCTATAGCTTTTAGTACTTGTGGTCCTTTACAAGGTTCTCTATAGGCAGTTAGTTTAAATCCATAGTTTAGGTAGAATAGTAAGTTTCTAGTACTTTCTCTAATAGCACTATTATAGGTAAATTAGGCTATAAGCAGCAGTAGTACCTAATTATCTTAGTTATAGTTAATATAATATTAGAGATACTGTTTAAGTATCTAGTTAACTCTTTCTATTTATTTATTAATTTATAAATAGAAAGAGGTAGATAGTTTATAATCTAAGCTGAGTTAGAAAATTAGAGATTTCTAAAACTTTAAGGTAAATAGCTTATCTCTATTTAATATAATTTCTTTTAGTAAGCTATAACTACTAATAATATACTTAAGGAAAGTATATATAAGGTCCTTAGCTATACTAGCTTTAATGTATATAAGAAAGTAAGCATACTTTATAAGTTAGTTAATAATAATAAGGATACTATTATACTATATCTTTATAAGTAGTTCTCTTAACTTAGGTAATTTAATAATAAAGTCTAAAGAGATTAAGTACTATACCTCTAGGGGTACTAGTAGTAGTTAAATATACCTATATAGCTTATAAGAGCTATTCTTGCTCTTTTTATATAGGTTATAGTCCTTAATTACTAAAGCTACTTATTCTTATATAACTTACTTATTATAGTATTATTAAATTCTTTTAAAAGTTTTTATTACTCCTTAGTACCTATATACTCTAGCGCTATGTATCTCACATATCTAATTATCTATTGTTCTACTAGTTATACTAGTATTAATATATATACTAATTATAATAAGTTTTTATACTAGAATAATATTACTATTCTTATTATATTTAAGGATAACTTATATTTCCTCTAGTACTAGGACTTCAAGGTTTGGTTATCAGCTAAGAGCATTAGCTCTTCTATTCTCTATTCCTTTATAATAAATAATCTTAAAGTTATATTCTAATAGGAATTCTAACTATTGAATCTATTATTTATTTAAGACTTTAGAGGTTATAAAGTATATAAGGTTTTTATAAACCATATATATAATTACCTAATACTTTATTTCTAATAGATAAGGCTTCTATTCTTAAAATACTTCAACAATTACTATAAGTTCTTTATTATAGATCTAATAGTTTAATTTAGGTCTATAAAATACTTTTAAGTAGAATATGCATAGGTATAGTTATCCTTTCTTATCTTATTATCTAAGCTATTCTCCTATTACAAAGTCGAAGGCATCAGTCTTAACTTCAAAGGGTTTGTCTAGGTCTAGAATCTTAGTAACTAGTTCAGATATAACAAGCTCTTTAACCTTATTAAAGGACTTATTATATTCTTCTATCTACTTAAACCTTATATCCTCATATATAAGTTATTATAATTCTCTAACATAAGTTATATAATTGTTAAGGAATTATTAATAAAAATTAATAAATCCTAGGAATAATTAAACTTCTTTAACATTAGTAGGTATTAGCTAGTCTCTAACTACTTTAACCTTCTTATCTTATATTTAGATTTCTCCTAGTATAATAGTAAATCCAAGTTTATCTACCTTCTAAGTATAGAATTTACTCTTCTCTAGTTTAACTAAAAGCTTTGTTTCTTAAAGCTTCTTAAGTACCTTATATATATACTCCTTATATTCTTTAAGGTCTTTAGAGAATATAAAGATATTATTAAGGTAATAGATAATAAAGATATCTAGATGTTTTCTAAGTATATAATTAATTATTATTTAGAATATAGTAGGTATATTAGTAAGTCTAAAAGGTATAACAAGGGTTTTAAATAGTTCTCTATATATTTAGAATGCTGTTTTCTATTTATCTCCTTTCTTAATTCTAATAAGGTTATAAGCACCTTTAAGGTTAAGTACTATAAACTAACTTACTCTATATAATAGGTCTTATAGTTCTAAGATAAGAGGTAATAGGTAGCTATTCTTCTTTATAATATTATTAAGCTTTTAGTAGTTAATATATAGTTATAGTTTTCTATTCTTCTTAAGTATAAATAGAATAAAATATCCTACTAGTAAGTCTAATAGTCTAATATAACCTTTTACTAAGTTCTTATCTAGCTATTTATTAAGTACTTCTTATTCTATTAGGTTAAGTCTATAAATTAGCTTAAGCTTAAGGTATTTTCCTTCTAGTAGTTAGATCTTATAGTTATATAGTCTATACTCTAGTAGTCCTGTTTCTAGTTCTTTAGCAAACAGTCATGTATATTACTAGTATTTAAGAGGTATTAATCTTAGTTAGTCTTCTTCTAGGCTTTATTTATCCTATCTATCTAGCGTATTTATAATCTTTATAGATATAGAACTCTAATCTTATATAGGTTTAATCCTTTTGATATAAGCAATATACTTCCTTAGTTACATAAGTTCACTTAGGGGTTATATTATATAATACTACCTTATAGCTAAATCTCTTTACTAGAGTTAGCCTATTCTCTAGTTTATATTAGAGTTATATTCTCATAGCTATAGGATTCCTAGAATCATATCTATAGTTCCCAAGTTAGTAATATTAAAGTTAAGTTTTTAGCATTAGTTATAGATTACTAAAGGGAGGTATACAGTCTTCTTTTTAATAGTTCTTCTACTATACTAAACTTATACTTCTTTAACTATCTATAGGGTATATAGGCCTTCCTTATATACCTATTTAATACTTTATTTATTTACTACTCTAGGTAAGATAAGGTTAGCTTATACTCTACTATTAATTATAACCTTAGTAAGCTAGCTATTAATTAAAATAGTAAGAATAATATAGCTATTATCTCTCTTGGTTGCTGTGTAAAGGTTTTTTGTATCGTTCTCAGCTATTAATACGTTTCTTACAGGCGGCGTGGGGAGTTTTTTAACTCCTTAGGGGCTCCTTTAATTTTTTCTCTCCATGCTTATGCTTTTCCTTTGTAGTAGCACACGTATTTGTTGAATAAGCAGTTAGACTAGTGTCCTATAAGGTAGTTAACACATGGTATAGGGTATTTTAGGCTTAGCTATAGAATAAGCTATGGCTAGTAGTATTCCTTAACTTCCTATGTGCTGATTTCATAGTTCTTATAAACCTTTAGAGTAGGTTTGTTATTATGTTATTATAAAAAGAAAGAGTATTCTCTCTTCTTTGGTTAATATATTAAGCATTTATTATAGATGCAATCTACTTAAAATACCTTATAGTATAGAGGGTCTTTTCTATTAAGTTATTTATTGTCTCCAAATATAGGTTCTTCTTTAGTTGGTGTTATAGGGTAGTACTTAAGGTTGGTGTCTTCTATTCTGTTGAAGCATACTTCCTGGTCATTGCTGTGCTTGCTGATTTCTGGTCATCTTTCTTTTCTAGCTTCCTCTTTGGTATTAATCATAAGTAGGTTTTCCCTAAAGTCTACATAGGTTTATAATGCTAGCAGTTTATTAGAATCATATTAATATTTAGAAGTAGGCAAGAGTAATAAGGATAAAATATTATTAGCTTAGTTCTAAATATACTGGTTTATGCTAGTCTATTTAGTAACAGGTAGGTTTATACAACTTATCTCAATTAGCTGCTCAGCTATCTATCGTTTTATCTTACTTAGTGGTATAAATTTATCTAGAGAGGGTTCTAATTCTTTCTCCTGGTTAGAGCTAGTTCTCTATACTTTAATAGTACTCTTAGGTATGGTTTTGTAGTAATAAAGTTAAGAAGGAGAAAAGGAGGTCCTTTTTCCCTTTCTAGCTACTATAATAGTTCTAGTAATAACTTGTTGAGGTTTCTCTTAGGATCTGATAATATCATTGCATAAGGCTTAGTTGAACTTGTTTTCTAAGTTAAATTAGTAGATAGAGTTGCCTTATGCTTAAATTCACTTAGGTAGTTGTTTTTTAATTATATTAATAACTTCTTAGTTCTAAGGTATCTTATCTTTAAGTGTCTCTAGGGCATCTTAGGCTTAGATTAAGTATATGATCTTTTTCTAATTTTGCTGTTTAAGTTACTATATAATATTAATAGCTTGTGGTATCTTAGAGCTATATAGAGCCTTCTTACTTACTACAATAGTCTTACTTTTAGGTTCTTTAGAGTACTAGCTTACTTGTTTCTTACTATCCTAGTAAGTTAGGTAGCTATTGTTATAGTAAGTAGTCTATAAGAGTTATAGGTATAGGACCTCTTTTTAGGTAATATTTACTTATTAGTTACCTTCTACTAATTCCTTATTCTAGAGTTGTTTTAGTTATTAGCAGTCCCTAGCATAGTATCTTATTTTCTTATAGTTATAGTATTTAATAGTTTTAGTATCTTTAGGTAGCTAGTTCTCTTGTTTCCTAGCTATACTAATATCTATGGGTCCTGCGTGGTATCTATAAGACATACTTGGTTGGTTTTATAGTTACTACTGGTTATTGTTCCTTCCTTGCTAGTGGTTACTAGGGTTCCTTGGTCCCTAGGCATAGCGCTTACCTGTGTTAGCGTTTGGTTACCAGTTCTCACCTCTCTCTTTTTACTGTTTATAGAGGCAGGTGTTAATCTTAATAGCAAGTTTAATATATCCAAGGAAGTCTTCTAGAGTGATAACAATCTTAGTAAGTTTATCTTTAATATCTTTTTTAAGTTCTTAGTAGAATATAAAGATTAGGGATTTATCTATAATGTTAAGTCTAGTAGTAAGTTATTAGAACTTAGCTATATAGTATAAGGTAGCCTTAGTTTGCTTAAGGTTTATAAGGTCTTGCTTAGCTTATTATTTTTTGTTAGGGTCTTAAAATAGTGACTTTAGGGCTTGTTTAAATTCTATTATACTTCTAAAGATTGACTAAGTCTTATGGGAGTATATACTTAGTTCTCTGTTATTTCCAAGGAATTCTTTCTAGAATGGCTTAAACTATGAGAGTGCTTTACTACGCAGAAAGGTGCTAGCATAGATGACTCTCTTAGTCTTATTGTAGAAGTTAGTAGCGTAAAAGGTCTGATAGGTATGAACTTAGATTAGGAATCCTTTTAGCTATTTGCTTTTGCTGTTATAGGTTTCTAGGGAGTTAAGTTTGAGCTTATCTTATCCTTTAACTAGAGTTAAGATAATATTAGTAGTAGCTTAGAGTATCTTAACTTCTTATCTAAGTATAATAGCTTTACTATTTTTAGCTTCTAGCTTAGTAAGAGTATTATTAATAATAGACTATATTCATTATAGGTTATAGTTATCAGTTTTCTTAAGTTATTCTATCTAAGCTATATTATTATTAATAATGTTAGCTAGCTATTTATTGCGTCTAGCGTTTCTCTTGACTGTCTTGCGTATAGCCATGTACTAGTCTGTAGTAAGGACAGCCTTGCTATCTTTATTAAAATTAACTTTAGGTATTGTAGGTTTATTGTTAAGATCTATAGCTTAGGTAAGCTTCTGGTCTAGAGACCTAGGAGTCTTAGGGATACTTGAGGATGGGTTAGTCTTAGGAGAAGATATTATAGTTTTACTATTAATTAGTATTATAGGGTTAACTTACTAATAGGAGTAATCAAAGTATTATAGCTAGATCTCTGATAGTAAGTTTTCTACTAAAGTATAGCTGAGGCTGTGATAATAATTAATAGTGTTATACTTACTGGTATTCTTGCTAATGTATTAGTTACTTAGTAATTAGTTAGGTAGTTAATAGATAGGTAGTAGCTTGTATAGCTTGAGAAGTAGTTTATAAAGATAAGTAGGTATAAGAAGTCTAAAAGTTATCTAAGGATATTTTATAAGTTAATTACTAAAGAGCTATAGAAGTCTGTTCTTAAGTACTTCTAAGTCTATCTTATATATAAGTCTTGATCTCTTTTCTCTTGTCTTAACTGTGTTAGTCTATTGGTTGTAATCACTTCCTTACTCTATTGATTGGTTAGTTACCTCTACTGATTAATCACCTGGATCTACTAACTGATCAGTAGGTCTGTAGATTGATCAGCTTATCTTATCTCTACATGACTTATACCATAGTTCTTCTATATCTAAGGAGTCATCCGTTCATCCCGTCCTATTATCTATATAAATGTATTGCTGCTCGTATCCTACCTTGTCTGTTAGTGGGGTATTATTACCTATAACTTATTAGGTTGTAACACTGTAGTAGTTACTAGAGATACCAACCCTTGCATAGAGGTTATAAAAAATCAGAAGCTTTAAATCAAGGGTCTTATAGTTACTACTGCTATACTTTAATGTTAAATTATCTAAATATAACTTAATAAGGTTAGTTAATTAATAAGTAGTTAGTCTATTAGTTAGGGGAGTAGTTATGCTTAGTAACTGCCTCTTAACTATTGTAGTAGTTATAAGTAAACTTAGTATGAGAGAGGCTTTATTAGTTTACCTTTTAAATAGAGGAGGTTTAAATAATGGGTTACTATATAAGGTGTGTTATTAATAATCTAACTTATTGCATAACTTCTGTAAAAAATCCATACTTTCACAGCTGTTGCGTACCTCATTAATTAACAGTAGGGAAATAGCCCGCAGTATCTGTTTGATGTTTCTTACAAAGTCTAGGTTATTAAGGTAGTTATAAAAGACCTTATACTTAGCCTCTATTTTACTTATCATCTTATTATCCTACCTCAGGAAATACTTATTATTAACTAGCTTCTTTAATCTTATACTAATAGTACTTTTAATAGGTTCTTTTGTTACCTATATACTGCGGCTAGTAATAAAGTTATAGAAGGTAGTTATAACTACCCTTAAGGCAGTATTAAAGTCCATATCAGACCAATCCTCAAATTTATTATAAACTTATTACTACAAATCTCTACTATAGTAGCCTTACTTCTTATAGGTAGTTAAGTAATATAAGATAATTATATCTAATAACTTAATATAGTTAGAGGGTAGGCTACCCTCTAAGATTTAATCTAAGTACTTAATACCCTAAATTAATAGGTTAAAATACTTATAGTATCTATTAGGTATAGATTTATAATATCCATATGCTGCACTGACTGCGCGCTCGCTCACAGTCTCTTTAGCAGCCTTAGAGGCATACTCTACAGCAGTTACTTCTTCTTATATTATTATAGTTACCCTCTATTAGCCTAACAACCTCTTAAATACAGGCATTTCTTTTAGCAGGCTAGAAGGCATATATATATATTAGAGAGATTACTACTAGTAGTATAGGCAACTACTTAGTTAATAGGGTCTTGCTTGCTTTCTTTACTAAGGGCTCAGTAGTGGTATTACCTATTAATATAGGCCTTCCTCCTTTATATTAAACTTATTACTTATTAAAAAGAGCCTTTTACACAGTCTCATAACTCTTGTTACTTATTAAAAAGAGCCTTCCTTACGCAGCACTTACTGCTTGTTAAAAAGAGCCTTCTTTACACAGGCTTCCTTAGTATCAGTTACTCAAGGGTAATTAAAGATATGTTTTAAGTAAGAAAAGAGTATAAAAAGAAGGTTAGAAAGAGAGAAGGAGTAAAAAAATTATAGAAGTTAGAGGAGGGAAAGGGGGTCTATTATACTCCTATAGGCTTATTAGACTGTTTAGTTATTTAATAGCCTAGTAGAGTTACTTTTTAAGTAACTGTGATAATAGTTATAAGTCTAAAGTTAAAGTAATAAAAAGGTAAAGTTAATAAGGTTATATTAAGTTAGTTAATAGTAGGTTATTAATAGTTGTTTTAGTATGTAAAGTATAGGACTTTGTAGTCTTGTAGTCTAATAAGTTTTAGTGAAAATTATTATCTTATAGGTTATAGCTTCTTGTAATATAATAAAGTTAACTTACATAAATCAAGCTTATATACTTATAGTGCCCTTTGTGGGGGTACTATAAGTCTACTATAACAGTATTCTAAGCTAGTTATCTATATAGAAGAAAGCATAGAACTATCTTACTACTACTATAGGGTTTAGAGTAGTTCTATCTCTTCTTAAAAAACCTTACTAATCTATAGTATCTTTTAGTAAGTAGTTACTATATTTAATTACTAATTAGTATTAGTAAGTAAGGTATTAGGTTTCTAGTAATAAATAAGGGGTCTTAAAAAGGATTAATTATGTATGTAGAAGTATAACTATTAAGAGGGCTACTAGGTTAAGCTAGCGGTGAAAGGGGCTCCCGCGGGTGGGCCCGCGGACAAGCTTGGACTGGTCTTATGTGACTGGTGGGATCGGAGTTAGTAGGTAACTCTAATAGATCCTGACGATAGGCTAGTATTATAATAATAAAGTTTAGTAAAAGGTAGGTAATTACTAGGATATTAATAGTTATTTATTATAATAATAACTTTACTATAAAGAAAGAGAAATAGCTAGCCTTACTATAGATTAATTTTAACCTCTAACTTAGTTAATTAGGTTATTAAACTCTAGAGATCTTCTTTAGTATAGAGCTTATATATAATACTAGTTTAGTTATATTAGTATTTAGTATACTATAGATAACTATATAATAAAAGTAACTATCTCTAGTAGTAAGTGATATACTATATATAAAGTCTTATAGTAAGTAATAAGGCTATAATAATTAATAATACTATAATAATTAATAAGATTATAGTAGTATTATAGTCTAACTAGTTAGAGTACTAACTAGTATAACTATATAGTATAGAATAGGGGATAATAATATAGAAGTATTATTATTAAAGCTTTTGCTTTATACTAGAGTTAGTTACTCTAACCTACTTATAATATAATAATGCTCCTACCCTATAACAAGGGTATAGGTTTAAATCCTAGTGCTACTAGCTAGATAAGATACCTCCCTAGGGTCCTTAGCATTCCTAACTGTGGGTAGTATGTATGGGATTGGTTACCCTGTACCCCTACTAGAGTTTCCCTGCTTATACCTGTGATATGCCTGGTTAGTTACTGGTATGGGGACATGCCTCTTAGAGGGGAGACATGGTGTTACAGCCTAACCAGTTGGGGTACTGGCTGGCGTAACTATATAGTGTAGAACAGGGGATAATAATGCAGGAGTATTATTACCAAAGCTTTTGCTTTATGCCAGAGTTGGTTGCCCTAACCTGCTTGTAATAAGTAGTTACCTACTAAAGTATATACTAAAAAGAAATAGTAATAAGTTTAATAAGGGAGAAGCTTATTTAAAAGAAAGATATAAAGAAGGATTTATAAGAGGATCTAATAAAGTATTATTAGTATACTAACTAGGTAAGTTACTATAATAGTATCTAGGGTAGTAGTAGTATAAATTAGTACTTTATTATAGATAAACCTTATTATAAGTTACTTATTAGAGATATAGAGATATAATAAGAAGTAATACTTTATTAAGATACTAATATAAGCTTAAAGAACCTATTAATAGGCTTACTAATTATAATTAGCTAGTAGTAAATAAAGGAGGTTATACTTATAAGAGGTAAAGTAGGTAATAACTTACTTTCTATAACTATACTTAAAGAAGGGAAAAATCTAGCTACTATTTTAGCCTTACTAACTACTAATAACTCTACTAGTAATATAGTAGTTAATTTATTATTTAGTAGTAGTAGGGAAGCAAGCCCTTACTTCTAGTAACTATATTAATAACTATACTAGAGTTACCTATCTCCTTAGCTATAGTGTTATTACCTATTAATTAACCTATTATTACTATAACTACTATAAACTCCTTACATAGTAAGAAGTATTAACTTAGTACTATTATTATTACTACTATAGTATAATAAGTAATTACTTATAATATAGTTAGTTAAATTAAAAGATTTTATTAGTTAGTTTATTACAGTTAATAGGTAATATTAGTAATATAAAGGTAGTACTAATAAGGCTCTTAAGTAGCTCTAGAGCTTGTTATCTAGCCTTGTAGTAATATAACATATACTAAAAGAGTAATATAAGGAGAAAGGTATACCTATATCCCTTATTAGCTAGATATAGAGGTTAATTAAGACTTTTATTCTTATATAGTAGTATTATAAGTATAGTAGATATGACTCTATTACTTCCAAGTAATAAAGTAAATTACTATATATTAGGTTAGATACTATAAGTAGTAAAGTTAATAATTTATTACCCTTTACTACTACTATTAGTAATTAAATAAGTAACCTTAAGGATAGGAGATTTAGTTAGTTAACCTTGCTTTAGTTATTATTATTATAGTATTAACCTCTATAGATACTAGTCTCTTTATATCCTTACTTCTATAGCTAACTACTGCTTTTTCTCTACTTCTTTACCTAAGTTAATATATCTCTTAATCTATATATAACTAATACCTTAAAGATAATAATAATAATACCTTTAACCTTGATAGATTATATAGTAATAGAGTTAATAATCTAATTAAAGTAGTAGATAATAGATTATTAATAGTATTAA
This sequence comes from Colletotrichum echinochloae, assembly GCA_016618095.1. Taxonomy (NCBI): domain Eukaryota; kingdom Fungi; phylum Ascomycota; class Sordariomycetes; order Glomerellales; family Glomerellaceae; genus Colletotrichum; species Colletotrichum echinochloae. The sequence continues at coordinate 66,815 of JADEZT010000014.1, forward strand.
ATAATAGTAATAAGGAGTAATAAAGTAATAAGGATTAATAATATAATAAGACTACTAGTAAGTAAAGCAGCAAGGCTAAATAAGTAATTACTTAAGAAGGATTTCTTTTAACTATTAACAATATATGTTTTTTTTCTTTACTATTACCTTAACAGTAGCACTTTTTTAACTATAGAAGCAACTTTAACTTTACCTCTATTAATAATAACCATACTACTATTAATTAATCTTTTATTATTAAATATATGCTATGTACTATTAAAGTTAATAAAAGAATAGTAAAAGTAGCCTTCTATCTGTTTTATCCTATAACTAACCTCTGCTACACAGTCACAAAGCAGCTCCTCAAAGTCCCGCATATCCTCTATATCTCTATTCTAGATAGGATACTACTTATAAAGAAGCTTCTTAAGGTTACTAAATACCTCCTGAATAGGGTTAAAGTTAGGTAAGTATAGTAGTAGATATAGTAAGCATATACTAACTAATTTATATATCTCTTAGATATCTTATTAGTAGTAAAAGCTAGTATTATCTATTATAATAACTAACTTTATAGTAAGAAAGGTACTATACTTAGGTAGCACTCTCTCTTAAATCTATACTAAAAACCTATTACTATTAGTTATACCTAGGTATATTAATATATTAAAGATCCTATCTACTATAAGGGCTAATAAAACCTAATACTGCTACTTATATTTAAGTTTATCCTTATAATAAGGTACTAGGCCTTTTAGTACCTAGCCTATCCTTTATATACTAGTATACTTATCTATATCTAACTTATTAATAAAGATTAATTACTCTAGGTAGTATTAATAGATAGTATATACCTAGGTATATTATAATATATTATCTCTCTAAGTAGTAATAATATAGATAGATTTTAATAACTACCAAGTATCTTAAAGCTACTAACTAATTCTTAATTTATAGACCTCTATAGTATATTACTTATAGAGAAAGTCTTATATCTCTTTAAGCCTAAGGTTATTATAATATATAAGAAGCTTTGATAACTTATATAGTTATTATACTTCTAACTTTATATAACTTAGCTTACTTAGAATATATACTCTTACTTACCTTATTATTTTATACTAATATTACTACTATTTAACTATATATATACTATAGCCTATCTATATTATAATCTTAGTATCTATTTTCTCTTCTAAAGTCTCTAGTATCTATACTAGCTTTCTTTGATTATCCTTATTTAGTTATAATACTATTATATTTATTTAATCTAATATATAACCTCTTATTTTATCTCTTATCTTATCTAATTAAGGGTAGCAATAGTAATATAAGGATATTATAGACTTTAAGAGCTTTAGAGGCCTAAGGGCTGAGAGGCGATTAGGCCTTCTTATTCCTATCAAGCTACTACTCCTATTAGAGTCTGAGATTTAGTTAGCTAGCTAATAAATTAACTAGTAAAAAGCCTTATATAGGTCTCTAAAGCAAGGATATCATAGACTTTAGGGCTTACGCAGCCTACTTACTCTTATATACTATAATAATAGGTAACAAGGCTATGCATCAGCACAGTCTATATAATTTCTTCATCAGGGTAGCAGGAGGGCTGAGAGGTATTAATTACCAACAAATTAACTAGCAAAGAGCCCTATATAGGTCTGAATAGCCTCACTTTTGGCATCAGCAGCAGGCAACTTCAAAAGAGGGACTACCTGATGTTTGGATATGGCAGATTTCTGAATCTGGCAGCCAAAAATCGCGATTTTTCATGGGGTTGCATTGGTGGGTTGCTAACGCACAGACGAAAAAGTAGGTTTTCGACACTGCCAACGCAACAGACTGTAAACGAAGCTACCCCGCCATTTATGCACCTGCGCAGTATCAAATCACCAACCCGCCACCACACGCAATCTTCCCCTCTTCTCAGCTCTGACGCAAAGGAATAGGGTCCCACTCGGCGATATCAGAAGCTGTTGGACAAGTCGGAGTGTGCGTCGCATTGTAGGTGGTACGGGTTTGTAGGTGGTAAAGAGCTCTGAATTATATCGCTACCGTACCTAGGTGGCGGTAGTAGAAGCGGCATTGGTGCTGGGAGGGGGACTGGGCTGGATGGCGAAGCGTTTGCAATACCTGCGGAAAGCAGGCCGAAAAGGGCTAGACACTTCGTCGCCGGCATCCCTACTGAGAAGGCACTGGAAGTCAGGCTACAGGCCCACGATGTCAATGGCGTCCATGGCTGGAGGTGTCGAGGCCATGAGAGAAGCAAGAAACAGCGAGAGAAGCGGCAATGAAGAAAAGAAGCAAAGATACAGAGAGAAAGAGAGAGAGACAGATAGAAGAGGGAGGAGTCATGCTGTTGATAGATACCAGGCCCAGAGTGAGTCATGTAGGCATGGTGTGTACTTCGCTTGCAGTTGTTGCTTCTTTTTCTCAGGGCCGGGAATTCTGAGTCTGTTTGTGTTGGAAATGCGAGACGACATGAAGACGTCAGGTGCCTGCGAATCCCACAAGAGGTAAAGTCACACCCGTTCCATTACACCTGGCATTTTTCTTTCCCATCGCTGTCCACAAGGCAAAAGCTCCTGGCTCAGCGGCACTGAAGCGACGACAAAAACAGGCAAAGAAATGAGTCCTTTTTAAACCGAAAGTTGAAGAGCATGTGGGCGACTTACTCAGATGGCTTCCAAGCCCAAGCCCTTGCAAGTCACAGCGGTGGACGGGGGCTCATAGAGTCGATGCAGGCTTGGGTCTCGGCAGGGGAAAGGTACAAGGCGGAAATGACGACAAACGAACTTTGATGATGGCGGACGGCGACGGCAGCTTTTCGCGCCGAGGGGGCAGAGTGTTGAGTGCACGCAGTCTCGTGCAAGTCAATGGTTGCACAAAGCCGTCCAAGTACAGAGGAAATGATACTACAAAGTCGATTTCAGCTCAGTGGGATATTATCTTTGCTTATCAATCCCAGAAAAAGAAGAAGAAAAGAAGAGAGAAAAAGGAGTGGAAAGGCGAGGAGATGGCCAAGCCGACGGGCCGTCTTTGGGGACCGAGAACCGCCCACGACGATAGCCATATGTTGAGCCAAACCCGCACCGAGACCTGCAAAGCTTGCCAGTACCCAGCAGTGGAAACGGAGAGCCTCTTCGATGGTGCGCTTTGCAGATAAAACGTCGGGTTATCGACAGAGAAGTTGGTGTTTGACTGGCCAACTACCTAGAGTGCAGACTTTTACTACCTAGGCGACATTGATAAGGTTTCGATCCTCCTCCCTTTAGGTCTGAAGTCCCTTTTGCTGAGACGTGTGATGCCTTCTCAGGCTGTCCTCAAATGTGGATTAAAAGCTCTTTCCATTTCTCTGGCTGTATTGGCAGTGTCAAGAAGTCGAAGAGCGGTGTGTTGCCGGGTGACGGTGAGTTGTCTTCTGCTGGGTTAGAAGTCGCTGTTGGTTCGTGCAGGCGAGGAATGGTCTTTGCTACGACTTGGGATGCAGGATTCCAATGTCATCCATGACCCCAGAGGGATCATGACAATAGCCTCCTTCTCGCCAAGCCTCCTCATAGGGTCACCGAGAGCTCGCATGGCCTTGGGGTAGAGGACGCCGCCGTACGGCCAAACGCGGCGCACGATGCGCCAGGTTTTGGAGGATTGTGAGCAAGGAAAGCAAAACGTGCGCCAGTATTTGCTTAGAGATGGGTTGCGGTTACCCAGTATCTGTTTCGGCATCGCAAGTCCCGATTCGACGTTGGCGTTATTGGTCTTTGGCTGTGAAACGGCAAATGACGATGGTTGAGGGTTCTATGGGAAAGGGTTGATGGGTTGGTACTGTAATTATGAAGGAATCGGGCGTGTAGGATTGAAGGAAGGGTTCTCGTACTGCGTACTTACGGCCACCCCGGACCTGTCGACCGGCTCGACATGTCGGTGCTGCCGAAGCCACCCGACGCTGCCTCATCGCCACAGGCCACAACAATGCCTCATCCAACCAGGATTGGAGGACTTCAGCGGACTAAGCGTGGTTGGCGTTGATCAAGGGCGCGGTATCCGCGTGAGACTTGGCAGAGCCATTGAGGCATTCCTGCCATCTGAACGCTGAGCAGCAATCCATCTTGAGACAGACAAGCGAGATCGCACCAGCAGGCCGGGATCGTGGTGGGCGCAAGCCTAGTTGCGCGGGACACTGATGGAGAGGGGGGTTGGCATCTGAAGCCGTGAGCTGGCTCTCCAGGTCCAGGGAGGGTGTGGTCGTGTTGTACGTGATCCATTGGGATGATTAACTAATTGATCCGCTAGTAGAGGCGCGGGAGCACAGCAATAGCGCCGTTGTTGAACGCGGACCGGGCGTATTAGCAGAGGAGAGGGTGAGGTAAGCCAAGATGCAACACCATGATGCGGGTTTCATATCTGTCAAGCGTTGACCCAAATTGATGGCGTCTTGGAGCGCTCTCTGGCTCTTGCGGTATGCGTGGCCGTAACGAATTGGTCATTGGCGGCAACGTGCTGCGAGCATCTTGGATGCCAACGAAATCCGCCGTCCTTTCTCGGTGTGTGTGATCACCACTTCCGCGCTGCAGCCTTGCGTAGTTTGCCCGACCGAGACGCTCTTTGGCATCGGGGGCAGGCACGAGCTTGCGCCACATCGTGTTCTCGTGCTGAATACGCCCTCGTATGCTGACGGAAATGCGTCGTGACATCAGGGTCTGCGTCGTTGTTCATGTTTTTGTTTGCCTACGACGGGGTGGCAGTAGGGGCGACTCGGAGCAACTCAAGGCTATTGTTAGAAACATAGCTAAGTTTATAAAGGCTTAGGCTAGCGCCTAGAGACAGCTCCCCTAGTTCAGTCATCCTATCAAGGCTATGTGGGCATAGGACGGCATCCTCTTCTAAGCCCACGTCATGTGGCTGCATATTACCTCTCACAGCACACAGAACGCCCTCCAGGACCTCAAGACCCACATTCAACTGTTGAAAGAGTATCAGAGACAACAAGAAGAGGAGGACGTCTGTACTATTATCCCCGAGGGCCACAGTGACGACGAGTTGGCGTGTGGTGACATAGATGCGGCCAGCGTGGCACATGATGACTTTGGTGACTTTGGGAACGACTTTGGGGGGGGGTCTTTGCGTTTGGCGGACGTGACGACAACCATGTCGGCCATGATCCTGAGGGTAGTCGCCGTGGCCTTGACGACGACGATGATCTGTTTGGGAACCAATACAAACCTATGGATGCCGACAACGACGGCAACTCCGACGACATCGTGTTTCCTTAGGAGGGTCCTGTCGTGGAGAACCCCGAGTTGCCAGAGATGGCCCCCAGCCACGCGACAGGAGGAGATTGCCCTCCTCCAGGGACGCATCCAGAGGTCTCTCCGTCAGTATAGGAGGTCCGCCAGGCACCTGTCCGAGGAGGAGATCGAGGAGCTGATCCGCTGTGTGCTTGAGTGGCTGCAGACGCAGCTTGACGAGGACAACAATGATGACGAAGAAGAAGAAAAAGAAGAGTGATTTGTGCTTTGTTGTTTCTATTTGGTATGGTTATGGTGTTTAATTTCTTGTGTGTCTGTTCTGCGCTCGAGTCCCTATAAGGCCAAGTTAAGGTTTTACTTGCTGTCTTATTTGTCTGTTAAAGATACCTTCTATAGGATTATAGATTTTAGTTCTAAGTTATATACGTTTATCTCCTCCTCTCTAAGTTACTATAATCTTATTGGCGTCTTTTACTTCTATTAATACGGTAAATACTGGAATTTATAGTGCAGTTGGGCTTCTATGCTGCAAATTTCTAAATGCCTATGTGCCCCTCCTTGCTCTTTAGCTGCTGAGCCCAGAGGCACCGCACCCGACTGCGCTGCGCTGTTTACACCTGAATGGCGAGTCCCAAGTCCAGAACCTGGCGCTCCCGGCCCCGGCCTACCTGAATGATTGCTTACACGGCAGCTGGGCATAAAGGCTGCTGCTCGCTGCTGCTCGTGTTCGGAAGGGGAGGGGCAGAGCTGATTGCCCAAAACCGACTGCACCATGTGCTGCAGACCTACATTCCCAGATGAGCTGTGCAGTCCAGCGCCAACAGCCACGGGTGCAAGCCCGGCATACCACCAACACGCCGAGGCCCTTCCGCCCGTCTGCCTGTAGGATCTTATGCGCCCGCATCTGTGCATTGACAAGGCCCTGCAGCAGTCCGCGCCAGTCTAGCCTATTCCCACCGTCCGGTCTTCACCTGTCCTACGAACACAGACCTGCAAACGTTGTCGGCTGGTTCAGTTTGGCCGGTCGGGTGGGCGGACAAGTTCACCCCTTTTTTTCTATACCTCGGAAGTTGGCAAGAGGAGTTAAGCTACTTACACAACTTGACGGATATACGCCTAGCAACTAGCTATTTACTTAGCTGAAGTTGTTATCAAATGCAGCTTAGTTATAATATCTCCTGTTAACCTCCTGGGTAAAACTTCTGCAAAGCAAGTGAGAGTTAAGAAGGATCAAGTGATTTATATAGGTGCTTAGGTTAAGCTTTCCCATTTCCAATAAGAGATTATATAACGTATCGCCAAAGAGCCCAGGCTAGCTATTTGAGTCTAGGCAACTAGTATTCTAAAGAGGTTCCTATCATACATAACTATTTCTGAATTTAACACCATAAACATAACTTCTAAGGGATAAAAGTAGTATCTATATAGCAATAAGAAGATATCAGACCAACAATATTACTATCGTCAGCATCAAGGATTAATAACCTTAACCTGCTTACACTTTTCATATCGTAAATCTGCCAACTAGCAACCTAGCACAATAACTCCCGCAAAGTCCACCTCCCATCCTCCTAGAGACCCCTTTACCAATATCACACCAAGCCTCCCTCTATTCAACATCCTAAACCTCCCCCTAATCACCTGCCGCGCCTCCTCTAAGATTAGTACCAAAGCTGACTCCTAACCCTCGCCTCCTAGAACCCCACTCTAACAACAAAACCCTCAAACACCTCCTCACTTAACTCCAGACTATAAATCTCTAGAGCCTTCCTTCCTAAAGACCTCTTTGCCATCCGCCCAGAGCGACCATACTTTAGATTTATCCAAGCGCACCCCCTCCTTAACAGCTTCCAAACGCTCCTTTGACATAGAAGGCAACATCAAGATATGTAATGGAACCCCCTCCCCCTCCCCAGACTACCGGTACCTTTAGACCCTGCAAGCCACCAACACCCTCAAGGTCTAGATCCAGGCCTCTAACTTCAAGTTCAAGCGCCTGCACTTTGTCAAGGATTTCCAGGTTACAATGCTGTATAGTCTGGCGGCTGAGGTAGCGGGACAGCTTAATACAGCAATTATTGCTACTACTAGTAAGCCTTAGGGCAGCAAGCTTAATGCTGTAGTCGCGGTATGGGAGAGGCTGAGGAGGATGGGTGAGGAGGGGCTTGTGCAGGTATTTTATACGCAGGAGATATTAGGCATCTTGAGGAAGGTGATAGGGCTTCTTAAGAGGGAGCTAGAGGTTAGTGTTACAGGATGGACCCTAGTTAGGAGTAATTCATCAGAATAAGGTTATCTTAATTCAAATAAGACAGCTTCATGAGTTTTAGTAATACTAGCAGGGAAGCAAGCCTACAGTCCATTTAGGCAGTATATTAGGCTAGAAACCTATTACAAGAAAGAGCATAGTATTATCATATTTGTCTATAGCACAGTATACCCTCTCTAGTTAAGAGGAAGATATTCTCACTAAAGTTAAGTTCATGCAGCAAATAGCACAGCCCAGTCATCAATTCTATTTAATAATTACAAAAGAAGGCAATCTATATAGCAATAATAGCTAGCCTTGCTATGATTCACTCAATCTCCCATTAAATACTGACCAAAAGCTTTCTATCCTGGAGTATCTATATTTAATTTCACCCTAATACATTAGGCAAAGGGCATTCACCAGATATACAGTCATATACTCAAGGACAATCAAACACAAGCAGAGGAAGAATAAATTATAAGACAAGATTAAAAAAAGCATAGCAAAGAGATCTACAAAACAATACCTGAAATATACCGTTCTAAGGTAGTAATAGTCTATTTTAAATTCCTTGTGATTACAAATGATTCAGCTACAGTCTGTTGCGTTAGCAGTGTCAAAAACCTACTTTTTTGTCTGTGCGTTAGTAATACCATCACTACCACCACCCTAGTTAGGGCTACGCAGGGGGGTTACCCTACCAAGTGACCACATATACCATATACTTTTACATAGATATCATAGTTATAAATAGCTTTAAGAGATTATTATTATTATTATTATTATTATTATTAGTAGTATACTACTAGAAAAGAAAGGGTTAAATACCTCTAGTAGTATAAAGCTAGTATTACTAGCTAATAGTATATAAGCTTATAAAGCTACTTATGAAGTATTATTAGATATTAAAGTATTACTAATAATAAGAAGTATATTAGTTACTTAGCCTCTTATTAGTTATATAATTATTATAAAAAGCTATATTATAAAACTATTAAAGAAGTTAATAATAATCTTTAAGATATTAGAAAAGTAAGTATTAGTAAAGCCCTTATAGGTAGCTAAAGTAAGTAATAATAGTAATAATAGTAATCGTAATAATAATAGTAATAATAGTAATAATAATAATAGTAATAATAGTAATAATAATAATAGTAAGAATATTAATAATAAAGAGCTTATATAATAGGTACTCTTTTACTTTAACTCTTTTAATACTCTATTATAAACTCTATTACTATTATAATAATAGTAATAAGTAACTATAGTAATAGCTATTCTACTACTACTACTTACTAAGGTAAATATCTATTTTACTATTAGCTTTTAATTTAAAGGTATTATATTAATATTATTAATCTAGCTTTTTTAAATAGTATAGAAGTTAAGTTAATAAATAGCTAGTATAATAATAAGGTTATAATAGAAGAAGGAGATATTAAGAGATATAAAAGAGTATATTTAGATATAACTTAGTAAGTAATACTAGCTTTTAAAGTTATAGATAAGTATAAAGTTTAGTAAAAGGTAGGTAATTACTAAGATATTAATAGTTATTTATTATAGTACTAACTTGTTACAACCTAACAAGTTATAGGCAGTGCAGCCCTACCAGTAGATAGGAAGCACGGGCAGCACAAGTTTTGTACAGGACCAACAAGGGATACAAACAGATGACTCCGCCAGAACAAAAGAACTAGGGAAAGGTCACGTGAAGATAAGAAGGACCAATAGATAATAAGCAGTCCATGGTTAAGGACTGATATACCAAGGGTGGTCTACCTCTATAGGACTGATATCTAGATATTAGTCCTAGTATTAAGACCTTAGGATATAAGAATACTTATTCTACTTTAATAGATTACCTTCTATAGCTCTTTAATAATTAACTTATAAAATATCCTTAGATAACTTTTAGACTTCTTATACCTACTTATCTTTATAAATTACTTCTTAAGCTATATAAGCTACTACCTATTTATTAACTACCTAATTAATTACTAAGTAACTAATATATTAGTAAGAATATTAGTAAGTATAATACTATTAATTATTATTATAGCCTTAGCTATACTTTAGTAGAAAACCTACTATTAGAAATCTAGCTATAATACTTTGATTACTTCTATTAGTAAGTTAACTCTATAACACTAATTAATAGTAAAACTATAATGTTTTCTCCTAAGACTAATCTATCCTTGAGCGTCTCTAAGACTCCTAAGTCTCTGGACTAGGAGCTTGCCTAAGCTATAGATCTTAACAATAAAACTATGATACCTGAAGTCAATTTTAATAAAGACAGCAAGGCTATTCTTACTATAGACCAGTACATGGCTATACATAAGACAGTCAAGAGAAATGCTAGATACAATAAATAGCTAGCTAATATTATTAATAATAACATAGCTTAAATAGAATAACTTAAGAGAACTAATAACTATAACCTATAATAAATATAGTCTATTATTAATAATACTCTTACTAAGCTAGAAGCTAAAAATAGTAAAGCTATTATACTTAGATAAGAAGTTAAGATACTCTAAGCTACTACTAATATTATTTTAACCCTAGTTAAAGGATAAGATAAACTTAAACTTAACTCTCTAGGAACCTATAATAGCAAAAGTAAATAGCTAAAAGGATTTCTAATCTAAGTTTATACCTATTAGACCTTTTATATTAATAACTTCTATAATAAGACTAAGAGAGTTATCTATATTAGTATATTCCTATAAGAAAAAGCACTCTCCTAGTTTAAGCTATTCTAGAAAGAGTTTCTTAGGAATAATAGAGAACTAAGTATATACTCCTATAAGACCTAATCAATCTTTAGAAGCATAACAGGCTTTAAACAAGCCCTAAAATTACTATTCTAAGACCCTAATAAGAAATAATAAGCTAAGCAAGACCTTACTAACCTTAGATAAACCAAGGCTGCCTTATACTACGCAGCAGAGTTCTAATAACTTACTACTAGACTTAATATTACCAACAAGTCACTAATCTTTATGTTCTACTAAGGACTTAAGGAGGATATCAAAGACAAACTCATAAAAATTATTAATACTCTAGAAGACTTCCTTAGATATATTAAACTTACTATTAAGATAGATATATACCTCTATAAATAATATAAGAAAGAGAGTAAGAACTAATAACTAAATACTAATATAGGTAAGTATTATACCTAAGGGCTTAGGAACCCTACTAACTACTAATAAAAAAAGAATAATAACTAGTAGTAACCCTAAAACTAACTAAGTATATCCTATAGATACCACATAGGACCTATAGACATTAGTATAGCTAGAAAATAAGAGAACAAGCTACCTAGAGATACTAAAACAGTTAAATACTATAACTATAAAAAGATAAGATACTATACTAGAGACTACTAACAACCTAAATAACTATAAAACAAGGTACTAGCTAAGAGTAACTAATAAGTAAATATTACTTAAAAAAAGACCTTATACCTATAACTTTTATAGACTGCCTACTATAATAATAGTTACCTTATATACTAAGATAGTAAGAAATAAGTAAGATAGTATTCTAGAGAACCTAAAGATAAGACTATTATAGTAGGCTAATAAGTACTAAAATTACCTATAATACCACAAGCTATAAATACTACTTAAGAACTTAAGTAACAAAACTAGGACAAGATTATATAGTTAATTTAAGCTTAAGAAGCTATAGAAGTTAACCTAGATAAAACACTACAAGAACAAGCTATTACAGACATAATAAAGAAATGCCTATAAGAACGCATCAAGGTACAAGGGAATCCCATATAACAACTAGAACTTAACTAAGAACTCAGAAAGGCCCTTAGAGAGGACACCATAAACTCTTAGGGAGGACCCAAATAGGTCATCACTAGAACTATCGCAGTAGCTAGAAAGGGAAAAAGGACCTCCTTTTCTCCTCCTTGACTTCATTACTACGAAACCACACCCAAGAGCACTATCAAAGTATAGAGAACTAGCTCTAACCAGAAGGAAAAATCAGAACCCTCTCTAGATGAATTCATACTACTAAGTAAGATAGAATAATAGGTAGCTAAGTAGCTGATTAAGATAAGTTATATAAACCTATCTGTTACTAAACAGACTAGCATGAACTAGCGTATTTAGAACTAGGCTAATGATATTCTATCCTTATCACTCTTACCTACCCCTAAATATTAATATAATTCTAATAAACCGCTAGTATTACAAACCTATATAGACTTTAGAAAAGACCTACTTATAATTAATACCAAAGAGGAAGCTAGAAAAGAAAGATAACTAAAAATTAGTAAGTATAGTAATAACTAGAAAGTATGCTTCTATAGGATAGAAGATACTAACCTCAAGTACTACCCTATAATACTAACTAGAGAAGAACCTATGTTTAAAGATAATAAATAACTCAATAGAAAAGACCCCCTATATTACAAGGTATTTTAAGTAGACTATATCTATAATAAATACTTAATACATTAATTAAAGAAGAGAGAATACTCTTTCTTTTTATAATAATATAATAATAAACCTATCCCAAAGGTTTACAAGAACTATGAAATTAGTATATAGGAAGTCAAGGAATACTACTAGCTATAGCTTATCCTATAGCTAAGCTTAAAATACCCCATACTATATATTAACTACTTTATAGGACACTAGTCTAACTACCTATTCAACAAATACATATACCACTATAAAGGAAAAGCATAAGCATAAAGAGAATAAATTAAAGAAGCCCCCAAGGAATTAAAAAACTCCCCACACTGCCTATGAGAAAGGTACTGACGGCTGAGAATAATATAAAAAACCTTTATGCAGCAACTAAGGGAGATAATAGCCACATCATTCTTACTATTTTAATTAATAGCTAGCCTACTAAGGTTATAATTAACAGTAGAGCATAAGCTAACCTTATCTTACTTAGGGTAGTAAATAAATAAAGTATTAAATAGGTATATAAGAAAGACCTATATACCCTATAGATAGTCAAAGAAGGATAAGTTTAGTATAGCAGAGAAACTATTAACAAGAAAACTATATACCTTCCTTTAGTAATCTATAACTAATACTAAGAACTTAACTTTAATATTACTAACTTAGAAACCACAGATATGATTCTAGGAATCCTATAGCTACAAGAACACAACCCTAATATAAACTAGAGAACAGGCTAACTCCAGTAGAGAGATTCAGCTATAAGGCAGCGTTGCACACCGCAACCCCTAAGTGAACTCATGTGACTAAGAAAGTACGTTACTTATATTAAAAGGATCAAACCTATATAAGATTAGAGTTCTATATCTACAAAGATCACAAATATACCAGACAGGTAGGATAAACAAAGCCTAGAAGAAGACTAACTAAAATCAATACCTCTTAAATACTAGCAATACATATAACTATTTACTAAAGAACTAAAAACAGGACTACTAGAGCATAAACTATATAACCATAAGATCTAACTACTAGAAGGAAAATACCCTAAGCTTAAGCTAATCTATAGACTTAACTTAATAGAATAAGAAGCACTTAATAAATAGCTAGATAAAAACCTAGTAAAAGGTTATATCAGACTATTAGAATTACCAGTAGGATACCCTATCCTATTTATACCTAAGAAGAATAGAAAACTATAACTATGTGTTAACTACTAGAAACTTAATAACATCACAAAAAAGAACAGCTACTCACTACTGCTTATCTCAGAGTTGTAAGATCTATTATATAAGGTGAATTAGTTTATAGTACTTAACCTTAAAGGCGCCTATAACCTTATTAGAATCAAGAAAGGAGATAAATAGAAAACAGCATTCTAAATACATAGAGGACTTTTTAAGACCCTTATCATACCCTTTAGACTTACTAACGTACCTACTATATTCTAAACAATAATTAACTATATACTTAGGGAGTATCTTAATATCTTTATTATCTATTACCTCAACAACATCCTCATATTCTCTAAGAACCTTAAAGAACATAAGAAGTATATATGTAAGGTACTTAAAAAGCTCTAGGAAGCAAAGCTTTTAATCAAACTAGAGAAGAGTAAATTCTATACTTGGAAGGTAGACTACCTTAGATTTACTATTACACTAGGAGAGATCCAAATACAAAATAAGAAGGTTAAAGCAGTCAGGGACTAGCTAATACCTACTAATGTTAAGAAAATTCAATCATTCCTAGGATTTATTAATTTTTATTAACAATTCCTCAAGAACTATGCTACCTATATTAGAGGATTGCAATAACTTATATATAAGGATACAGAGTTTAAGTGGACAGAAGAATATAATAAATCCTTTAATAGAGTTAAGGAACTTATTATATCTAAACTAGTTACTAAGATTCCAGACCTAGACAAACCCTTCAAAGTTAAGACTAATACCTTAGACTTTGCAATAGGAGGATAACTTAGATAACAAGATAAGGAAGGATAACTACACCCATGCGCATTCTACTTAAAAGCATTTTATAGACCTAAATTAAACTACTAGATCTATAACAAAGAACTTATAGTAATTATTAAAGCATTTTAAGAATAGAAGCCTTATCTGTTAGAAATAAAGTATTAGGTAATTATATATATAGATTACAAAAACCTCGCATACTTCACAACCTCTAAAGTCCTAAACAAATAACAGATTTAATAGTTAGAATTCCTATTAGAATATAACTTCAAGATCATCTATTACAAAGAAACAGAAAACAGAAGAGCTAACGCTCTTAGCTAATAACCAGACCTTAAAGTCCTAGTACTAGAGGAAATATAGGTTATCCTTAAGTATAATAAGAACGGTAACATCATCCTAGTATAGAAGCTTATTATAATTAGTACTTATGTTAATACTAGTATAACTAGAAGAATAATAGATAACTAGATATATAAGATACATAGCACTAGAGCACATAGATACTAAGGAGCAATAAAAACTTTTAAAAGAATTTAATAACACTATAACAAGCAAGTTATATAAGAATAAGTAGCTTTAGTAATTAAGGACTATAAGCTATGTAAAAAGAGCAAGAACAGCCCTTATAAGCTATATAGGTATATTTAACTATTACCAGTACCTCTAGAGGCATAGTACTTAATCTCTTTAGACTTTATTATTAAACTACCTAAGTCAAGAGAACCACTTATAAAAATATAGTACAATAGCATTCTTATTATTATTAACTAACTTATAAAGTATGCCTACTTTATCCTATACCTCAAAGCTAGCATAGCTAAGGACCTTGTATATACTTTTCTTAAGTATATTATTAATAATTATAGCTTGCTAAAAGAAATTATATTAGATAGAGATAAACTATTTACCTTAAAGTTTTAGAAATCCCTGATTTCGTAACTTAGTTTAGACTATAAACTATCTACCTCTTTCTACCTATAGACTAATAGATAAACAGAAAGAATTAATTAAATACTTAAACAGTATCTCTAATATTATGTTAATTATAACTAAGATAATTAGGTACCACTACTGCCTATAGCCTAATTTGCCTATAATAGTACTATTAGAGAAAGCACTAGAAACTCACTATTCTACCTAAACTACAGATTTAAACTAACTACCTATAGAGAACCTTGTAAAGGACCACGAGCACTAAAAGCTATAGCTGACATTACCAAACTCAGAGAAATTCAAAGCAAAGCAGCCCTAGATTTAGAATTTATTAGACAATGAATAAAGAAATACACTAATCTTTCAAGGATTAAGGGACTAACCTTTAAAGAGGGGGATAGTGCATACCTCGCACACTAAAACATTAAGACCAAACAGCCTAGTAACAAACTTAACTATAAAAAACTAGGACCTTTTAAAATTCTATAAAAAGTTTTAAACGTTAACTATAAACTTAACTTACTAGATATAATAAAAATTTACCTAGTCTTCTATATTATACTACTTAAACTAGTACTATAAGAATTAAATACTAATAATTATATTATTATAGAGCTAAGTAAACTAGAATATGAAGTTAAAAGAATCATTAATAAATACTATAAGAATAATAAAAAACAATACTTTATTAAGTAGAAAAAACTATAGGTATAAAGATAATTTATAGAAACTAGTTAAGAAGCTTTAATACTCTTAATAAATACTTTAGGAGTACCACAGTTCTTAGACAAACCCTCTAGTAACAGACCTAAATCTGCAAACTCCTTACTAAGACCACAGGAACCCTAGTTAACATTATTAGGAACACTAAGTGACTATAGGTCATGCACTATCTAAGACTTATAGGAATCCAAAGTAGAGTAAATACCATCCTCCTTATCTAACTCCTGCATACCTTATTAGAAAGTCTCTTATTAACGTTCCTATACCTTTTTATAGATCTTATAAATCTATAACAACTAACTTATAGCCTTAGCTATCTATAACTATATATCTATAAGCTTTAAATAAAAAGCTATAAGCTTCTTACTAGCCTTTTCTTCCTTTTTATCCCACTCCTTTTATTAAGCATTTGATTTTTAAACTATAAAATATAATTAATAATAAAACAACCTCTAGGACAAGAGTACTTATAAGTAAATACTACTAAAATACTATTACAAGGCTTCTTTGCCTTAATGTATGTCTAATAATAAGATAAACCTTTACTAAAATAACAAGCTACCTTTACATAAAAGCATTAAGTATAAGGTATATTAGCAATAGTAGATTAGGCTTTAATAAACTTAAGCAAAGTAAGATACTTACAGTCTTTAGTAATAGTTTTCTTTGATTTTAACTTCTCTACACAACCTAATATAATATTAGTATTAGGGGTAAGATAGGAAGCAAGTTTAATAACTCCCTAGCCTAAGAGATATAACCTACTTATGCAGGTCTTAAGGGTAAGACCTTTAGAGAGAAGACCTAATATTATAACCTAACAAGTTACAGGCAGTATAGCCCTACTAATAGATAGGAAGTATAGGTAGCATAAGTTTTATATAGGACTAATAAGGGATATAAATAGATGACTCTGCTAGAATAGAAGAACTAGGGAAAGGTTATGTGAAGATAAGAAGGACTGATAGATAATAAGCGGTCTATGGTTAAGGACTGATATACCAAGGGCGGTCTACCCCTATAAGATTAATATCTAGATATCAGTCCTAGTATTAAGACCTTAAGATATAAGGATACTTATTCTACTTTAATAGATTACCTTCTATAGCTCTTTAGTAATTAACTTATGAAATATCCTTAGATAACTTTTAGACTCCTTATACCTGCTTATCTTTGTGAACCACTTCTTGAGCTATATGAGCTACCACCTGTCTATTGACTACCTGACTGATCACCAAGTAACCAATACGTCAGCAAGAACGCCAGCGAGTACAACACTGTTAATTATTATTGCAGCCTCAGCTATACTTTAGTAGAAAACCTACTGTCAGGAATCTAGCTGTAATATAACTTTATTATAAAGAAAGAGAAATAGCTAGCTCTATTATAAATTAATTTTAATCTCTAACTTAGTTAATTAGGTTATTAGACTCTAGAGATCTTCTTTAGTATAAAACTTATATATAATACTAGTTTAGTAATATTAGTATTTAATATATTATAAACAACTATATAATAAAAGTAACTATCTCTAGTAGTAAGTAATATACTATATATAAAGTCTTATAATAAGTAATAAGGCTATAATAATTAATAAGACTATAATAATTAATAAGACTATAGTAGTTACTTACTAAAGTATATATTAAAGAAAATAGTAATAAGTTTAATAAGACAGAAGCTTAATTAAGAGAAAGATATAAAGAAGGATTTATAGGAGGATTGTTACGGCCAGATTCCTGACAGTGGGTTTTCTGCTAAAGTATAGCTGAGGCTGCGAGGGTAATTAACAGTAGTCGTCTAGATCCGTTGGCTTGCTGGTCTGTCGATCACTCGGTGATCAGTCGGGTGGTCGATGGGGTAGGGGTAGCTTGTATAGCTCAAGAGTTCACAAAGATAAGCAGGTGTCGGGAAAGTGAAAGTTAGCAAGGCTAAGTCACAAGTTGATTGCTGAGGAGCTATGGAAGGTAATCTATCTAAGTGGAATGAATGTCCTTATATCCTGTTGTCCTGATACTGGGACCGATATCCAGATGTCAGTCCTACAGGAGTGGACCGCCCTTGGCGCGTCGGTGATGATGATGATGATGTATTTAACGTCCAGAGTAAAAGGGATGTGCCGGGCAATGCCGACATGGTCTATGCTAATCTATACTATTCTACAGGCTACCGTCTTCACCTAACGTTCCTGATCAATGAATCGGGCAGATTTCGGAAAAGAAATTGGTTGCCTCCATCCATTCGCACAGAAGAGAGGCTCCCTGCGAAGTACCTAGCAGAAAATCTATGCTTGCCTTTGCCATATGTCGGCGGAGATGCTGCGGAGTAGCCTTACGGCCACGCTTGCAGAAGTAGAAGTGTACTGGGGTTTTGCGTCTTCCACAACTGCAGTCGAGCAGTGCATCCTGATGAGCAAACCTCTCGTGGTATGCTGCGAAGTCTCCATGATGCGATCTTGCCGCATATAGCCTTCCTAGCAAATGCCGAGGAAGGCGAAGTTTGGGGGGCTTGGGATAAGGACTTATCCCAAGGTCAGCATACTGCCGAGGGCAGATTGACGGCCATCTCCTAGCGAAAGCCTGGAGATCGGCTGCTCTAGACTCCCGCTTCAAGTGTGCCAATGTAGGCTGTGGTTGTGATTCTGGGATTTGTTTGCAGGCCTCCTTGGCAAGAGCGTCTGCTTCCTCGTTTCCTGCTATTCCCGTGTGTCCAGGGCACCACCAAATGTATACCCTGCCAGGCATCGTCCAGCTTGTCCGTCCTCTCTGTGCCCAAGAGGCGGAGAGCTCACTAAAGGCCCTAAACCTAGCCTGGCTGCTTCCTGGGCTCCGGGTGACGAGCCTGGCTGCGACTGCGAGGTTATCGAGGCAGACGTGAACATTGTCTGCCATCCGCGCCGTGGGAGACCTCATGGCTTCCAGTAGGCCCCGAAAAGCGGCTTGCGCTTCTGCGTCAAAGACCTCCGTCTGATGACCGAGCGGCTCTGATCCTCGAAAGATCTGCCGTGTGGCCTGGTACCCAACCCAGCCTGCTCCGGCGGCGGTTCTGCTACCGTCCAACATCTGGGAGCCGTCGGTGTAGATAACAATGTCCCGCTTTGAGAATGTTCCCAATCTGTCTGTAAAGGCGATGGCCAGTTCTTCTTTGGTCTTCCTAGGTTCATAGCCGACCATGCTAAGGGCCGTGTGCCAGTCAGCTAGGCGCTCCCAGTGGTGGTAGGTCTAGCGGGTCGATGTGTTCAGCATTTATATCGGTGAGGCTTGCCATTCGCCGCAGTCTTGAGTCCAGCCCGGGCCTGTCGCCGAGCCTCGTTCGGAGGGGGTGTCGTTCGTCAAGGCGATGGATCCTTACGGAGGCTTTGTAGAGCTTCGCGTCTAGCGTCACCTCTGCCGGGGGCAGGGCTGCTTCGCGCTGAAGGATCGATAGAGGCGTCGTTTTATATACGGGAAGTGCAGCTCTAACGGCTTTGGCTTGCGTGATGTCAAGTTGGCGGAGTAGACCGTTGACCCCGTTCGAGGCGATGTGCCCATTCCTGATCCGATTCCTGCCCGGCCACCATGCCTCTGATGCATAGTACTGGATGGGTAGTACGCAGGAGGTCATGGTGCGGCAAAGCAGGTGGGCCGGCGCGCCCCAGACGGTGTTCCCTAGTCCCCGTAGTCCGCTGATCACTTGGCAGGCTTTGGCGCAGAGGCCTTTCACATGGTTCTTGAATGTGAGTCTTCGGTCGAAGTGGACCCCAAGCCACCGTAGGGAGGCCCCTCGATTGACGGCCTGAACTGTGTGTTGCCTCCCGTCTAACAGTCTGACGGTGATTGGCGGGTTTCCATCTTTTGGTCTCTTGGTGAAGTGGATGAGCTCGGATTTATCTGTGTCGAAAGTAATTCCCTCTAACGTCCCCCATGCTTGGGCTTCTTCCCATTCTTTCGCTAGCAGGGCACAATTGTCCTCTAGTGACGTTGAGCTTGCCATGATGGCAATGTCGTCGGCATAGCCAAATCGAGATCGCACCCTGCCTGGATGAACAGTGCCCAGCTTGAATAAGGGTTCGATGTAAAGCATGAAGAGGATGGGAGACACGGGCGAGCCCTGTGGTAGACCACACTCAAGGTCGAAGACGTCTCCCATCTCTCCGTCTAGCCTTATTCTTGCTCTTCTCCCGAGGACGAAACTCGAGACCCACTGCACGAGGTTCTCCGGCCATCCTTGGCATCGGAGGCGTCGGATCAGCCTCCCTGGCAGCACAGCGTCAAAGGCCCCTTTGATGTCGAGCGTAAGCATAGAGGTGACAAGACCTCTTTGCCAGGCACACTCGATATCGTGGATGGCAGCGGCGATGAGGTCGCTACACGAGCGGAGGAGGGCCCCGAACTGTTGGTCGTGCAGTACCCGGAACTTGACTGTGATCCAGGCAAGCCTTCTTGCGACAAGTCTCTCCAAGCCTTTTCCGAGTACAGACAACAGCGCGATTGGTCTATACGAGCGCGGGAGCGCCCTGTCTCTCTTGCCCGGCTTAGGCAGGATGACTAGGATAGCTTCTTTGAAACAGGTAGGATGCCAGCCCTCGCGTATGCATCCGCTGTAGAGCCAGAAGACGGTGTCCTCGATAACGGGCCACGCTGTCTTAAGAACGGCGGTAGTGATTCCGTCGGACCCGGGAGTGGTGCTTCCCGCAGAGAAGATTGACGTTTGTACCTCGTCTTTTGTAACATGCGGAAAGGAAGATTGGCCTCCAGGCGAGGTCCTGGGCTCTCTGCTGATATGTCTGTGGAGATGGCGGCATTTCTGAGGAGGACGCGGGCGAACAGATCCCGCTTCTCCTTCGGTTGTGATACGAGCATGGTTGGATTGCTCCCATCTCGGAGTGGAGGGGTCTGGAAGGATCCCTTGGCCTTATGCCACCCGACCATTTCAAATACGTCTTTGCCAGTAGAGGCTGCGCCGATCTTTCCTCTCCAGTACGTGTCCTTAGAGCGCCGCAGCTGATGGAGAAAGTCCTGTTTAAGAGCGTCCTCCTCGTTTCGCTCCCATTGACAATCTATTCCCAAAGCGCAGAGTCTTGCCACAGTTGCTCTCATGGTCGTGTAGGCTCGGTGTTTCCGCCTGCAGTTCTCGTCCCAGTATGGCCTCCCAGGTCCTCTGCCAAACGCGCGCCTAGTAGAGGCCGTAAGCGCTTCTCTGAGGCAATCTGTAAGCTGCTGTGCTAGCATGTCTAAAGCCTGTGGATCTCTTGCGTTGCTTGCAGTATGGCGCATGGGGTGTACGTTTCGCTTGAGGATGTCGAGGAAGAGCTTCTCGTCCATCGTGTCGAGCCGGAACCTCCCGGAGTTGGGTCGACCGGATCGGTTAGGGCCAAGGGGACCCGGGTCAGCAGGCTTTCGTGGTCTGACGTTGTGTGTAGGGATGTTTCTATACTGTTAGATGCCCCATAGAGGCTGCCGGACGCCCAGGCTAGGTCTAACGTGTTGCCGCCCTTATGTGTGGCTTCACCTATCGGCGACAGGAGGACAAGGCCGGCGGCTTCTGCCCATTCTACCAGGGCATCAGCGTCAGGGGAGCTGGTCGCCTCGGGTTGCCAGGTCCAATGATGGAGGTTGAAATCCCCGCGACCAACACACGTTCCTGGAGTCCGGGTTGCCAGGCTGTTATGATATCCCTAATCGCTTGGCCTGGTCGCAGCGAGCCACAAGGGGCGTTGTACACGTTGACGACTGTGAGGACTTTCCGCGTTCCCGCCAGGAGTTGTAGGAAGAGCAGGTCTGTGGATGGGCTGGGCAGTGGGCGTGTTTGTACGCCCCGTAGTCCCGTTCCTCTGCGGAGGTAAGTGAGCACCCTGGGTCTGTCTTCTACCCAGTTGTCCACTGGGGTGAAAATCTCGAAACCCGGGTGGCGTCTTGTGAGCCTTCTCTCTTCCGAGCGGATAGCGGGCTCTTGTAGTAGCAGTATGTCGACATGGGCCGCGTAGGCCAGATTCAGTGCCGTTTCATGTGCAAGTGGTCGTCTGGCCACGTTCGCCTGCATGATCTGCAGGACTCTATAGGGCCGCATACTCCTGATGTCCTTCATTAGCTTGGTTGCAGTCCATCTCTTCTCCTCCTTCTCGGGATTGTTGGTGCGACTGCTGGGTCGCAAATCTCCACGATCTCTCTCCCTCGGCTCGGATGGCCCGTAGCTGTGCCTTGTTCCTCCTCTGGACTACGCCCTTCACCACCTTTGGCTTGATAGGGCAAGTCACATCAAAGGCGGCATGGGGCCCGTTGCACGACGGACACTTAAAGGGGCAATCGCAGCCTTCGTGGCCTTCGGTGCCTCCACAAGGTGCCCGGTGTTGGTCGGCCGTGTGGGAAGGCGAACTGCATTTAAGGCATCTCTTCCTTCTGGTACACGTTCGTTCGTTGTGAAAACCGCCGCAGCGGTGGCATTGAGGAGACCTCTTCTCCTTCGGAAACTGCAGGTTCACGAAAACGCTGGCCCCCATCAAACGGAGGCGCCTTGGTAGTTGCCTCACGGCTTCCGCCTTGAACCAGGCTGTCACCGTGCCTAGCCTTTCGGCTTCATCTTTTCTGGAGAAGTATGCTTTCTCGGGCTTCAGTTTCGTCGTGGCCTGGATCTCTTCAAGGAGCTCCTCGGTCGTGATTTCCAGCTCAGTGTTGGTGAGCAGGCAGTGTCTGGTGTAAGGGACGTTTGCGATATAGGCCCGGATCCAGGTGTCGCGCTGCTCGACTGCCTGTGCCTGGAGAAGGGCAGCAATCTGTTCTCTGTTCTCCAGCAGGACTTTTGCACCATCTGCTGACGATGGTAAGAGTGCTAATCCTGTCTTGACATGGTCGATCCCCTTGAGGGCTTCTCGAGCTTGGGGACTTAGCCTTTCTCGAACGAAGATGTATATGTCGTAGGCTCTCTCGTTGCGGAGCGGGCTTTCAGGTGGCAGACGCGCGAAGATGCGTAGGTCTTTTGAGGCCGCCCGGTTAGCGGCTTGTTTTGCTGGCGTTGGTTCATGCAGTTTTCTGTTAAGCGGCTGGCTCGCCACCGTCGCGTAGGACCGAACTTGGGGCGGCTGGTTAGCATGCATGGACCCTGCTAGACCACGTTGGTGCCGGTCTGACCGCTGCTTCTCTTCCTGAAGCTCCTTCTCCAAGGATTCGATCTTCATCAAACAGTCTTTCAGGAACTGTTCTCTTTCGGCGTCCCGTCGTAGGAGATCCTGGACGAGGTTTGAGAGCTTGTTGATCTCGTCTTTAAGCTCCGCATTGTCTTGGTAGCTGACTTGCTCAACCACTCTGACCTTTGCGGTCGGTTTCCGGACACGTCCAGACCGTCGAGATGTACTGGCGTCCCCGTGAACCGTGATCGATGGCCCTGCGTCTAGAGAGACGGCCATGCTGGTGAGATTCAGCTCGCGTGGGCTGATGATGAGAAATGATAGTGCGGTGGGCCGGAGCCCTCTATGATCTTAACAATTACTAACAGTGGATACCTTGTGAAGAGAAAGTTCGCGAAAGTTTTTGTGAGTATGTTGGTGATGATGATGATGATGTATTTAACGTCCAGAGTAAAAGGGACGTGCCGGGCAATGCCGACATGGTCTATGCTAATCTATACTATTCTACAGGCTACCGTCTTCACCTAACGTTCCTGATCAATGAATCGGGCAGATTTCGGAAAAGAAATTGGTTGCCTCCATCCATTCGCACAGAAGAGAGGCTCCCTGCGAAGTACCTAGCAGAAAATCTATGCTTGCCTTCGCCATATGTCGGCGGAGATGCCGCGGAGTAGCCTTACGGCCACGCTTGCAGAAGTAGAAGTGTACTGGGGTTTTGCGTCTTCCACAACTGCAGTCGAGCAGTGCATCCTGATGAGCAAACCTCTCGTGGTATGCTGCGAAGTCTCCATGATGCGATCTTGCCGCATATAGCCTTCCTAGCAAATGCCGAGGAAGGCGAGTGAGTATGTTGGTGATGATGATGATGATGTATTTAACGTCCAGAGTAAAAGGGACGTGCCGGGCAATGCCGACATGGTCTATGCTAATCTATACTATTCTACAGGCTACCGTCTTCACCTAACGTTCCTGATCAATGAATCGGGCAGATTTCGGAAAAGAAATTGGTTGCCTCCATCCATTCGCACAGAAGAGAGGCTCCCTGCGAAGTACCTAGCAGAAAATCTATGCTTGCCTTCGCCATATGTCGGCGGAGATGCCGCGGAGTAGCCTTACGGCCACGCTTGCAGAAGTAGAAGTGTACTGGGGTTTTGCGTCTTCCACAACTGCAGTCGAGCAGTGCATCCTGATGAGCAAACCTCTCGTGGTATGCTGCGAAGTCTCCATGATGCGATCTTGCCGCATATAGCCTTCCTAGCAAATGCCGAGGAAGGCGAAGTTCGGGGGGCTTGGGATGAGGACTTATCCCAAGGTCAGCATACTGCCGAGGGCAGATTGACGGCCATCTCCTAGCGAAAGCCTGGAGATCGGCTGCTCTAGACTCCCGCTTCAAGTGTGCCAATGTAGGCTGTGGTTGTGATTCTGGGATTTGTTTGCAGGCCTCCTTGGCAAGAGCGTCTGCTTCCTCGTTTCCTGCTATTCCCGTGTGTCCAGGGCACCACCAAATGTATACCCTGCCAGGCATCGTCCAGCTTGTCCGTCCTCTCTGTGCCCAAGAGGCGGAGAGCTCACTAAAGGCCCTAAACCTAGCCTGGCTGCTTCCTGGGCTCCGGGTGACGAGCCTAGCTGCGACTGCGAGGTTATCGAGGCAGACGTGAACATTGTCTGCCATCCGCGCCGTGGGAGACCTCATGGCTTCCAGTAGGCCCCGAAAAGCGGCTTGCGCTTCTGCGTCAAAGACCTCCGTCTGATGACCGAGCGGCTCCGATCCTCGAAAGATCTGCCGTGTGGCCTGGTACCCAACCCAGCCTGCTCCGGCGGCGGTTCTGCTACCGTCCAACATCTGGGAGCCGTCGGTGTAGATAACAATGTCCCGCTTTGAGAATGTTCCCAATCTGTCTGTATGAGTATGTTGGTTCTTGATTGTGGACTGCTTATCGCGCATCAGTCCTTCTTATCATCACATGACCTTCCCTAGTTCTTCCATTCCAGAGGAGTCATCCTGTGTGACGATGTTCCTTAAGTGCTGTACCTCCCGCACCCTGCCTGTCGGGTGGGGCAACATCACCTATAACTTATTAGGTCGTAACAAAGAGATAGCTTAGATCTACTTCGTCTCTTATTTAACTTTAGTAATATAACTTAAGAAAATACTATTATAATATAATATTATACTTAACTTATAGAATTTAATAGAACTTAAAAAAAAAAAAGAAATTAGTTAAGTTTATTCTTAATATAGATTTCTAATTATTTTCTTTTTACTTTAGTAATATTAAAGAAATAACTAATTAACTCTTAGCTAATTATAATATATTATTAATTAATAAATATTAAGCTTTAAACTTTATTATATAAATATTAAAGCTTTAAATATATTTTTATAAGTATAATTATAAAAAGACTTACTATAAAGTTTTTAATATAAGAAATATATAATTCTTTTTTATAATAAATATAATTATAAAATATAAAGTTATAAACTTAAATACATATAACTTTAATAAGATTAGTTTTATAATAAATTAAATTATACTAAAAATAATTATTATGAATATAAAAAGATATTTAAATATAAGAATAATATAGCTTAGTAATTAAGAATAAGTTATAATTATTTAAGCTATTAGTTTATTTAATTAAAATATTTTATTATATATTATTTCTAAAAATAAAAATCTTTTTCTTATTTAATATATTAAATTTAAGTTTTTATCTAACTAAGTTATTATAGTATGTAAAAATTAATAAATAATAAATAAAATAGACTTAGATTAGCTTTAATATCTTAATTAATATTTAAAGTTATATATGAAGAAAAAATATTACTTTTTACTCTTAATAAGTATAAAAGTTATTATTTAATAGATTTTAAGCTAATTAATAAAAGAAATAATATTATATTATATAGAGTAACTATCTTACTTATTTAGATATTACTAATTAATACTACTTTATATACTAATATTATACTAGATTCTAGAATAACCCTATATTTAAAAATAAGGTTATACTATATTTACTTAGATAGAAAGAAGTTACTTTTAACTATATAAATTACCCTCTAGAAAAGACTGCTTTATAATATGTTATTATACTTTATATATTACTTTATTCTTTTTATTTACTTTAGCTCTTAGATGTAAAATATTTTAAGCTTTTGAAGTTAATATAAAATTAAGAAGTTAAAAATGAAATATAAAGAGATAATATGTATATTATTAATAATAATATATTTTTAATATTTTATAATACCTTCAAATAAGCTTTTATAAAAGATAATATCTAAAGAGGTTTTAGAAAAAATAAAGCTTATCTCTTTAAGTATAAAAAGTATATTATTAAAGCTAGATATTAAGTTATATACTTTAAAACCTCTAAGCTTCTTCTTAAAAATATTATTTAGTTCTATATAATATAGTAATATATATCTAGTAGTAGTCTTTCATAGCTAGTTAATTTAATTCTAACTATAAATACTATTTTAATCCTTTTAATTAGTAACTAGAAGGAGAAAAAAGAACCTATATATATATTACTACCTAAGTATATATAAAAGGTAGAGCTTATAAGTAAGTAAGCCTTTAGCTTATTAGGTATAGAGCTTATGGCTAATTAAAAAGGTTATATTAAGAGATATTATTATATTAATTTATTATAAATAGGGTAATCTTTTTTAGGAAGTAAGGTTTTTCTATAAACTAGGCTTAGGCTTATTTCTATTAAAGGGTTTCTAGTAGCTAGGTTATAATTATAGAGTTATATTACTAAGTTATATATATATGTATAAGCTTAATACTAGGTAGACTTAGTTAGTTTTTAAAGGTTAGCTTAATAAAAAGCTAAATTATATAAATAATAATAATACTATTTATATAGATATCTTAAATACTATATTAAATAATAAATTAAAAATAGCTTTTTAAGAAACTCTCATTAAGAATTAATTTATTAATTATTCAAACAGCTTTTTAATATATAGTTTAACAGTTACTTAGTATATTTCTAAATAAGTAATAAGAATTATATATAATATTATAATATTAAGATCTTAGTTTAAAGCTATTTTGAAAAGAATAATCTCTTTAATTAATATAAAGAAACAAAAAGAATATATCTTAGAGAAAGAAAAAGTCTTTTTATAACTAAGGTATAAGATATTTAGTTATAAAGAGAAATAATAATATAGATGTAAGAGAAAAATAGATTAAAGTCATAATTTTGAAAAGAGAATAGAAATAAGCTAATAATAATATAATATCTATAGAAATATTAAATATAATATAGAAATATATTAATTTAATAAAAAAATATTTAAAGAAGAAACTTCTAAGTAATTTAAATTAATTTTAGTATTTTATTCTTGGTTATTAGTTATATGTATAAAATTATTATAGTTTAATAACTAACTTATTTATTTATCTAGCTTATTTACTATATATATTAGATTTAAAAATATTATAAGTATATTATAATAGTAATAGTTAGATAATATTTATTATATTGCTTAGCTAAGTATATAAATTTACTTTATATATATATATATATATTTATATAAGTAATATATATAACTTATAAGAAACCTACTTTCTCCCTTTAGCTTTAGATATATAGAATGAAACTATTATTTACTTATAATAGTAATATTGACTCTTTATATATCTAAAGCTTACTTAATATTATAACCTAATAAGTTATAGGTAATATAGCCCTACTAGCTAGTAAGAAGTATAAGTAGTATAGTTTTTATATAAATTAGTAAAGGAAATAAATAGATAACTTTTCTAGAATAAAAGAATTATAGTATAAGCTATATAACTAGACTAAGTACTTTATAAGAGGTACTAAGTACTTAATACTAAGAATGAGTACTTACTAAGCTAAATAAGTACTTAATAGATCTACCTAGGTAATTACTATTAGTAGAATCTAAGATATTAATAATATATATTAAGATTAAGACTTATGTATAAAATAGACTTAGATATAGTTAAGAATAAAACTTCTATAGCTTTTAAGTAATCAACTTATAAAATATCGTTAGATAACTTTTAGACTTTTTCTACCTACTTATCTTTATAAATTCTTAAGCTATATAAGCTACTTAGACTATTAATTACCTAACTAGTTACTAAGTAATTAATATACTAATGAGAATACTAATAAAGTACTACTACTATTAATTATTATTATAGCCTTAACTATACTTTAGTAGAAATCTTACTATTAGAAATCTAGCTATAATACTTAGCTTACTATTTATTAATTATATCATATAAATAAATAATAAAATAATGAATTATATAGTTATATAAGCTATATAAGTATTATAGCGAATACGTACTTTTCTAGAAATTTATCCTTATATAGTATACTTAAAGAAGCTATTAAAAAAGCTTCTTATATAAGTATTATTAGCTAATTAGAATATTAATACTTAGCTTAATATTATAGTACTTATTTTGAGTATTTCTAATATTAATAATACTCTATATATAATAATAATATATTAAAAGTTATTTTAAAATCTTTAAAACCTGTTTAAGTAATACTATAATTATATCTCTTAAAGAAAATAAATTACTAATAAGCTAAAGATTATTAAATAATTATTTATTTATTTAAAGCTATATAATTCTTATTAATTTATATTTAAATATAAGTCTTTATTTTATTATCTTTATATTTAATAAGATAAATAAAAATGATGCTAATATAATTTAATATTATAATTTCAATACTTTAATTATATCCATAATAATTTAAATACATAGCTTAAGATTATAATAAAGCTTTTTAAGTTAAAGATAAAAAAGAATAATATTTTTAATATTATTTGTTTATAGTTTAAGTATTACTTATATAAAGTAAATAATGATATATAAGTTTTTAATACTTAGACTATATTTCTATTAAATATATTAAATACTTATTTTTAAATAGCTTTAGTTAATATATTACTATTTAAGAACTTTGTTATTCTTATATAATAAATCTTAAAAGTAGCTTAAAGGGTTAAAAGCTTAGTTATTACTAAATAAGTATATAAATTATATTAATCTAGCTATTATAAGGTAATAAATACTAATAAAGATATTTTTATATTAAGATCTATTAAAACTATTTAAAAAAAAAGATTTATGAAGAATATATTAAAATATATATATATTTTAAATATGATGAAATTAAGTATTTTATTTTTAACTATCTTATAAAATAAAATAAAAATAAGTTATAAATAATATTTCTCTATATTACTAAGATAATTGGCTTCTAAATTAAAAAGCTTTTTAATAATAATAAAAAGAAGAGGTATAAATACTACTAAAAATAGTAATCGTTTTAGAAAAAGGTAACTCTAGAATAGGATTAAGCTTTAAAGCTTAGAAAACAAATATATAAGAGAAGACTTAGTTAAATATAGTGAATTTATAAATAAGCTTATTATATTAATAAAGACTTATATAATTAAATTATTTCTTATATAAACTCTTATTAATACAAATTATAATATTTTTATAATAATAAATAAAGACTATATATATTAATAGTACTTAATATATATGAAATAGCATCTCTAATTATTAAAGAAGTTTATTAATAATACTTTCTAAATTAAGTTAATAGAAAGTATTATAATATATTTAGAACTTAGTAAATATATCTAGTATATCTATATCTATAATAGTTTATCTAGATATTAGTATCTTTTTAAAGAAGCTATGATTGGAATATGATAACGTAGTTTATTAAATAATAAAGTCAACTATTTACTATAATAATATAAAGCTTATTTTAAACTTAATAGATTAAAAAGAATTAAAAAGAGTATATAAGATTAAGGTATCTTATATTTTAAATACTATATTATTAATAGCTATTTAATAATAAGTTATTTAATAGAACTATATAAAGAAGTATAACTTAGAGACTTTTTTTAATACTTAGAAAACCTTTAGCTGGATTATAGCTATAAGCTTTAAATATATTAGAAAATCTCTATAGCTTAAGAAAGAAATATGTAGAGTAAATAATAGATTTTTGTTTTATTATAGTAAGTATATAATAAGTTTACTTAAGTATGTAATATAAATAAAGGTATAAAACTTTAATTATATTACCTTAGCTTAAATTATAAAATTAAATTTAAAGAAAGTATATTACTACTTTGGAGCTTTTTTAATAGTACATTGTTAAAATAATTATTAATATTAAAAGAAAACTCTTATAAATTTACTAAATAAGAGCTTTATTAATATAAGTAGCCTAGAGATAAATATCTCTATTTTATTTATTAATAAACTAAATAAAGATCTATATTTTTATTATAACTATTATATACTTAAGACTATTATAAAAAACTATTTCTTATTTCTTTTAATTATTATAACTCTTTAATAGATAAAATTTATAAAGTAATATACTAAGATTAATATTATTATTACTTTTTATAGCTCATAAATTATAAAGGATAATAAATATAAGATTATATTTTATATATAATATAGACTTTTAAAATAAATAATAACTTTCTTTTACTTTATAAATATACTAACTAGCTATTAATATTATATTAATAGTACTCTATAAGAGGTTCTTAACAACTTTATAATTATATACTTAGATAATATATTAATCTAGTTAAATAAGTGATAAAAAGACTATAAGAAGATATAGTATATACTTAATACTCTATAAGCTATAAGCTTAGTTCTTAATACTAATAATAATAAGTTGAGTATTAAAAAGATAAAGTATATTAGCTTTATTTCAAAGACTAAAAAAGAAGTTTTTACTAACTCTAAAAAGATAGATATTATTTATAAACAATTAAAGCTTTAGATACTAAAAGAGATATAAAGTATTCTTAGATTGATAAACTATTACTAGATATTTATTTTAAATTATATTACTATAATTAGTTTATAAACAACTCTAATTAATAGAAGTAAAACCTCTATATAATTATAAAAGTATATCTATATATTTTAATAATAAAAAACCTTTTCTTTTTATTATTATTATTATATAACTTTAATATAAAAGTATTAATCTTCTTAAAGCTAAATTACTTAGGTTAAGTATTAAAAAGTATACTTATATAAATAAAAATAAGAAAAAGATTTATTATTTTATGGTATTTTATTTATAAAAGCTAACTCTAGTTTAACATAATTACTTTATTTATATTAAGAACTTATATATTATTATAAATTATATATATACTTAGTATACTAATTTACATAATATATCTACTATTTTTAATAATATTATTTATTATAAAACTCTTAAGTATTTTATAAAAGAATAAAAGTTAATGAAAAATAAAGTTATTGAATACAGTAATTAGCTAGGTATAATTTTGGAATTTAACACTAATTAAATAAAAGAAATAATATATTAGATATACTTTCTTAATGTAAATAGAATATACTTATAAATAGCTTAGATATAAGAAAATAAAGATATATTATCTAAATAATCTTAAATAGTATTCAATCAGTCTTAGTAGGATATAATAATAATAATATAATAAAAGTTATATATATTATTATTTAAAATAATAATAATCATCTCTAGTATTTATAAAATAAATATCTCTAACTTATTAGGTATCTATAAGGTATTAAATTATGAAGATATAGTATAGGTTAGAGGTACTTCTAAAGGGTTAAATATACTATGATTTTATAATATTAGATAAACTAGTCTAGGCTACCTATAGTAGTTAAGAATGTTAAGACGAAATATATAAAAATAAATATAAGATTAAAATACTAACTTTTAAAGAATATACTACACCATAGTATATAATAACTATATAGTACTAGCTGGCTTTCAAATCTATATATAGATTATAAATTATATTATTACTTTTATAAAGTAATTTATTTAACAAGGCTAATTTCAAGTACTTAGCTATTTTAAGTCTAATATACTAGAAACTAAACTATATATATAACTGGTCTAAAGAAACTATAACTTATTAATAATGAAATACTTAGAATAACATAATAGTTTTTTAATACTACTATAAAAGTTCTTTTAATTTAGCTAATTTTAAATAATATAGTATTTTATATATAATTATAATACTTATAGTAATAAGAAAATTTAATATTAACTAAAAAAAGGATATTTATAATTTCTAAATATACCTAAGTATTTAAGATATAACCTTTATGATTAACTTTTTTAAATTAAGGTTAAATAAAATTAAATATATATAGATTATTGTAAGCTACTTTAATAAATTAACAATAATTAAACCTATATTAATAATAAATACTAAAGTATATATAAAGTATGTTCTATAGATAAACCTTTATTCTTATAGTATACTTAGAAGTATAATTAATAACTAAGAGAGTAATTAAATTAATAAGTTTTCAATTTATTTTGATATACTTGTTAAGATTAAATAATACTTAAGTATTATATATTACCTCTAGAGTAATAATTTAAACTACTAAGAGATTTAATTAAGATATATATAAGTAGCACTAAGAGTATATATTAACTACTTATAAAAAAACTAAGTATATTAAATCTCTATAATAATATCAATAATTAATAATTATAAAGCTATAAGTATAAGAATAAGCTTATTTTCTTTAATATAACTATTATATAGAGCTAATAATAACAATTAAAGATATAATACTTATAACAAACCTATATAAACAGCTTATTTAAAGGATATTCAATATAATAATAATAGTTAAAGTAACTATTACTATTATATAATAAATATAAAAGGTTTAACTAATATAAAAAAAGAGAATAAAATAGTTTAAAGTAGATAATAAAATTCAATCAACTATATATAATTATTATTTATTATATCTAAGTTAAAAAGTTAATAAATAATATTATAAATAATAAATAATTAAAGTTCTTGGTTTTTTTATTCTTAAACTTAATATATTAAATTATATAAAGAACTACTTTTATATATATTTACTTTAAAAAGCTATAAATACTCTCTTTTTAAAGTAAATAATAACTAACTACTAATTACTTATAATTATTAAGAATAATAAAAAAATAATAAGTAATAGAAATTTTATATATTTAATAAAGAGTAAATAAGAGATTGAAATAAAGTATTAGTAGGTATTTATATAATAAAAAAGGTTTATTAAGCTAATATAAAAATTAATTCAACTTTTAAAGAAGAAAATAATTCTAGATATATATAAGTAAAAGTATAACTTTATATCTATAAATAATAAATATATTACACATATATATATATATATATATACAAAGGTTATTTAAAATGATAAGAAATAAAATAGAATAATAAATATCTTATTAAGAAGCTATAACTTAGAGTAATACTAACTCTATAAAGTAAGTAAAAGTAATAGTAGTATATAAGATATATATATATAAAATAAAGGTTAGAAGACCTTTTATTACTGAAGAGTTTTAAGATTTAATAAGAATAGTAAATATAGAATTATATTATTAATATAAGTAAAGTTAACAAACTAAAAAAAGAAATTAATAAAGAGAAATTATATATAAGATTTAAAATTATAACAAAAGTTAATAAGTTATAAATAAGTACTTTATTAAGCTATTATATTATATAAGCTTTATCTAAGATAGTGTTAACTTTTTAAATTTAATAATATAACTATAGAATTAGCTTAAATAAAAATATAATGTTGAAAAACCTTTTTTAATATTTATTTATTAAATATATATTAACTTTAAAGCTTAAAAAGAGAATACCATTCAGGCTTGTTCTAAAATAAAGAAATAATAAAAACCCTTTTTTATAATTTTCTTTATTAAATGAAATATAATTTACTACACTTTAAGAAATAAGATAAAAAATAATTATAAGTAAGTATATAATCTTTTTTTAAATTACCTAAGATATTACAAAAGGGAATAATCTATTAAAAAGTAGAAATTAAAATGTAAACAAAAGTAATATAAGAAACTAATTAATATTAAGATTTAAATAATAAATTATATACTAGACTATTATAAAATAATTCTTGGAAGAGGCTATAATAAGAGATAAAGTATAAATGAAGATAATTACTTTTTTAAAGAATTATATCTTAGTTAAGTAATAGAAATATATTAATATTAGTTTAAGACTTATAAATTTCTTTACATAAGAAATTAAGATATTATAAATGTAGAAGTGAAAATATTTTATATTAAAAAAGAATATAATATAGTATTTAGATATAGACTATAGAAAACTTAATAAAGTTATTATTAAGAATAAGTATTTATTACCTTTAATTAATAAACTAATAAAACCGCTTTATAAAATAAAGTAAATTCTAAAGGTTGAACTTTATAATATATATCATTATATTAATATTAAGGTGGAGAATTATTAAAAATAGTATTTTATATAAAATATAATTACTTGAAATATTGTACTATATCTTTTAAACTTATTAATATAATTATAATATTTGAAATATATGTCTATGAAATACTTAGTAAATTACTAAGTATATATTATATTGTATATATAGATAATTTTAAAAAGATTTTAATATAAAAAAGTAATATATAAAAGATATTAAGAAAACGTTAAGAAAACTTTATAAAGTATAACTATATACCAAGCTAAGTAAGTATAATTCTTATATATATTAAATAGAATTTCAGAGGTATATAATTATACTTAAAGATATTTTTATAAATAAGATATATATATAAGCTATTATTGAAGAAAAGCTACTAGTATTATTTTAAGAAATATAAGTATTTTTAAGATTTTATAACTTTTATTAAAGGTTTATCTTAAAGTACTTTAGTATTATTACTTTAATAATATCTTTTGCAAAATATAGTTATAGAAATAAGAAGTAAGAGTTATTCAAATAAATAACTAAAGCTTAAGTTATATTTAGTAGAATAAAAGCTACCTTTTATTTAATAACTATTTCATAATACTAGGATCTCTTATATAATATAAGAATTAAAATAAATACTTTATAAAAAGCTATATTAAGTATCTTATTCTAGCTATCAGAGAGTTAGTAATAATTAATTACTTACTCTTTATATAAGTTAATTAATATAAAGTAAAAGTAAGTAATAAGATAATAAAAGCTTCTGACTATTATAGAGAGCTTGAAGTATTAAATATACTACCTTTTAAAGTCATTAAAGGTATTTATAATACTTCTAGATTATTAAGTATTAAAGGATATACTTAATATATTAATATAAAACCTTTATAAAAAGCTTATTAAATAGATTTATAAATTATTTACTTTTAACTTTAGTATCTAATATTACTTAAGAATTATAAATTTAGTAAATAGTTTATTTTAAAAATGAAATTATATAAAAAGAGAAGTAATATATAATAATATACTTTATATGATTTTATATAAGCTAAAATAAATAATGAATTATTATAACATACTTAATAATTTATTATATCTTTTAAAGAAATAAGAAAAATATCTATAGTATTTATATAAGCTATTTAAGCTATACTTGAAAAAGAGAGCTTTCTATCTTAAAAGCCTTATTAGATATAAAAATTCTAAAATAACTTTACAATTATTATAACTATAATGATTCATAGTTAAATAAGCTAAGAATTATAATAAAATACTTAATATAGCTTTAAAGAAAAAAGA
Source organism: Colletotrichum echinochloae (assembly GCA_016618095.1). Classification (NCBI taxonomy): domain Eukaryota; kingdom Fungi; phylum Ascomycota; class Sordariomycetes; order Glomerellales; family Glomerellaceae; genus Colletotrichum; species Colletotrichum echinochloae. The sequence goes on from JADEZT010000014.1 coordinate 102,111, forward strand.
AAATACTAGAAGCTAAAGTTATAATTTTAAAGCCATATATCTTATATATGATTATTATAAAGATAATAAAGTATAAAATAGACTTTTTCTAATAGTTATTAGATACTTTAGAAAAGCTTATTCATAAGCTATAAGCTAAAAATAGTAAATGCTAAAAATAAATAAAAAAGCTTATGAAAATACTAAAAAATAAAAAAGGTATTACTTAAATAACTAAGATACCTTATCTATATAAAAAGATTAATAATTTCTTTAAATTATTATTACAATTCGTAATTATTTACTAATACTATAATAACTTAATAATAGATTATATAAGTCTAAATAAGATAATAAAGCTTATATTTAGGTTTTTTATTAGCCTTATATTCTTAAGAATATAAGAGAATATATTAATACTTATAATATATACCAAGAGGTAACAATTTCTAAGTATTAGCCTTATAAAGAATTATAACTACTACTAATACTAAGTTACTCTTTTAAAGAGATTAATATAAATTTATTATAAGACTATTACTGATTGTTTATAGTAATAGTATTAAATATAATAGTATCTTAATAATTATATATTATATAATAAAGTTTATACTTTTTATGTTAACTTGGAAAATAATCATAGTAGCTTAAATAAACTAAATCCTTTATAAATAAGTAAAATACTATTTTAATATACCTATTAGTATTATAAGTAATAGAGATAAGCTATTAATTAATTAATTCTAAGAAAAACTTATAAGAGAGAGAGTAATCTATTACTAACTATTTATTATATACTACTTATAAACTAAGAAATACTTAAAAAGAACCTATTAGATATTAAAAAAGTATTTATAAGTATATACTATAAGATTATTAAAATAATAGGTAATATAGCTTTCTAAAGTAGCTTTTATATAAAATAATAACTACTATTTTATTTTTAAGTAAGCTCTTATTACTAAAGGTATTATATATCTATAACTTAAGGTATATTAAATATATTCTATTAGTATTTAAAGTTAAGGTTTAAGAAATTAAGAAAAATATTAATTACATTACAAAGCTATAAATTAGAATATAATAATACGAATAAAATGTAATTAAAGCTTAGATAAAAGAGTATAATAAGTATTATATGCTAAAGAGTTACCTTTATAAAGATATTATTAAACTATTAATAAAGAACTTTAGATTTAAGAATAAGAAGTTAATACCTAGATTTATTTATATTATTATTATAAAGTAAATTAGGTTATCAGTATACTAGATTTATTTACCTAAGTAATATTATTTATATATAATATATTTTCTATCTTAATAATTAAACTTTAAAATACTTAGTAAGAGTATATCAAAAAATAACTAATACTATTTAAACTAAAAGATAAGCTAATCAAATAGAGAATAAAAATAATTATATTTAAAGACAAGCTATTAAACAATTCATAATACTTTATGATATAAGTAAGATAACTAATAAAGTATAATGTATAGAAACTTAAAAAGTACCTTTAGAATTTCTATAGAAAAGTATCTTTTTATAAAAAGTATATTAAAAAACCCCATGGAAAATAAAATAATAACAAGTAATATATTAATTATTATTGAATAGTTACTTATTCATAAGTAAGTATTTTATAAACTCTCTTCTATTATATTAAATTAGAAAGCTACTTAAGGTATTTTAAATAAAAAATAAGATTAAAACCTAAGCTACCATTAGAGACCTATTATAAAACTATTATTTATTTATTGCTAAGATTACTTTTATTCTTACTTTTATCTTTACCTTTACCTTTATTTCTGGTTCTATCTCTAACTGTCTTATCCTTATTTTAGTATAAACTTATCTCTAAGTTATCTAACTAATAATTAAGCTTCTTAATAATAACTCAAGTAATAGCTTAATTCTTATTATACTTTTTGAAAAATACTTAATGAATAGCTAAAATATAAAAAATAGGTTTTTATTAATAGAATTCATAAAACTTTACAAGTAAGCTACTTTTAAATTAATAAGGTTTTAATAAATACTATAGATATACTTATACTTATTTATAAAATAAGCTATAAATATTTTATATAGTTAGTATATTTTAATTAAGTTATTAATATCTTTCTTATCTATATAGTTTTAATATTCTGAAGTACTATATATAGCCTAAACTAGTTTATCTAATATTATAAAATTATAGTAAATTTAACTCTTTAGAAGTACCTCTAACCTATACTATATCTTAATAATGTAATATATTATAGATACCCTATAAGGTAGAGTAATTACTAACTTAGGCCTTATTTTAACTATAGCCTAGATATATATATAAATTACCTTATAGTACCTATCTATTAGTGTAGCTTAGTAATAGTAATTAACTATAACTAGAGTTAAGGGCTAAAGCTTAATATATTAGTAACTATAGTACTATCAAACCTAGGCTTAAGGTTATAATAGCTTTAGAACTACTATATAGTAAAGTAACTAACTTACTAGCTATATAATAACTCTCTTAAAGTCTTCTAAGGTTATTTAAAACCTTAAACCTTTAAATTATACTATAATAACTAATAGACTAAAGATAGCTTTCTTTAGTAATCTTACTAGCTATAACTAAATATATAAAAGATAGCTAGAGTAAAGTTCTAGTTTTATTTCTCTCTATTATTCTTATATTACCTTTTTTTATTAAACTAATATTATATTTCTTATTATAAAAAACCTATAGAACCTTCTATAGAAAGCTAACTTCTTAGTAATAGCAATAGCTTACTAAGATCTAATTAAGACTAGCTAATAAGCCAAAGATATAAGCTTATAAGCTCTTAAGAAAGAAGGAGATTTCCTCTCCCTTTTTTCTTACTTAAGAAAGTAAGTAATAAGATTTATTCTAAAGCTTCTAGAAAAGGATTAAACTAAACCTAAACTGTTATAAATTAAAGGCTTTTAAATCTCTTGAAAAAAGTTTAACTATCTTATTATTAACCTTAATATATATTACTTCTTAGTAAATATAATAAAAGCTATTATTAATATTATTATAGCTAGTAAGAAGATATCTTAAGGTACTAGGTTAAGTTAGTAAAGATAGATAATTTATACTAAGAAGCCATATTAACTTAAGTAAATTTACTAATAATAAAAGTAAGGCTATAAAAAGGTTAATAATAGTTAGACTAGGTCTACGTAATATAAAGAATAGTAATAAGCAAGTATAGGAGATAATAATAGGATAGATATATTAAAATCTAAAGTATATTTTAATAGTAATATATAGTATACATAAGAGTAAGTTATTTAGTTTAATCAGAAATTAAAAAAAAGTAAATTACCTATAGTATAATTTAATCTATCTTATAATATAAAAAGTATTTACTAGAAGTACTTCCCTTAAATATTATTTATTAGTAAAGTTTGCTAGCTAGGGTAAAAGTTGGTAATAGTGGAAGCTTTAAAAATTATAATAAAAGGCTATAGACTTAGTTATCTTTATATAACTTCAAGGTTTAATATTTTAAATAAAGTTAGTAAGCTTTAAAGAAGTTATTATATAACTAATAAGTTAATTTTACTAGTAGCTTAATAATTTTAAAGTTATTATAATCTTTAGAGTAGATTTAATAGTATTATAGCTACTAAAATATTAAGTTATAGCTCTTCTCTAGTTATAACTTATTATTACTAATATAAGTATTATACTAGTATATAAGTACTATAGAGTAGTTTATATATATAACTATAATTAAAGTAAGATCTAAGTTAAGACTTACTCTAACTTACTAAGTATATAATTTAGCCTTTTTATTGAGCTAACTTCCAAAAGCTAACTAAGTTTACCTAGTATATAATCTCTTTATATATATCTTAGTAATATAACCCTATATTTATAGCCTAGCTACTAGAAACCCTTTAATGGAAATAAACCTAAGCTTAATTTATAAGAAAAGCCTACTTTCTAGAGGAAATTCCCCAATTATAATAAAGTAATATAATAATGTATTCTTAATATAACCCCTTTAATTAACTATAAGCCCTATAACTAACTAGCTAGAGGCCTACTTACTTAAAGGCTCTACCTTTTATATATACTTAGGTAGTAAGTAGTATATATAGGTCCTTTTTACTTCTTCTAGTTATTAGTTAGAAAGTATAAAAAGTACTTCTATAGTTAGAATTAAACTAACTAGTTATAAAGTAACTAATACTAGATATATACTACTATATTATATAGGCCTAACTTACTAAGTATTTATAATATATTAGATTATTAAGATATAGTATAAGTTAAAAGAAGTTTTATAAGATTAATTATATAGTAATTATACTATTCATTAGAAAGATTATTCTAAGTAGCTTATAGAAGTTTAAAATAATTAAGTGTAATAAATAGAGAATAATATAATAATATATAACTAAGTATTATAACTAAAACGATATAAAAAGTAGGTTTACTATTAATCTTAGACTTTAAGCTAGAGATAATAAAACCTCTTCTCTAGTAAGCTATAATATATTTAGTACGTACTTACTAAAGTATAATTAGTATGATCTTAAGGTATTTCTCTAGATCTATACTTCTTCTTTTATTAGCTAACTAGTCTTAATTAACTTCTTATATATAAATTATAAAATTAGAATAACTTATTATTATATAATAATAAATTGGAAATATAAAAATTATTACTTTTATAATTAGTTATTCTAAACGATACTAAGTGGATTTATATTATTTTTAATTATCTATAGAGAGATAATAGATTAGAGAAAGTAAATAACAAGGATTAAAGTAATAGAAGATAGATATAAGTATATTATAAGAATTAAAGCTAACTACTAATTAGCCTTATATAACAAGCCTTATTTATAAGACTATATCTATATAGCCTAACCTTTTACTATAAGCTTACTAGATATTCAATAATTCTCTTATACTTACCCTTCTTTCTAAAAGCCTTGTTCTTAAGGCTATATAGAGCTAAATATTTAATTCATAAAATAGTACAACTTATAGCTTACTATTACTACTATAGTTACTTCTTTATAGCTTATTTGATCTATTAAAGGTTCTTTAACTTTTTTTCTTAAGATTAGAAATTATTATAAATTATTTTATTAAATAGTATGAGTCTATTAAAGCTATCTTAGTAATTATTTATAAAGTACTTATAGGTAGTCTTATTAGTATTAAATTTACTCTTTACTTTTTATCTCTATACTATTCTATACTACTTACAGGTATTATATTAATATATATAACTTCTAGAGGTTTAATGTAATTAGTAGTCTTATAGCCTTATTTCTAATAAGTCTAATAGTATAGCTATAACTAGTAAATCTATTTATTATCGCTGAGTTTATTATAATTATTATGAGTAATAATAAAGTTATTTATCTAGCTATACTAATAATTATTTTATATACTTATATACTTATATACTTATATTTTTATTAATGGTTTAATTAACTTTTTATTAAGATCTTTATAATTAATAGTATTATTATCTTGACTATTTTGTTTTAGAGGTAGTATTCTTATTATGTTTCTAGTCTTTTAGTAGTATATTATAATCTTAAAAAGATTTCTAAAGGTATTAAATAGCTATAGCTATTACTTATAATTACTAATTATTATACTTTTATTATGTAAGATATTTTCTTAGTTATAGATAAAGCTAGTAATATAAGTTATAAGTATAAAGTTTATTTTCTTGAAAACTAATACTACCTAAAGCTTAATAAATTATTAATTACTTAGTAAAGAAGTATAAAAGTTATTAGTTATTATAATAATAAGTATTATAAAGTAATTTATAAAAGTACCTTTTTTAAAATACTAAGTTAATATAAATATAGTAAATAAATACTATAAAGGTTATCTAAGTAACTTTTTATAAGCTAGCTTAATAATACTTCTGTTTTATAAATAAGTTTAATAATAGCTTTAAAATAGCTTAATAGATATACTTATTATTATGGGTATCTAGTTTTAATTAGTAATTATCTTCTATAGTTATTAACTAATTAAATACTTTAGTAAAAGTACTACTTTCTGAAAGAACTTTATAAATATAAATAAGAGGTTTTTTATATTATAGAAATAGAATTATTATTATAATAATTACCCAATACTTACTAAATAGTTATAAAAGGTTTACTTATTATTAGATTAATTATTAGAGAATAGTACTTTTTAGATCTATTACTAAGATTAATTTACTAGCTCTAGAGGTATTAGTTATTCTATTATTAGTAATACCTTAGTAGCTATAATTACTTACTATTACTTAGTCTAATTCTCTTAGATAAAAGTAAAGCTTTAAATAATTACAAAGAGATAATAGATTAAAAAAGATAGATAATCAGAATTATAATAATAAAAGGTAGGTACAGGTATATTATAAGAATTTAAGCTAACTACTAATTAGCCTTATATAATATGTCTTATTTATAGAGCTATATCTATATAGTCTAACCTTTTACTATAAGCTTATTAAACATCTAGTAACTCTCTTATATTATTACTACTTAAGAGAGTATATTATATAAAATAATTATTTTACTTATATAGATATTAGTAACTAATACTATTTTTTATATTAATTTTATACTAGATTCTATAATAACTCTATATCTAGGAAAAACGTTATACTATATTTACTTAGATAGAAATAAGTTACTTTTAACTATATAAATTAGCTTCTAGAAGATCCTAGTTAATAATCATACTCTATAAGTCTATTAAATTATAAAACTTATTAAGATATACTTAAATAAGTTTAAGTATAGTTAAGAGATATATAAACTTCTTAAATTAAAACTTATTATCTTTATACTTATTGATTTAAAATTAACTTTTATAAGAATACTATATAGGTATTCTTTTATTATTCTTTGAGAGGAAATAATTAGACCTTTTACTAATTATTTTTATAACTTATTACTAACTCTAAATCTTTATATTATAGGTACTGAAGTTACGATTAATTTTAAGATTAAAGAAATATATAAGGTCTATCTTCTTAAATTTTAATATAGTAATTTTCTAACTATTATTTATAAGAACCCTAGTAAGACTAAGTTAGAAGTTCTAGAGATATTTATTAAAAAGGTTAAGCTTCTTATAATATTAATAAAAGTTCATAGTACTTCTTCTAATACTAATATTTATAACTAATTATTAAATTCCTATTATATATTAAAAAAGTAATTATTTAGTCTCTTTAAGCTTATATATATTAGAAATATATAGAGTAGGATAGAGACCTAAGCAGTATAGTATAGTAAGCAAACACTAATAACCTCTAAGACAATATAAGATACTTCTCTTAATTAACTTTGAAGGTTTACTTAATTGAATAAATTAAGCTACTTAATTAAGATAATCTTTATTATGTAGTGAAATAAAGTAATTCCTATAATTAAAAGAGAGTATTACTCCTAGATTCTTATATTATTATAAGTTAATATAAATTATAGAAAGGCTCTTATTTAATTATAAATAAAAAGGTAGATATAGGTATAATTAGGTAAAAGTTTATTATTATTTTTAATCTATTTCCTTTTATACTTGTATATCTTCTATTAATTACTATCTCTTACCTATAATTAACTCTATATAACTTTAGTATTTATTAGCTTAATCTATTCTATTCTATTTTTATTATTCTCTTTAGTTTCTTTTCTCTTTATCTTAATTACTAAAAAACAAATTAAACCTTTAAAACTAGATTAAGCTAAAATCTATTATATATTATATCCTTAATTTTTAACCTTATATATTTTCTTTTATATAACCTCTATATTAAATTAAGCCTAGCTTTTTTATCCCTTCTCTATAGTTAATAAAACCTATAGTATATAGAGCTATATCTAATAAGTAGTTTTAATAATTAGGTTATTATACTAATTGATTTACTTCTCTAGTATAATATTTTTAATTATAAGTTTCTTCTAAACTTAGCTTCAATACTTAAAAGTTTTTTAATATCTCTCTATAGTAGACTTTTATATCTTCTTATTTTATTTCTATTTCTTAAGTTTCTTAAGCCTAAGTATCTTTTAGTATTTAACATATCTCTCTTAATATATATCCTTCTTAATTTAAAGTTATATAATTAAGTTTTAAACTTTAGTTAGAAGCTTTATAATTAATATACTTTTCTTATATATATTTAGTATTATAGTTCTATTCCAGCTACCTAGGGTAATACCTTAGTTAATTACTTTAAGACTTAAGATTAATCAAGTAATACTAATAACTTATAGAGTTAAAAACTATAAAAAAGATAATATCTTAGATAGGTTATACTATTTTAAGGTTAAAAATTAAAAGAGTTATACTATTTACTTATATACTTATATCTTAAGAAATTCTGTATACTTTTTTTTTTAATTTTTAGATCTTAAAGTAAAAGCTACTTCTAATATAACTACTCTTTACTCTTATATATAAGAAGATTATTAATTTTAAGTAATATTATTAATATTTAAAGTATTTATTAAAAAGAAAGAATATCTTATAAGTTTAAATATTACTTTAGTATTTCTTAATTATCTTAATAATTACTTTTTAGTATATTATTTTTATAATTAGTAGACTTTAATATATTAATATAAGCTAACTAAGGTTTATTTTTTTATAAAGTCTTAGAATTAAGCTTTATAAGATTATCTTCTTGAGTAACTAAGATAAATAAGTATTATTTCCTTTAATATATATATCCTTAAAAAACTTCTATAGGATATTATATATAGTATTAGACTCTCTTAATCTCTTATATCTAAACTTATAATTAATTTAGTTAATCTAGCTCTTTTTAAGTCTATTACTATACTTATTATAATAGTACTAATTTTAAAAAGAATTCTTTAAAAAGTAAAGCTAGCTATAGTATACTATAGTTTATAACTACTTAAGTTTATATAGTTTATACTTTTATTCTTTAAGCTATTAGACTATATTAATTATTTACATACTTATATTAATTAGCTTTTTAATATAAAGTAGTATATTAAGTTTATTATAGAATTTCTTAAGTATTTGTATATTATTAATAAATAATACCTTAGATCTATTACTAGCCCAGAGAGGATTATACTAATAAACTATACTATTATATTAATTAATAACTATTCTTATAAAGTATTTTAAGCTATTAATATAAAAAGAAAATAGTATAAGATTAAGTTAATTCTTAATCTAGTTACTTTTATTCTAAAAAAGCTAGATTAATATAGGCTTCTATTTTAGTTTCTTTAAACTCTACTATATAATAGAAATAACTATAATATTTTAAACTAGTATAAGATCTTAAATTATAATCTTTAGTAGAATACTTATCTTATTTTTTCTGATCTATTTCTTTCTAAGTAACTATTCTTATAAGTTATAATAATTAGTTAAGACTTCTTTTATAGCTTAGTAACTTAGACTTTATTACTTTTAATTATATAGTAGTTCTTTAAATACCCCTAGTTATTAGTTAAAAAACTAATTTATATACTTCTAGAGGATCTAGTTAGAGTATTAAATATCTTATAGAATAAGAATAATCCAGAGAAAGTTATATCTTATAGATATACTATTAGAGTATACTAGAGTTATACTTATAAATCTTTCAAGTAGATATAGGTTAAAAAACTAAAAAGTATTATCTAATAAGTAGTTAATAAGAATAGTAATATTAAAGCTAACATTATAGTTATAGTTTTATTACCTAAAGTAATAATAAAAATTACTATTATAATTAATAATTATATATAGTTTCTAGATTTATATAAGAAAAAGACTAGTATAGCTAGAAGAAGAATTAGAAATAAAAATAGAAGCTATTATAATAACTAAGGAAAAAGAAAGTATAATTAGTCTAGAGAATTTATTATTTAATAGAGTTATAAGTTAAAAAGAGAAAAAGAAAAAAAAAGAGAAAGTTAAAAAGTTTAATTTAGGTAAGCTTAGATAGGTATAAGTATATATTTTAAAGAAGTAAAGTTATATAAGTAAAGTTAGTAATCTTTTAAAGTTATTATTATTAAAAAAAAGAAAAGATTAGCTAGTTAGATAGAAAGTAAGCTTTTATCTACATCTTAATAAGCTATAGCTAGATTAAGAAAAAAAGAAGCTTCTTATAGAAGCTATAAAAATTAAAAAATAAAGTGATTTACTATTATTAATAAGTTAATAATAAACTTTACTTTTCTTTGTACTTTTATTAAGATAACTATTATTATAATCTATTTTTTATTATCTTTTTACTTTTTAATAACTTAGACCTTTTAACTCTTAGATCCTTTTAACCTAGAATATAAAAACTAACTTTTTCTTTATTAATTTCTGTTTTCTAACTTCTTTTTATTAATAATAATAATAATAATAATTTATCTTTTTTTCTAGTCTCTTTCTTTAGCTTAAATCTTTACCTATTTCTAATTAATTATTACTTAAGATATAATATTAGTTATTATTAAAACTAATAAGTACTATCTTAATTACTACATACCTAAGGTAATTTACTCACAGTAATATACTTTAGCTCCCCCTTCTAGGGATATTATAAAAAGGCTCTAGAGATATAAAGTTTAAAAGATAAAGAATCACTATTTTATAGTAAGTACTTTACTTTTCTTTAATTAGTCTTTCTTAGTACTAACTATCTCTTTTTATAGCTATTAAAGCCTATAGTCCAAGAAACTCTCCTAAGTCCTACTAATAAGCTATACTCTAAGCTTATAATTATAAACCCTAAGTCTAGCTTAGTATAAATTAAAAAAGAAGCCTTTTATTAGTTTTAAATATATTATAAGAATTAATTAATTATCTAAGATATTATTAATAAAAGTAAGAGTAGAAAATTTAAATAGCTTTATTATATATTTATTAACCTCAATCTTATTAATTACTTTAATATTCTATTTTTTCTACTTAACTAAGTATATACTTATTATTAACTCTTTACTCATTTAAACTTATAGTATTTATAATAATATTTCTTATTATTACTATATTAAAAACCTATAGAAATATATTCAATTATATAAAAATAAAGTCTACTTTATATATCTATACTTTAAATATATCTCTCTACCTAGCTTCTTAAAGAACTAATATACTAATTACTAATTTACTAAGATTAAGTATAAATATTAATATATATACTACTGGAATAAGGTTAATCTAGAAGTACTAATAGCTAGCATAGCTAAAATTAAATATAAGAAAAGTAAAGATAGTATATATTTCTTAATTTCTCTTAATATTAAGATTATCTATATTAAGATTTATATATTATTTAATTATATTAAGCAACCTAAGATAGATATATTTAAGAAATATAAATCTTAATATAAGGGTATATAATATATACTGAAGAATTATAACTATATAACTTATAAGAAGTATTAAAAGTTAGAGATAGTAAAAGTAAAAAAGTTAGATAAAGAGATAATAGATAGAGATAAATAAGTCTAAGATAAAAGACTTTTAATTAACTCTAGTTTACCTACTTTTCTTTTAATCTAGCTTAAGATTCTTAGTAATAATATAAAAGAGAGAGTTAAATAATAAGACTGGCTTAAATCTTCTTATTACTCTATTATCTCTTAAGTCTTTATAGTAAAGTTAGTAAAACGTTATATAAAGTAAAGAAGTAAACTAGAGGTATATTATATAATTAGTTATTGATATATAGTCTCTTACTTAGTCTATAAATATATCCTTCAGCTTTTAGGTAATACTTTATTATCTCTAGAGTTAAAAGACTTAGAAAAGCTTAAATCTTAGAAGTCTAATAGCTTAATCTTTACTTTATATAACTTATCCCTATCAAGAAGATCCTCTATATCTATTATAATATCTCCTTAGTAATCTACTTTATTAATTAAAAGATAGAGGCTATTTAAAGCTTTTTAAAACTTCTTTAGTTAATTCCCTATATAAGTTACCTCTATAATTATATTCCCTATAAGAGTCTTAAGCTAATATAAAAAACTATTAAGTATAACTAACTAAATCTAAAAAGGGCTTTATTAATAGTAATTTAGTTTTGATAATATTAATATATTAATCTTTCTTTAAATATTAAAAATAAGAACTAGATTATATTTCTTATGCTTATCTTATATAGAGTAGAAGTATATATTTAATTAAAGTAATTATATATCTATACTTAGTATTAGGTAATAGTAATAGTAGTAATCTCTTAATTCTTATCTAATTATAAGAATACCCTTAACTATATCTAGATTTCTTATTTAAAGGTCTTAATAATATCTTAGTCTAAAACTTACTATATTACTATCTAAGCCTTAATTAAGGTAATAGTATTATATCTATAATTAAGATAAAAGAGTATAAAGCCTATTAATATATATATAGTTATATAATCTATAAATAAAACTATTACTAATATAGGGTAAATATCCTTCTATCTTTACTAAGACTAAATCTAAAGAATATAAATAATTAGTTAATATCTCTTTTCTAGTGATTTATTTACCTATAGGTTATATACTAATATAACCTTTTATTATACTATATAATATTAATTAAGCTTCTTTATTATATCTATATTCTCCTTTCCTTTTTTAATAATAAGAGTTCTATAGATATTATATTTATAGATTACCTCTTTCTAGATAAACTTTACTATATTTACTAATATAATATACTTAAGGATATAAGCCTTAGAATATCTAGTAAACTTATATTAAGCCTCTATAACTTTTTACTTATTAATATACTAAATATTGAAGATAACTTAATTAAATAGGTAAGAAAGTAATATTAAAGAAATATAATAATTATCTAGCTAAGCTAATTATACTTTTTAATATACTTCATATTTACTAAGTAGTTTATAAACTAAAGTATATATATCTAGCTAAAAGTACTATTTTATAAGCTAATAATATATAGCCTCTTATCTCTAGTACTTAGACTTATTATAAGCTTTAGTAATTAAGGTAAGCTACTAGGTATCTTTATTAATTATATATAGAGGTTTTAACTAAGTCTTTATCTTTAGTCTTAAAAGAAGCTAATTATAGATAATGAATTAAGTTACCTTTTACTTAAAAGCTTAAAAGTAAATAAAATAAATCTCTAATAGCTTTTTTAATATAAGTAAGAAGTATATAATCTACTTTAAAGCTAAAAATCAAAGCTTATTTAAGTTAAGTAAATTATCTAGAATAATAATCTCTTTAGACTAATTAATATTATTATTACTATATAAGTAAGTTACTAGAAAAAAACTCTTTATTATATATATTTAAAGGATTTATATATTAATAAAGTTTTTAATATTCTCTTTCTTATTTACTTTAACAATATTATAAGGTTCTAGAGGCTTATATAAACGCCTATTTATAGTAATATTCTTTTTACTATTAATATACTTAATCTTAAAATGAAAAGGCTTAATCTAGAAAAGCTAATATATTATTATTATTAATAATAAATTCTTATTACTCTATAGATCTATATAATAAGACCTTTTATATCTATCTTTAGAAAGAAGTAAATATTAAAGATATGATTTCCTTAGCTACTTAAGACTTATAAGGATTTCTCTTATCTCTAGCTTACCTAAATTATACTTAAGCTTAGTAGTATACTAGATCCTATTCTTATACTAAGTAACTATATACTTCTAATTAATAATCTAGCTAAGAGTATAGTTCTATTCTTTTTTATTAGAGTTTATAGTTAGAATAATAAGGCTAGTACCTAGGTTATAGTTTAAAGAAACTAAGACTAGTATAATTATAATTATAGCTTTTAATATATCTATAGTAATAATTTAATTCTCTTCTTATTAGAAAGCTAGTTTTTCTCTAATAGTTAATATAATAAAGTAGTTATAAATAAGAAGTAATTAATCTAATACTAATAAAAGGTAATAATCCTTAGAAAGAAGTATACCTCTAAGATATTCTTCTACTTATTCTATTTTAAAATCTTAATTACCTTAGCTTAGTTAAGCTTATACCTAAATATTCTATAGAGATATCTTATAATAATTATAGAATTCTAGTATTACTATAACTTTAGTACTAAAATTATATATCTAATTAACTTAATATTAATTAAAATCTAATTAATATTATAAAGATACTTATATATAAACTACTAAATGCTAAAATAGCTAGGTAGTTTCTTATTATTATATCTTAATTATAGCTTCTTTACTATTGTATTATCTATAAATAACTTATAGTACTAAGAAACTAGGTTATAGAAAATCTTAGTTATAATCTAATAAAAGTAAGTAACTAAGTCGGTAGTATCTATAGGTAGTATATAATATCTAAAAAGCATAAGTAGTATTATAAAGGTTATTAAATTATAACTCTTCTTATAAAGTATAATCTAGTTATATCTAAAGAAGAAATTAAATAAGAAAATAAACTAATTAGTTATAAAATCTTTTAAAAACTTATCTACTAATAATAGTAACTATATATCCTAAAGAGTAAAAGTATTAATCTTAGTTATTAAGTTAATTAATTAAAGATTACTATTTTTCTTTATAACTAAGAACTATAGATTCTTATTAATAGTATAACTCTTCTTAATAATACCTCTTATAATATACTTATAGTTAACTTTAAAAGCTTTTAGAAGTAATACTTTAGAGATTAAAATACTCTTTACTTATTATATCTTATATAGTACTATCTTAATTACTTAAGAAAGAGTTACTATAAAGTTTAAATAGCTATATTGAGAGAATTCTTATATTAATACCTTCACTTAATTAAGTAAGATTTATTTAAATAAGTTATAATCTTTTAGCTAAAGGTATTAATAAGAAGCTATAATTATATCCAGTTACTTTTATATTAGCTTTAATCTAGATTTAAGGTCTAAGAATTTAGGTATAATTAAGTTACTATATAATCTAAAGGTATTTGAAAGCTTATCTTAAACTATCTCTAGCTTTTTAATCTTTTAATAAAGATCTCTATTAGGTATTAATTTAACAAAAGGGGTATGATTTACTAGCTAGATCTTCTAATTCTTTTACTTGTATATTATTCTAACCTTAGCTACTTTTTTTACTGATACCCTTAGCTTCTTTTCTATTATTTAGAATTACTAAGTTACTTAATCTTAGTACTTTTATAGTTAATAAGTAATAATATATTCCTCTTATTAAGATATTAGTTTTTTTATAATACTATAATAGATATCTCTTAAATTAGCTAAGTACTGATAGTTTTTAATCTTTTTAACTATAATTATTATAATTCTCTAAATCTTAGTAGCTTATAACTTAATTATATCTTTTATAATATTAATTATAATCTTCTTTACTTGATTTTAATCTAATACTATAGTAATATATTTATTCTTATCTAGCTTAATATCCAAGTATTAGTTACTAAACCTAGTAGTAGTTCTAGCTATATTACTAGTATCTAGTTTTCTAAATTAAAGACCTTTTTTATATACTAATCTAGCTAAGAGAGTATATTTACTATCTCTAAGAAACTATTTATCTTAATTATACCAACTATAATTTTTAAAAGTATATTATTAGTATAAATATATATACTAATTAGGTTCTTATTATATCTAAAAGAGAGCTTATAAATCTATATAAATAGTAATTCTAGAAGTATAGAGTTATAGACTTTATATTTATCCTTAATTAAGAAGTATATTATTATCTTATACTTCTATATTTAAATATTTATAAAGTAAAATCTATTAAATTAAGTTAGACTACCTAGATTAAACTTAAAAATCCTTATCTATAGTATTATATATATATAAGAGATCCTAGTAGCTTCTATATATTACTTTAGTAAGATATTAACTTATACTTTAGTATCTAAGATTTTAATAATTACTAGATTATACTTCTTATTATTAATACTTAAGATCTATACTTCTAGTTAGAAATAAGTATTTATAATAACTAATATTAGTAACTAAGTTATAGTT
This sequence comes from Colletotrichum echinochloae, assembly GCA_016618095.1. Classification (NCBI taxonomy): domain Eukaryota; kingdom Fungi; phylum Ascomycota; class Sordariomycetes; order Glomerellales; family Glomerellaceae; genus Colletotrichum; species Colletotrichum echinochloae. Next base: position 118,040 of record JADEZT010000014.1, read on the forward strand.
TATACTTCTTTAACTTACTTAACTTTCACTATTTAGATTATATTACATATAACTATACTATTATACTTATTTAATAACTTCTTAATATTCTTCTTCTATTAATTTATCTCTATAAGGTTTACTAAAGACTTAGAAGCTTTAATTATAAATCTATTTATATTAAAGTACTTATAATTATGTAATATAGCTCTTATTATAGTATTAAACTCTAGCTATATCTCCTATAAGAGACTTATAAAGAGAGAGATTAATATATCTAACTTCTTTTTAATAAGCTTCTTAAGCTATACTAAGCTTATAGAGCTAATTAGCTATTATAATTCTTATAACTATATATACCTCTACTTCCTAAATTATAGGAGTTTTACCTATAAGATCTTTACTTTAATTCTTTATAATTTTAAATTAAGGTAGAATTAAAATATTTAATAGATCTAGAGCTAAACTATTTAAAAGTATTAAAGGTGAAGTAATTAATTTAAGCTTCTTATTATTAGTATTAATCTTTATAATCTCTTTTAGCTTACTTTTAAATAAGACACTTTTTAGCTTAATTAGTAGTATATAATCTAGCTTCTTAATTTTATAAGTAGCTTAAGACTTATTCTTCTAATATTATTTAATAAAAGAGATATAGTTCTTTAAAAAGTATCCTTAGTGAATAGTAAATATATCAATAAAGTCCTTATTAGGTAAATTAATATAGATAATATAAATATATCTTATTAAAGAAAAGACCTTATTTAAAAAAATAGCTAGTATAGCTTATTATAATAATTTAGATTATGTATTAAAGATCTACTTTATAAATATCTTATAGTCTTTATTTATTAATATATTAATTATATATAAAAGAAGTATAACCTAATTAATTACCTTATGCTTATATTCTTTTTTAATTATAGAAAATGGAATAGTATTTATAGAGCTCAAGCTATCTTACTTACTATAGTATTAAATTCTCTAGATTAAGATAATTAAATAGGTATTTTTATTTATTATGTATTAATTATACTCATTGATAAAGTATTACTATTATAACTAATGATACTAATAGTAATTATATAGCTCTAGGGTATTTAACCTTATAATATTAACCTTAAATACTTTAACTTCTTTGTAGCCTTAGATATTATTTTAATAAATCTTTAGGTTATTTATCCTATTAGCTAAGTCTTAATTAACCTTAGAAGAAAGAAGCTAATTAACCTATATATTAACTATTAAATAGTAAGGTTATTAGTATTCTTAGTACTAGTTTAAACAGAAATTCTATAGTTATTATAAGATTAGCTATAAGAAGGAATCTTTTATTAACTAATCTATAAGGAGAGAGCTATACTTCTTCTTATAAGCTATAGTATTAAGAAGCCTAGCCTTAAAGGTTATATATATTATTAATTAAATAAACTTTGTAAGTACTATATTAAACTCTTTTATAACCTCTCTTATAATATTAATATAAAACCTCTTATAAATTACTTTAATTAAGCTTTTATTATTTATTATATAAAAGTTTTGGTACTTAGCTTATATAATTATATTATTAATCTTTATAAAAAATACTTATACTAAAGCTAGATTAAAAGATAAAATTAGAACCCCTTTAATAACTTTCTCAATCTACTTTTCCTTATCTAGAAATTAGTTAGTATTCTATTTTCCATACTTCTTAAGAAAAAAAGCCTTAGCTTAGATCTAAGATAAGTCTTTAATAATATCCTCAACTAATATCTAATAGTTACCTCTTATTATATAAGTTATAAGTTTTTCTCTAAATTAGTTTAAGATCTATAGAATTTTATATTAATTCTTAAATTTCTTAAGAAACTCTACAATATTATCTCTCTTCAAGATAGTAATACTATCTTATCTAAGAAATAAAATCTTATAAAAGTTTATATTATCTCTAGAGTTAATAAATAAAGTAGCTAAGATCTAAGATAAAGAAATACTAGCTTAAATCTAGAAAATAATTATATCTAAGAGAGCCTTAATTAAAGTATTATAATTCTTTAGTTAAGTAATTAAAGCTTTTTAGGTTATTACTTATACTAGCTTTATAAAAGGGCTTCTATTCTTATTATTAAAAAGTATTATTACTTATAGCTTTTGGTATTAGGTAAAAGAAGTAGTTATTAGTATTCTAGGTCTAGTACTAGAGTTAGAATTAGTATTAGTTATAGATATGAATTAACTATTAGAAGAGCTCTTATTAGAAAAGAAAAGGTAGTTATTGCCTATTCTTATAGCTAGATATTATTATAATTAACTTTTTAATATATTAATAATAATAATAATAATAATATTTTCTTAGTTTAAAAACTCTACTCTAAGTCTTATAATTATAAGAGTAGTTTATTTTAATATCTATAGAGTTATTACTATTATAATTAGAGATACTTATGAAGCTATTATTAACTTATTTTACATTTATTATTTGAATTTTAATAATACTTAATAAGTAATTTACTTTAGTTTTAATCTTAGAGGTTAGTAAGTCTACTATATAAACTAATCTATAAATAGCTTTAACTTAAGATTTCTATAAGTCTAAATTAATATAGTATTTATATTCTAAGTAATTAAAACTAGTAATAAATACCTTAATTATATAATTAAGTATACTTATTAAAAGATTCCAAAGTCTCTTTCTCTAACTTATTTCGTATTATTATCTTTAAATATTATTCTGACTATTAATTTCTTAATTAATATTTATCCTTTATCTATATTATTCTTTTTACTATAAATTAGTCATTATCCATTTACTAATTTATTATCTATTATCTATTATCTTTTATCTTTTGTCTATTATTTATTACTAATATAACTTTGAAAAAGAGAAGACCATTAAAAATATATAAGATAGAATAGAAACCTAAGTAATATAGTATAGTAAGTAAATACTAATTACCACTAAGGTAATATAAGATACTTTTCTTAATTAACTTTAGAGGTTTACTTAATTAAATATATTAAGCTACTTAATTAAGATAGTCTTTATTATATAGTTAAGTAGAGTAATTCTTATAATTAAGAGAGGGGATTATTTCTAGATTATTATCTTATTATAAGTTAATATAAATTGTAAAAAGGCTCTTATTTAATTATAGGTAAAAAGGTAGATATAGGTATAATTAGGTAAAAGTTTATTATTGTTTTTAGTCTATCTACCTTTATACCCTTATATCTTCTACTAATTAGTATCTCTTACCTATAATTAACTCTATATAACTCTAGTATCTATTAGCTTAATCTACCCTACTCTATTCTAATATAATAGTATTTATATATAATTATACTTTACTATTACTAATTCAATATAATATAAATACAAGTAATAGTAATATATTACTAAAATAGTTTTTCTAAATAAACAATAATAATATAAGATAATTAATATATAAGTACTACTCTTATATAAGTACTACTATCTATCTCTTTAATTAGTTTAAAAAATTAGTATCGTTTTATAAAAGTAATAAATATTATTTTACTAAGATATCTATTCTATTATTATATTATAATTTATTAACTAAGTACTCTTTATAGCTATACGAAAGAGGGTTCTAGAGAATCTTTTTAAAGCTATAAATTAATTATCTTAAAAGCTACTTTTTGTAGCTATAAAAGAGGTTATCTAGAAACAAATTTCTTATAGCTTTAATAGTTATCTCTTATAAAGCCTATTTTACATAGCTATAGTACATACTTTTTATAAAGATTATTTCTTGTAGCTATAAGAATACCTATTATCTTATTTAAGATTTATAAAAGTATATATTATAGCTTATTTCTAAGTTTTATACCTTAGAAATAAGAATTATATAAAAAATAAATTTATCATTTAGTTACTTTCTTATAATATAATTATACAAATTTACTATTATTATTAATTATTACTTATTAATTTTATATTTTTTAAATATGAAACTATAGTAAATATTAATATATATAATATCTTATTAATCTTACTTTATTAAGTATATTAAACTAGTTTCTTATTTCTTATTAAGTTAAAATAGAAATATAGTTTTAACTTAGCTAACTTATCTCTTATATAGACTTAGTTAGTCTTAACTTATTCTTAGTTCTAAATAAGTAATCTATAAAGGGTTTATAGCTAAGAGCTATAACTAGGAAAGGTATAGAAGGTAGGTCTATTGATAATGCTAGACTTTAAGCTAGAGAGGGTAAAAACTCTTCTCTAGCGGGCTATAATATATTCAGCAAGTACTTGCTAAAGTATAACTAAGTTAATCCTAAGGTATCCCCTAGGTCTATACTTATTCCCTTATTAGTTGGTTAGTTATAACTAAGTCCTTATATAATCTTATTTCTTATTACTTTTTTCTTAGTAATTCTTAATAATATAAGTTTGATTAGCTAAGGAATCTTCTTTAAATAAAACCAGTTATAATAAAATAAACTATATAATATTCTTTAGCTTATTATAAAAAACTATTATATTCTTTAGATTTAAGATTTATTAATATTAATTAAAAAGGGATATCTTATATAAATATTACTAAAAGTATATCTCTTACTTATTCAAAGTTATTAAATTAAGTATCTCAATAAAAGTCTTATAATGATATTAAATACTAAGCTTAATTAAAATAGTATAATCTAAATTATATTTTCAATACAAAATAGAAATAATTACTAATTAAAATATATTATTTTTATTATTAACTAATACTACTTTATAATTAATATAAGATATTTTTTAAAAAGTACTATATAAAGCTTACTTAAATACTTAACATAAGTACTAGTATTTTCTTACTTTTTAAGAATTGTATCTTGAATATAAACTTACTAAAAACATAACTTCTAACTATTAATTATATCTTATATAATATTAACTAGTTAATATAAATAACTAAGAGTATTTAAAAATTAGGTCTTTATATTATTTTTAGTATGTTACAAATAATATAGTTTTATTACTAAACTTATTATTATTATTACTAAAGTAACTATATTTTGTTTATTTTTACTTAGTCTTAAGTATAATATTAGAATTAATATAATAAATTTTAACAATTAGTAATATTTAAGAACTACTTATTTAATATCATCTTTATTTATTTATTATAGTTTATAATAATAATAATAAATTAGGTATTAGTTTAAATATTAGTAAATACTTATTAAGAAAAACTAAAAACTCTTTACTTTCTTGTTATAAATAAAACTAAGTATAGTATTATAAATAGATCTAAGATATACTTAACTAATAGCTTAAAAAAGAGAAACGTTAAAATAATAAATATTATAAGTCTTATAAAAACTAACTACCTTAGAAAATTACTTTTATATTTAATAATAATATAGGAAGGTTCAAATAAGACTAAGAAAGTAGCTTAGGTTAATATCTACTTATTTCATTATAAATAGAATATCTTATTTATTAAATAACTTAATTAAAATAGTAACTAATAAATACTTATCTAGCTTTTCTTAGTTTATATAAGCTTTAGTATTATAGATATTTTATTAAGTAAATAGAAAATCTAAAAACTACTTTTAAATAATATTATATATATTATATACTTAGATACTAACCCATTAGCTAGTTAGAATAATTATGTTTAATATGAATAAATAAGCTTATAATTAAAAAGATATATAAATATATTAAAAGTAAGGATATAGTTATACTTTTTATCTCATAAATCTTAATAATAATATAATTGTTAGTTATTTTAATTTAGAGGTTTTATAATAATTTATAATTAGTAATTATATTTTCAAGATTTATATTAGTAAGTACTAGTATTCTTTATTGGCTTTAACTACGTGAAGTAATTATATCAAATAATATACTACTTGAATTAGTCTTAAGCGTTATATTTATTTTATCATATAATATTAAATCTATTAATTTTAGTAAAAGTATTAATCTGATTAAGGTAAATATTAAACCTTTATTAAGAACTACTAGAGATTTATAAGCTTAAGATATTAATTATAAGAAAAAGAAAATTAAGTACTTAGAATATAATAAGATATAATAATTTAAAAAAGGCTTTACTTTAAGATTAGGATTATTATTTAAGTAAATAAAATACTAATTTATCATAAAAATCTTATTTTTCTTATTATAATGAAATATGATTTTATTATTAAAAACGTATTACTAATAGTTATTAATTCCTATTTAAAACTTATTAAATAAGTTTAAAAGTAACATTAAATTACTATATTCTAAGATAAGTAATTTATTAGAAGTACTTATTAGAAAAAGATAAACTATATTCTATAAAATGTTATAAAAGGATTATTAGTTATATTTATATTCTTTCTCTAAGAAAATCATAGGCAAGATAGAAAGTAAACTTTATAACTAAGTAATTATTTATAAAAGATTATATTTTATATATACTAGCTAGAAGCTTAGTAATAAAGGTATATAGCTCTTAAGAATTACTAGTTCTATAGAACTATTTAATAATAAAATAATTATTATTGAAGATAGATAACAGTGATAGTTTAATAGATAATTAAATAAGTTATAATCTATTATAAATTACTCTTTTATAATATAACTAGGATTAGGTTAGTAAATAAGTTAAGACTAGTATTATAAGATATCTCTAGCTTAAGATTAGAAAGCTAGTATAGTTTATAAAAACTTAAAATAATATTATTATAGAAGGAAATAGAAATAATAAAATATCTTCTATATATTTAGTAAAATCTAAGTATACTATTAATAATTTTATTGACTAATTAGAGATAGAAAGTAATACTAATATAAAAGTAGTACTTGTATATTAATATATAGTACTTATATATTGATTCTCTAAAGTTAGTAGTTATTTTAATTTATTAGGTATTTACTAGGTATTAAATTATTAAGATATAGTATATAGTAGAGGTACCTTTAAATAGTTAAATATACTATACTTTTATAATATCAGTTAAACTAGTCTCAGCTACCTATAGTAGTTAAAAATGTTTAAACTATATAAATAGATAAGGTTACTATTAATATAATTTATTTCAAAAGTAATAGTTTAACCTATATATTATAAATACTATAATCTCTTTTTAAATAACTTATTTTTAATATAACCTTACTACTAAGGATATAGGAAGAGTACTATAAATATATTAGATTTATATATATCTTAGTGTATTAGATAAAATTGTTATTAATACTATTTTTAACTTCTATTTAATTAGACTTTAGTAATTTATAAAATCTCTTTTGTTCAATATAAGAGAGATACTAATTAAGGTATATAATTAAATTAATAATATTAAGAAATACTATATATTAATCTATTATATATAGAAGACTTTTTATAATAAAAGTCTTAGTATATTAATTATTCTTTAGCTGTTAATTATAGCTACTCATAATATTATTAATTTATATGATCTTATAGATATTTTATTAGCTTTTAATATAAATTACTAAATCTTTAATATATTTTTTCTATAAACTCTTAATACTAGAAGAGTTAAAATAACAAAAAGGTTAATAGAAATAATATAATAAATATATATAAGGTATTAACTTATTAAAGTTATAATTACCTATAATATTTCTTATATTTCTAAAAGAATTATTCTATTAGTTTAAAATATAGTTTATATTTAGTATTAGAAAATATTTAGTAAAGCTCTTTTTAACTTATCATAAGTAATAATACTACTTATGTATTAAATCTTATTTATAATTCTTTAATATTTTCATCTCTTATATTATAATAAAGTAGATTATATAATAAATATTCTCTTAAGAATAATAAGAATTTAGTTATTGTTAAGAATAAAAATAATAATAGTTTTTATAAGATCAGTACTAATAATAAAAAAGCTATTCTTATATTTACTAATAAAATATATACTATTATTATTATTTATTCTTATTTAAAATAGATTATTTATCTTATATAGTAATATACTAATTGCTTTAGAAGATTATAATATATTTTACTAGTACTAAGATATAAATAATAATTATACTCTCTTATATTATATTAAAATTATTAGGTATCTATAAGGTATTAACTTATTAAGATATATTATAGGCTAGAGGTACTTCTAAAAGGGTTAAATATATTATAATTTCATAATATTAGGTAAACTAGTCTAGGCTACCTATAGTAATTAAAAACGTTTAAACTCAATAGATATTATATTAAAAGAAGAGGTTAATTATCTAATAGCCCCTAAGTTCTATAAAAAGAGAATTATTATTACTTCTATATAACGAGTATAAATCAAAGAAGGTAGATAATAAGAATTATAATAAATCATTATAGGTATAGGTATATTATAAGAATTTAAGCTAACTTCTAAGTAGCCTTATATAATAGGCCTTATTTATAGGGCTTAGTTACTAGCTTAACCTTTTACTATAGGCTTATTAGATATCTAGTAACCCTCTTATAATTACTCCCCTTTCTAGAAGCCTTATTCTTAAGGCTATAGAGCTAACTATCTAACTTATAAGATAGTATAATTTATAGATTATTATTACTATATAAGTACTTCTTAATAGCCTATTTAATCTATTAGAGGTTCTTTAACTTACCTTCTCTAAGGTTATAGGTTATTATAACTTACTCTACTAAAGCATATAGGTCTATTAGAGCTATCTTTGTAATTATTTATAAAGTAGTTATAGGTAGTCTCATTAGTATTAAATTTACTGTTCTTTATTTCTATACTATTACTTATTTCTTATAGCTATTATATTAATATGTATAACTTCTATAGGTCTAGTATAATTAATAGTCCTATAGCTTTACTTCTTATAAATCTAGTAATATAATAATAATCAATAAGTTAACTTATTATAATTCAATTTATTATATTTATTTTAAGTAATGATAAGCTTCTTTGTCTAGTTATATTTATAATTATTTATACTTTTTTATTTTAATTAGTAGCCTTTTATTATATTTTTATTTCAATCTTTATAATTAGTAGTATTATTATCTTTACTATTCTCTCTTCTAGAAGTAGTATTCTAATGATATTACCAGTCCTTTAATAATATATTATAGTCTTAGAAGGATTTCTAAATTTACTAGGTAGGTATAGTTACTACCTAAGGTTATTAGTCTTTATCCTTTTACTATATAAGATACTTTCTTAGTTATAGATAAAGCTAGTAATAAAAGTTATCAGTATAAGATTTACTTTCTCTAAATATAGCTATACTTAAAACCTAATAAATTACTAACTATTTAATAAAGAATCATAAGAATTCATGACTATTATAATAATATATTATATAAACTAACTGTCCTACTTATATAAATACTACTAACTAATACTACCTTCTATACTAATATTATACTAGATTCTAAGATAACTCTATATTTAATAATAAGGTTAGTCTATATTTACTTAGAGAGAAATAAGCTACTTTTAACTATATTAATTCCTCTCTAGAAGATCTTACTTTATGATAGTTATAAGCCTAGCTCTAACTTAATTATAAGTATAACTAACCTCTACTATTATAATATAAATCTTTAAGGATATTTCTTTTTTAAAATAACTCTTTCTTACTTATTAATCAATTATAACCTATAATAACTTTTAATATAAATATTAGTCTTATAATTAATTAAAAGCTATATAGTCTAGCTATTATATATAAGAACTAGTATCTATAGTTTATATTATTTTACTTTCTTATTGTATCTTAAGATATCTAGTAATATATTAATTTAAATAGAAATATTAAGCTTCTAAATATAAAGGGCTAGTACTACTATTAGAAGTAAATAATAGCTTAATTCTAGTTATCTAAAGATAAGGAGAGAAGTAAGTTTCTTATAGGTTATATATATTAGTTATATAGTTATATATATATATATATATATATAAAGTAGGTTTACATACTTAACTAAGTAATATAGTAGGTATAGCCTAGCTACTACTATTATAATATAAGCCTATAATATATACCTTATCCTCTCTACTAGCTTATAAAAAAAAATAATAAGCCTTTAGGTACTGTATAGTTTCTTTTTCCTTTTTTTACCCTTTATTAACCTTTATTATAAAACTACAAGTCTCTTAAATTATATAATACCTATATTTCTTATAAATTACTTCTTAATTACTACCTTTTTATAAAGAGGTTAATCTAAGATACCTATAAGTTACTTTCTCTCTTATTATTATAATTTATATATAAGTATATATATTATTTTAACTAAGTTAGTTACTAATAAGAATTATAGCTCTTTATAATCACTAACTTTAAGAATAAGAACTTTAATAGTCTCTCTTTTCTTAACCTTATTTCTCTTATAAGTTATTACTTCTTATAAATATTATACTTATAAGCTAACTTCGTTATATAAATAGTATACTCTTTCTCTAGTACCTTTAGTACTTATTAACCTATTTATAGTAAAGACTAAGCTGAAGCCTAAGTCTATTACCTATTTTATTAAGTATTAGTAATATAAGATATTCTCTATTTTAAGTAAGCTTTACTCTTTTTCTTACTTTTTATATACTTATTACTTTATATTTAATAAAAATACTAATCTTTATTAAAAAGATCTATTCTTTTATAATATCTAATACTTTTATTATATCTAAAGTCATTATAAGTAATCTCTTAATATAAGCTTTATATATTTATAATATTATTATTATATATTAATACTATAGCTATAAATCTTTAAAAGCTTTATAGCTCTTTATACTAATATAATAATTATTATTACTATTCTTAAGGTAGTTAAGTTAATATTAAAACCTTTGGTATTAAAGAGCTTATAAGTAGTCTTTTTTTTATATATAGATTATATATAAAATACTAACTTAGTTTTCTTTTTAAGATATAGCTTATTACTTAGTTATAAAGGCTTAGATAGTTTTTATAAAGCCCAAGTATTTAGCTTTTATAACCAAAGAATATACCTTATAGAATACTTATAAAACTACTTATAAAGCTTCTACTACTTCTATACTAGCTTCTCTCTTTCTAACTCTACGAACTCCTTTCTCTATAACTATTACTATTAGTATTACTTTTACTTATATAGCCCCTACTATAAGTAAGCTTATATCTACTTAGGTAGAGTACTTAGTAATAGCTTAAGAAAGTATTATTACTTCTTTAGCTATAATAAGTTATTCTTATAGTTCTTATATATAGTCTCTAAACTAATTTCTCTTTTAGTTTATTAACTTTATTTATATTAATAATACAGTCTTATATTTATTACTTTTACCAGATTTTAGAGATCTTTAGTAATAGAGAGTCTTTTAATTTTTATTATATATATATATATATATATATATATATATATATATATATATATATATATATATTATATACTATTATTTCCCTTAACTACTTTATAAGATTAGTATTACTTTAAGCTATAGCTTTTTAATATGAGATTTATTACTTTACCTTATTTTTTATTATTCTATATACTTTTTTATATATATATAATATTTCCATTATTCATAGATATAAGACTATATTTATATTTATATATATTTAGACTTATTATCTTTTTTAAAAGTTTAATTAGTTTTTATATTAGCTTAATAAACCTTTTTTATTATAGAAGTATTTCATTAATTACCTTTCTTTTACCTTTTATATACCCTTTATTTAGTATATAAGACCTCTATTACTTGTTATTCTTTCTTATTATTCTTAATAATTATAAGTAATTAGTAATTAGTTATTACTTACTCTAGAAAGAAGTTATTTATAGCACTTTAAAATAGGTTTATATAAAAATGGTTATATATATAACTTATTATATTAAGTTAAATAGTAAGAAAGCTAAGAACCTTACTTATTTAATATTTATAATATAATTAATTAAGCTTTTAATTCAAGTATAATAAGTAACAATTATATATAATTAGTTAAACTTTATTACCTACTTTAAATTATTCTATTACTTCTCTTTATTTATTAATTAAAGCTTCTACCTCTTATTGTATAATAGTAATAGTTACTTAAGCTATTATTATTATATTAAATATCTTTGAAATAAGCTTTTTAATAAGCCTTTAATATAGATCTAATATAAGTATTATATTCTCTATTATTATTACTAGTTTTAGATAATAATTATATTTTAAAAGGAATAAGCTTATTTTTATACTTATAGCCGTATAATTATTAATTATTAGTATTATTATAGAAGTTTAATATACTTAGTTCTCTTATAAGTAACTAATATATACTCTTAGTATTACTTATATCTTTTAGTTAAACCTCTTTATAGCTCTATTACTCTAGAGGTAGTATATAATACTTAAGTATTATTTAATCTTAGTAAGTATAAAAAAGTAAGTCTAAAACTTATTAGTTTAGTTACTTCTTTAATTATTAATAATACTCTTAAGTATACTATAAAAGTAAAAGTATACTTATAAAAAGTACTTAATATATACTTTAATATCTATTATTAGTATAGGTTTAACTATTATTAATTTTCTAAGGTAGTTTATAATAACTTATATTTATTTAACTTTATTTAAGTCCAACTTAAAAAGATTAATAATAGAATCTATTAAAAGTTTATATCTTAAGTACTTAGGTATACTTGAGGGTTATAAATACCCCTTTTTTACTTTATATTAAACCTTTTTATTACTACAAGTATTATAGTTATATATAAAATATTATATTATTTACAACTAATTTAATTAGAAAAACCTTTATAATAGTATTAAGAAAGTATTATTTATCTTAGGTAATTAATTATTAAAAAGTTATAGCTCTTTTAAATAAGTTATATATATAGTTTATTTTTAAATACATCAAAGTTAGAGTAGCTAGGTATCCAAAACTAACCTCATTAAACAAGATGCCCTATAAAGTTAATAATATAATTTATAATTTATATATAGATCTTAAGACTAGTTAGTAGTATGTAATTATTATATATTATTATATAATATATTATTTAGAAGTTAATATCTTAGTCTTATATTTACTTTTAGAAGTACTAAAGGTTATTATTATTATTAAAAATAGTAGTATATCTATATAGTTTAAATATTCTTAACTACTATAGGTAGCCTAGATTAGTTTACCTAATATTATAAAATCATAGTATATTTAACCCTTTAAAAGTACCTCCAACCTATGCTGTATCTTGATAATCTAATATATTATAGATACCCTATAAGTTAGAGTAACTGCTGACTTAGATCCCACTTTAACTATGGTGTGAATTGCCCTGTGGCACCCGCATGCCGGTGTAGCGCCTGTATCAGCGGCGATAAGCCACAGCCCCTCAAGGTTGTGATAGCTTCAGAGCCGCTGCACTGCCAGCTATACAATGACTCCCTTGAAGTCCGCCAAGGTTGTTGAAAACCTTGAGCCTTTGAGTCACACTACACTAAGCGACCAATGTATAAATAGTCGTATATAAAGCTTTTACTATGTTATTATTACTATTATACCTTATTATAAGTATTTAAGTATTATCTAGAATTATTTAGATAATTTAGTTTTACTCTCTTCTATCTAAGCCATTTATAAGTATATCCTATTTGTACTAAGAGAGCATATCTAGTATACTAGTTTCTCTACTTAGTTGGTATTTAATCTTAAAATTATACTTAGCTAACTTCTTAATTTAATAAGTTAATCTCTTTGTTAACTTTTACTTCTTTATAAAGTACTTAAGAATTTCATACTTAGTAATAATATTAAAGGTAATATTTATATTACATAACTTAATATATTAAATATATATATATTCTATGATAGTAAGTAACTTTTTATTATAAACAAAATAGTTATATTAAACCAAGGTTAGCTTTTTAAGAAAATATTATAAAGTAATAAATACTATTTTTATTTTCTTATATAAGTATACTGCTTACTACTTAACTTAAGTAATTTAGCTTTAAAAAGGTTAATACTTCTATATTAAGGTTATATAAGAATAATATAGAAAAAAAGAGCTTCTTAAACTATTAAAATATATAGATATACTCTTATAACTATATAAAGGTTATATCTTTCTTAATTAGAGCTATTAATAAGCTAATTATAATAATATAATTTAAGATAAATATCTAATAATAGTTTATAAACCTAAGAAAGCTTTATATTTCTTTTACTATCTAAAGCTCTAACTATTTATAAATATTATATACCTTTTTAAGGTTAGTAAAGACTTCTTTCAGAGCTTCTAAGATAAAATTAATATACTTTACTTTTTTAATACTAAACTTACTCTTACTAGTATTAAGAACTAAGCTTATAGCTTATAAGATACTAAGTATATACTAAGCCTTTTCTATATAATCTTTTTTTAATCTATTTAAGTATATTAATATATTATCTAAGTATATAGTTATAAAGTTATTAAGGAACTCTTATAAGGTATTATTAATATAATATTAAAAGAAAATTAGTATATTTATAAAGCTAAATAGAGTTACTATTTACTTCAAGAGATTATATTATATATAAAATATAGTCTTATACTTATTACTCTCTATAATCTATAACTTATAAAAGGTTATAATAATATCTATCTTAGTATATTACTTTATAGATCTTACTTATTAGAGAGTTTTAGTAATAAAAAGAAGTAAATAATAGTCCTTTTTTATAATAGTATTAAGTATATAATAATTATAATAAAAATATAGACCTCTACCTAGCTTATAGATAAATAAAATAGAGATATCTATCTTAAAGCTACTTATATAAATAAAGCTTTTATTCAATAGGTTTTTAAGAGTTTTTTTTAATACTAATAACTCTTTATATAATATACTATAAAGAGAGCCTTAGAGTAGTAATATACCTTCTTTAAGTTTAATCTTATAGTTTAAGCTAAGATAATATAATAGAAGCTCTATCTCTTCATCTAGGTTAAACAGGTTATTAAACTTATTATATATTTATTATAGTAAAGTAATAAACTTCATTACTTACTTTATATATTTTTATCTCTAAGCTATAAGGTTTTCTTAATATTCTTTAAGCTTACAACTACAATTTAGCTAAAGGTTTTATAACTACTAGAGAAAGCTCTTAAGTTATACTCCTTTTTATAGTCTTATTAGGTAGCCTATTAATAAATAGCTATAAATAATATAGTATTTAAGATATATATTATTTAAATCTTATATATCCTTTTTAATTTCTCTTAGCTTATAAGTCTGAAGATAAATCTTACTTTATTATTACAAATAGTTTAGTTTATAGTATAGTATATTATATTATTATACTCTAAATATAGTTTTCTTAAAAAGATATTAGTATCAATGTTAGGTCTTATATATATATAGGTATATTAAATATATTTACTAAGTTTTAAATTTATAATAACTATCTCTATTAACGTAATTTAAAAGGTATTATTAGTAAACATCTTTAGTAATTAAAGATACTATTTTATATATAGTAAGTATTACTAGTATATATACTTTTTACTTATTATTATAGAAATACTATAATTAGTATTACAAAAGCTTATATAAGAGATAATTTATTTATATAAGTCTTTATTAATATAATAAGCTTACTTATAGATTAACTATATTTAAATAACTTCTATCTTATATATTCTTTACTTATAAGCTTTAAAGCTTAATTTTATCTTAGAGTTACTTTTTATTAAACTATTATTATCCATAGTGATATTATACTTATTTCTCTAATTACTATTAAAAAGCTTTTTAATCCATAAGCTAGTAATCTTAATAGTATATAGAAGTATTATTTATAACTTATTCTCATTTAAATTTATAAAGTAATTATAAGTAAGATACTTAACTTTATTATAGTTATAATACTTATATATCTTAATATACTTTTTATATACTTTTACCTTCTAAATAGCTTTAATAGATCTAGATATAAAAGTATCTCTATTAATATCTATTATCTTATTATAGCTTAAGAGATATAATCTATATACCTACTCTCTATTAATAACTAAGCTTTTTACTTTTTAAGTTACCTGTAAGATTTAATATATAGAAGTATTAAAGTTATTAAATAATAACATACTAACTAAAGCTATTTAAATATAAAGATTTAGTATATTTAATAGAAATATAGTCTAAGTATTAAAAGTTTATATATTACTACTTACTTTAGCTAAGTAGTATTTAAATTATAAAAGAGAGGTATTAAAAGTATTATTCTCTTTTATTTTTAATTTGAAGAGCTTTATTATAGTCTTAAGCTAAATATTTAAGTTATTATAAATATAATTAAGGTACTTAAGAAAGTATATTAGGTTATATTAGTACTTCTCTTTATCTATCTTATAAAATATAAAGATAATATATTAAAAACCTATATCTAAGTCAAAATTAATAAGATATTATATAGCTTTAAATAAGAGAAAAAGGTTATAGTTAATCTTTAGCTTATTAACTATTTACTTCTACTAAAGAGTATAATTATAATATTACTTAAAAAAGTGTACAGAGTTCTAAAGTAGCTTTTGATATATTAGTATGATATATAATATATTTTCTATATTAGAGGTACTAGATATAAGTATTATAGTACTAAGCTGGATATTAATATTCTAGTTAGCTAGTAGTACTTATAAGAGAAGCTCTTTTAGTAGCCTCTTTAGGTATACTATATAAGTATTAATTATTAGAAAAATACTTATTAGCTATAATACTTATAAGACTTATATACTTTATATAGTTATATTATTTATTGTATAAGTATTTATTTAAATAGTATAATTAATAAATAATAAGTAAAGTAAGCTTTAGATATATCAAGAGCTAGTACTACTATTATAAGTAAATAGTAGCTCAATTCTAAGTATTTAAAGCTAAGAAGAGAATTAGGTTTCTTATAGGTTATATATACTAGTTATATAGTTATATATACTAGTTATATAGTTATATATACTAGTTATATAGTTATATATACTAGTTATATAGTTATATATACTAGTTATATATTTATATATTCTAGTTATATAGTTATATATATATATATAAAGTAGGTTTATATACTTAGCTAAGTAATATGGTAGGTATAGTCTAGTTATTAGTATTATAGTATAGGCTTATCATATTAAAGTATCTTAATAACTTAACTTATAGAGAAAATATTAAAACGTTAAATAAATTATAAAATAATATAGATTACTTAGTTTAAACTATATAAGAAGCTTTTTTAAAGATTAACTATAATATGATAAATAAGTTAATTAAATTAATATTACTATCTCTAAGAATATTATAAGTAATATCTAAATATAATTACTTAATAATAATAGTAAACTTACTTTTTAAATAATAATTAAAGTACTTTAGAAATAACATAATTTATTTTATAATAGTATAATTAATTATACCTAAGGAATATATAATAAGACTTTCTCATAAGCCTTATTAACTAAAGATCTAACTACTTAGCTTATTAAGTAATATAATACTCTTATAAAATCTAAAGCTTTTAAAATATTAAAGATTTAAGGTATACTTATAATTAAGATATTTCTATATATAGTTAAGTAATAGATTACTTTATTCTAAGTAACTAATAAACTAAATACCTTACTAAAAATTAAATAAAATAAGGAAGGCTATTTGATCTAAAGATAATATAAAGATTTACTTAGTAATTTACTATATTTAGTCTTATTGAAGTTTTATAAGATAACTTAGGTATATATAATATTTAGAGAATAATTAAAGCTTAAAGCTGATAAGAAATACTATTATAAATACTTCTATAAATAATCTAATTACTTCTAAAGTATAATAAACTATAGTTTTTTTTAAATATATAATGAGATAAAAGGTAAGATTATTAGAATACCTTTGAAGTAACTTAATTATGAAGTTAATTTAAATTAAACTTATAAAGTTAAAATAAGTTAATCTTTACTTTAAGATTAAAGAAAAGAGTAAATATATGAAAGTAATAAATTCGATTTATAAAAGATATTAAATAGTTTAAAATATCCATTTATAACCCTTATTATAGTTATAATAAACTTTAATATATTCTATAATAATACTTTATCTTTAGTATATTTCTTACTTAGTATTTTTTTATCTTTAGTTATAAGCTTATATATACTTAATAAAACTACTATATTAAATAACTATGGAGAGATTTATACTATTAGTAATAAAGACCTTTTTAAATCTAGCTTACATTAATATAATAAAAACAAGACCATGTTAAATCTAGTATAATATTATATATAGTTAAGGGTTATAGAATATATATTATAAAAAATATATTCAATAATACTAAAGGACCTAGGATAAGTAATCTTATACTAAGAAATATAGCTTATATTCTTAGGATTTATTCTAATATTATCTCCAAGACGTTAATTAAGAAAACGGTAAACTTATAATACTTAAGATTAAATTATATTCTTTATTATAGTACATAAAAAAAGAGTATTATAATAAAGACCCTTAGATGTAAACGTAACTTAGTTTTTGTTTAATATATACCTATCTCTTTCTACTTAGCTTTATTATAAAATAATATTCTCTATATAGCCTTACCTCTCCTATCAATACTTAAGTATTTATAATAATAACTTTTTATTTAATAAGGAATATACTAATTAACTATAATAATAATAACTATTTTTAATACCTCTAGACTAATTATCTTAGTAATAAGACTTTTATATATCTTTCATATAAAACTTAAAAAGTAAAAATTAAAGAACTAACTTATATAAAATATAAGTATTGCATAATTATATATATAAGCTGGGTTATTTTATAATAAGTATCTAAAAATAGATCTATATACTTATATTACTATATAAATAATATCTCTTTTATTTTTTAGTTTTCATATAAACTCTTATTACTTATTTTTAATACTTACTATTTTTAGCTTATACTTTACTAATAAGCTTTTTCAAAGTATTTAATAACTATTAAAAAAAGTCTATTTTATACTTTATTAGCTCTATAATAGCTATATATAAGATATATAACTTCAAAACTATAACCTAAGTTTTTAGTATTTTCTCTTTTTTATTAAAGCTATATTTGATATTCTTTAATAATTCTTAGCTTACTTAACTATAAGTTATTATAGCGATAATCACTATAGGATTACCTTAGGATTTTTAAATTTCATAAGGTTTTTAAGATAAGAAGCTTCTCTTTTAAATATAATTTAAATATCTTATATAAATACTTTAGATATTTTACCTAGTTCTTTGAGAAATATAATAATTTAATAAGTATTTCTAATAAGTTAGTAATTAACTTTGATTTATTTAAAAATATTAAAATTCTATTATCATATATTATCTTTCTTTTTATATACTTTACCTTTTTAAATAAAATATTTACTGAGTTTATAACTTTAAAGTAATATTAATTATTGAGGTTAAAGGAAAATAACTTATAAACCTATTTAATAAGTGTTTTATAAAGGTTTTATATTAATATATTAAGTATATCTTTTAATATCTAATAGTCTTTAGGTATTATAAATAGTTTTAATAATTCTTAGAAATAATATACTTAATATTTTAGGCTTTTTATAATCGTTAAGAGTTCTTATTATTTCATTACCTATTTCTATTTTATATTAGTTAACTTCTATAAAAGATAAGTAATTAGTTATTATTAATCTTTTAATAGCTAGAATAATATACTTGAGATAGCTTCTTATAAAGTATTTATCTTAAATTTTATATTATATAAAAGATTCTAGTAATATAAAATAGTTATTAAATAAAAGATAGTTTTTAACTTATTAAATATTACTTAAGCTCTAACTATTTATTTAAATAACTTCTATTTTTTGTTTCTATTACTAATTTTTAAAAGAGATATTATTAAGATAATAATATTAAAGTACTTTAAAATAAACTTTTAATAGAAGTTAAATAGTCTTAAGAGCCTATTGAATATAGTAGTATATATCTAGTAGTAGTTACTATATAACCAGTTGGTTTGATTCTAACTATAGGAGTACTTTTTATATCTTCTAATTAGTAACTAGGAGAGATAGAAAGAACCTATATATACTACTACCTAAGTATTTATAAAAGGTAGAGCCCTTAGGTAGGCAAGCCTCTAGCTAATTAGGTATTAGGCTTATAACTAATTAAAGGGGTTATATTAAGAGATATTTTTATATTAGTTTATTATAAATAGGGTAATTTTCTTTAGAAAGTAGGGTTTTTCTATAGACTAGGCTTAGGTTTATTTCTATCAAAGGGTTTCTAGTAGCTAGGCTATAAATATAGGGTTATAATATTAAGATAAAAATATATACTAGGTAAACTTAGTTGGCTTTTAGAGGTAAGCTTAATAAATATAAATTATATATATATACATAACTTTAGTAATATAACTTAAGAGAATACTATTATAATATAGTATTATACCTAATTTTTAAAATTTAATAAAACTTGGAAAAATAAAATTAATTAAGTTTATTCTTAATATAAATTTCTCTTTATTTTCTTTTTATCTTAGTAATTTTAAAGAAATAACTAATTAACTCTTAACTTATTATAATACATCATTGATTAATAAGTATTAAACTTTAAACTTTATTAAGTAAATATTAAAGCTTCAAATATATTGTCTTATAAGTATAATTATAAAAAGCTTAATATAAAGATCTTAATATAATAAATGTATAGTTTTTTTATAATAAGTATCATTATAAAATATAAGATTATAGAATTAAATGCCTATAACTTTAATAAAACTAGCTTCATAATAAGTTATATTATATTTGAAATAGTTATTATAAGCATAAAAAGATATTTAAATATAAAACTAATATAGTTTAGTAGTTAAGAATAGGTTATAAGTATTTAAGCTATTAGTTTATTTAATTATAGTATTTTATTATATATTATTATTAGAAGTAAAAATCATCTCTTTATTTAGTATGTTAAATATAATTTATTACCTAACTGGGTTATTATAATATAAAGAAAAACAAATAAAAGAAGCTGAAATTAGCTTTAATACTTTAATTAATATTTAAAGTTATAGATAAAGAAATAATATTACTTGTTTATTCTTAAAAAGTATTAAAGTTATTACTTAATAAACTTTAAAGTATTTATTTAAATAAATAATATTATTATACTTTATATATTATGTTATTTTTCTTATTTACTTTAGCTCTTAAATATAGCGGATTTTAAACTTTTAAAGTTAATATATAATTAAGAAATTAAAAATAAAATATCAAAACGTAATACTTATATTACTGAGAATAACTTCTTTCTGAGATTTTATAATACCTTTAAGTAAGCTCTTACAAAAAATAATATCTAAAGAGATTTTAAAGAAGTAAAGCTTTTCTCTTTAGATATAAAAAGTACACTGGTAAAACTAGATATTAATTTATATATTTAATACCTTTGAGCTCTCTTTTAATACTAGTACTTTTTAGATATTTAAAATACTATATAATATATTAAAGTTATAACTTCTCAAGAAATTCTTATTAAGAATTAACTAATTAAGTATGCAAATAGCTCTTTAATTTTTAGTTTAATAGCTACTAAGTATATTTTTAAAAAGACAATCAAGATTATATATAAGAATATAATATTAAGATCTTAGCTTAGAGCTACTTTGAAGAAAAGGGATCTTCTTAATTAATATAAAAGAAAATATATCTAAGAGAAAAAAGAAATCTTATTATAGCTAAAGTATAAAACATTTAATTATAAAAAAAGGTAATAATATAAGTATAAAAGAAAATATATTGGAATAATAATTATAAGTGGAAGATGGAAATAAACTAATAGTAATATAGTATCTATAGAAATACTAAATATAATATATAAATATATTAATTTAATAAAGAAATATGTAAAGAAAAGAATTCTAAGTAATTAAATTAATCATATTATTTTATTATTACCTTTTAGTTATATTTATAAGGTAGTTATAGTTTAATTTCTAGCTTACTTATTTATCTAGCTTATTTATTAAGTATGTTATAATAAGGTATATAATAATAACTTATTGAATATTTTTATTTCTTTTGTTTTATTATATTTTTAAGCCTTTTAAGCTACTATATTTATTAGATATCTTAATTATAAAAAAGGTTATTAGTATTATAATACCTATTACTATAAAACTAATTAGTATTATTAGCTTAACTCTAATAATATAATAGTAAAATAACCTTAATTCTATTATAACTCTATCTATTAGATTTACTATTATTTTGTCATAGTTTTTATTATAGGTAAACTATTTATAACTATAAAAAGTTAGTTATAACTAATTAACTAATAAGAGAATAAGTATAAACCAAGAAGCTATCTTAGGATCTATTTAATTATACTCTAGTAAGTACTTACTAAATATATTATAGCCTACCAAAGAAGAGTTTTTACCCTCTCTAGCTTAAAGTCTAGTATTATTCATAAACTTACCTCTTATATCTTTCTTAATTATAACTTTTAATTATAAACTCTTTATAATCTTTAAAGCTTTATAAATTAAGATAATTAATATAGAATAGAATATTAAGTTATAATTTTAAGAATCAATACTTAGTAATTATTAAAAACAATAAAAGTATAAAAAGACTATAGAAATTTATTATTTAATACCTAATAATAAGAATATATAATATAAATAACTATATTATTTTATTATACTTTAATAATAATAATTATGATAATTCTATATAAGAGAGGTAATTACTTATTAAATATGACGTAACTTCTAATTCTATATTATACTCTTTGAATAAGCTTAAAAGCTATACTTAAGATTAAACAGTTAATAAAGAATTAGCTTTCTTAAGAGATTGATTAGTTCACCTCTATAAGAGAATATATTTTTATAATAAAGTCTTATTAACATCTTATAAGTATCTTAAATATAATAAGTAAAATTATGAAAATAATTTTAGAAATATATAAGCAAACCTAAGACCTTATCTAAATATTTATTAAGTAGTTTATAACTAAGAATTATCTTAAGAATTATAAAAAGCTATTAAATTATTATTATAAACTCTTATATAAGAATTTGATAATAATACAGATCAATAATGAAATATAAGCTATAGAAAAAGCTAATAATCTATAAATAAGTATTTTACTGACCTATTATATTATATAGCTTTTATATAAAGTAATCTTAACTATTTAAACCTAGTAATATAACTATAAGATTAGCTTAGATAAAGATATAATATAAGAAAGCTTTTTAATATTTAGTTATTAAATATATATTAACTTCAAAGCTTAAAAAGAAAAATACTATTAACCTTTATTTAACATATAAAGTAAAAAAGAGATTCTCTTATAACTATTTTTATTAAATAAAATATAATTTATTATATCTTAAAGAATAAGATAGAAAATAATTATAAGTAAGTATATAACTCTATTTTGAAATTACTTAAAACTTTATAAGAAGAAATAATTCATTAAAAACTAGAAATTAGATCTTTAAAAAAAGGATTATAAGAAGCTAAGTATTATCAAGATTTAAATAATAACTTATGTATTAACCTATTATGAAATGATTTCTAAAAAAGCTATAAAAACACAAAGTATAAGTAAATATAATTACTTTTTTAAAGAATTATATCTTAGTTAGGTAATTAAAATATACTGATATTAGTTTAAAACTTAAGATTTCTTTTATAAAAAGAATTAAGAATTTATAAATAGAGAAATAAATATATAACAAGTATTTTATAATTCTTTAAGCTTAAGCTATTAAATATATATTATAACCAAAGTAAAATAAGCTATTATTTAAATAAGTATAAAAGCTTCAAAAATAAAAAGAAAATATTAATACTTTAGTTATTTAATTTCAAAAAAGCCTTTATAAATACTATTATAATCAAAAAAAAGAATTATTAACTTATGAGGTTTAGGAAAGAAATGAGGATAGTAATACTTTAAATTATATTATAACCGTGAATACTATTTCTATAAAAGAAATAGTAAAAGGATAAGTAATTATTCTATAAGAATATATTAAATACTAGGTTCAAGTAAGTAAAACTTATATACTTAAACTTACCTTATTAATATAAAGTTAGTTAATTTTCTTAGATTAATAAAAATAATATATAATACTTTATATTAATTGAATTCAATAAGAATAAAGAAAAACTAAATATAATGTATTAAATTATATTTTTCTCTTTAAATTTATAACATAAACTATAGAAATTTTAATAACTATTTATTAAGCTATTATACCTAAAGAGTACCCCTAACTTTCTTTTATCTTGGGTATTAATAAAAAAAGAAAATTTTATTATTAATGCTTATACTAATATATAAAAATATAATTATATATTATTACCTAATCTATAATAAATCTTTTGAAAGGTTATTAAGAATTATAAGAAAGTATATATAATATATATATTTTTAATACCTTAGAAAAAATAAACTACTTATAGCTACTTTAAATTTAAAAGAAAGAGAAGAATAAGATAATTAAGCTCTTTCTAAAGCTTAAATTTAAGTAAGAAATATTTAATAAATAAGTAATAAAAGAGATCAACTCATTACCAAGATTAAAGTATTTTATTAATCTAGCTAAAAATAAGAAGCCTTCATATAAGCTTATATATCCTCTTAATTAATATAAACTAGAATTGTTATATAAGTATATTACTAAACATCTAATAAATGATTATATTAAGATATTAATTAATAAATTTAGCATTTTAATTCTTTTTATATTAAAGAATAATAAGATATGGTATTTAGATGTAAACTATAAAAAACTTAATTAAGTGACTATTAGGAATAAATATTTATTATCTCTAATTAATAGATAACTAAAAAGGTTTAATAAAATAAAGTAAATCCTAAAGACTAACTTTTATAATATACTTAATAAGTAACCTAGATAGATAAGTAAGCTAGATATTGAACTATAACTACCTTAAAAATATAATTAAGAAATACTAATAAAGTAATAAAATTAATTTAAACTCCTTGGAATTCTTTTCTTTAGATATTTCTTCATTAAACTAATATATTTATATATTACATTAAGTATCTCTGTAGATACTATATTACTATTAGCTTATTTTTATTCTCTTTTTATAACTATTTCTTTGATATATTTCTTTTGATACCTATATTATTACCTCTCTTTATAATTAAATATCTTATACTTTAGTTATAATAAGACTTTCTCTTTTTCTGATAAATATTTTTTTTATCTTTTTATATTAATCAAAAACCTAATTTCCTTTAGAATAATTTTAAACTAAGATCTTAATATTATATTCTTATATATCATCCTTATTACTTCTTCAAAGTATACTTAATAACTATAAATTTATATATTAAAAAGGTATTTAAATAATTAATAAATTAATTCTTAATAAGAGTTTCTTAAAATATTATCTTTAATATATTATATAATATCTAAGATATATAAATAAGGAGTATTATTAAAAAGAAACCTAGAGGTATTAAAATATATAATGTAATATCTAGTTTTAATAGTATACTTTTTATATCTAAAGAGATAAGCTCTATCTCTTTAAAACCTTTCTAGATGTTATTTTCTATAAAAACTTATTTGAAGATATTATAAAATACTAAATAAAAGTTAGCTTTAGTAATATAAATATTAACTTTTTATATCTTATTCTTAATTTCTAAGATATATACTAACTTTAAAAGCTTAAAATATCTTATTTCTAAGTATCAAAGTAAATAAAAAAAGTAAAGTTATATATAAACTATAATAATATTATATTTCTAATTAAATAGCTTAAATTCTATTAAGTATTAACTTTTATACTTATTAAGAGTAAAAAAGCAGTATTTCTTTTTTATATATAACTTTAAATATTAATTAGAAAACTGAAGCTAATCTAAGATTTTTTTCTTTATTATCTATCTATTTTTAAATATTATAATAACTTAGTTAAGTAAAAAACTAGATTTAATATACTAAATAAAAAAAGATTTTTACCTCTAGTAATAATATATTACAAAATACTATAGTTTAAAAAACAAATAGCTTAAATAATTCTAATCTATCTTTAACTATTTTATTTAACTTAATTATTCTAAACTACTATAGGCTACCTAAAATGGTTTACTTAATATATAATATCATTATAGTATATTTAATTCTTTAAAAGTATCTCCAACTTATACTATATCTTAATAATCTAATATATTATAGAAACCTAATAAGTTAGAGTAACTACTAACTTAGACCTTACTTTAACTATGGCGTGAATTGCTCTATGGTGTCTGTCTATTAGTATAGCTTGGTAATAGTAATAATAATCACGTGCTAAAAATGCCTCTCTTAACTATTATTTACTAGTAAAGTTAGCTAGCTGAGATAAAAGTCACCAATAGTAGAAGTACTGGAAGTTATAGTAAAAGGCTATAGGCCGCTAATTTTAACTATTAAGCTATATTATCTTTATATTTTAATATTCTTTTATACTTATAATAATTATTTTAAATATAATCTAATTTATCATAGAGTTAATCTTATTAAAGTTATAAATATTTAATTCTATAATTCTATATTCTAAAATTATGTTTATTGTAAAAAAGAATTATATATTTATTATATTAAGATCTTTTTATTAAGCTTTTCTATAATT
This sequence comes from Colletotrichum echinochloae, assembly GCA_016618095.1. Taxonomy (NCBI): domain Eukaryota; kingdom Fungi; phylum Ascomycota; class Sordariomycetes; order Glomerellales; family Glomerellaceae; genus Colletotrichum; species Colletotrichum echinochloae. The sequence continues at coordinate 144,618 of JADEZT010000014.1, forward strand.
ATGCTTATAAAAAATATATTTAAAGCTTTGGTATTTGCTTAATAAAGTTTAAAGCTTAGTACTTATTAATTAATAATATATTATAACTAAATAGAAATTGTTTAATTATTCTCTTAATATTACTAAAGTAAAAAGAAAATAATTAGAAATCTATATTGAGAATAAACTTAACTAGCTTTTTTTCTTCAAGTTTTATTCAATTCTATAAGTTAAATATAATATTATATTATAATAGTATTCTCTTAAGTTATATTACTAGAGTTAAATAAGAGATTATGAAAATTTAAATTATCTCTTAAATACTATATATTTAATCTTATTAAAAAGCTTAGATAGTAAAGTTTAATTAGGCTTCTTTATTAATTATATTGATATATATTATTATATTTATATTGAGCTAGAGTATAACTATAATATAGTACTTTATATAAGATATAGTTTTTTAAATATATTATTATATCTTTTAAACTTATTAATATATCTATAATATTTTAAAGAGATATTAATGAAATACTTAGTAAATTATTAAATATATAATATATCATATATATAAATAATATTATAATCTATATTAATATAAAATAATGAAATATTTAAGATATTAAGAAATTCTTAAGAAGATTTTATGGAGTATAATTATATACTAAGCTAAATAAGTATAACTTTTATATATATTAACTAAGGTCTCTAAGGTATATAATTATATTTAAAGGTATTTCTATAAGTTAGATATATATATATAACCTATTATTAAATAAAAGCTACTAATATCATTTTAGAAAATATAAGTATTTCTAGAATTTCATAACTTCTGTTAAAAGTTTATTTTTAAATACTTTAGTATTATTACGTTAAGAATATCTCTCTGAAAGGGTAATAATAAAGATAAAAAGTAAGAATTATTTAAATAAATAACTAAAGCTTAAGGTGTATTTAATAAATTAAAGGTCACTTTTTATTTAAAAACTATATTATAATACTAAGATCTCTTATATAATATAAAAGTTAAAATAGATATTCTAGAAAAAGCTATCTTAGATATCCTATCTTAACTATTAAAGGGTTAGTAATAGCTAATTACTTATTTCTTATAAAAGTTAATTAATATAAACTTAAAGTAAGTAATAGAATAATAAGAGCTTCTAGCTATGTTAAATAGCTTAAAGAATTAAATATATTATTCTTAAGGGTTATTAAAGGTATTTATAATACTTATTGATTATTAAGTATTAAGACAAATACTTAGTATATTAATATAAGATCTTTATAAAAAACTTATTAAATAGGCTGATAAGTTATTTTTCTTTAATTTTAATACTTAATATTACTTAAAAGTTATAAACTTAGTAAATAGTTTATTTAAAAAGCTAAATTATATAAAAAGAGAAATAATATACAATAATATACTTTAAAATAAATTAAAATTAGCTAATAAGTTATTGTAGAATATTTATTAAACCATTTTATTTTTTAAAGAAATAAATGAAATATTTATAGTATTTATATAAATTATTTAAGCTATACTTTAAAAAAAGAGCGTCTTATTTTAAGAATCTTATTAGATCTAAGAGTTTTAAAGTAATTCTATAATTATTATAACTATAATAACCTATAACTAGATAGATTAGGAATTATTATAAAATACTTAGTATAGTTTTGATAAAAAAAGAAAATAATAAAAGGTAAAGTTATAGTGTTAAAGCTATATATCTTATATATAATTATGATAAAGCTAATAAAGTATAGAATAAACTATTTCTAATAGTTATTAGATACTTTAGAAAAGCTTATTAGTAAACTATAGACTAAAGATAGTAAATACTAGAAATAGATAATAAGAGCTTATAAAAGTATTAAAAAGTAAAAGAGTTATTACTTAAATAACTAAGGTATTAAATTCTATAAAAAAAGATTAATAATGTTTCTCAAACTATTATTATAAATAATAGTTATTTATTGATGGTATAATGACCTAATAATAAATTATATAAGTATAAATAAAATAATAAAGCTTATCTTTAGAAATCTTTATATAATAATATTTTATTAAGCTAATCTCTAGACACTAAAAGCTAACTAAGTTTACTTAGTACATATTATTTTCTTAATATAGTAACCTAATATACTTAGTTACTTACTAGGAACTCTTTAATAAGAATAAACCTAGGCCTAGCTAGTAGAAAAACCCCTATCTTCCTCTGGGAAAAGACCTTAATAATACCTAATAATCTAATATAATATATTTTCTTAATATAGTCTCTTTAATTAGCTATAAGCCCTATACCTAATTAGCTAGAGGCTTGCTTGCTTAAGAGCTCTACCTTTCATATATACTAAGGTAGTAGTATATATAGGTCCTTCCTATCTCTTCTAGTTACTAATTAGAAGGTATAAAAAGTACTTCTATAGTTAGAATCAAACTAACTAGTTATAAAGTAACTACTACTAGATATATACTACTATAGTATATAGGCTTAAAAATCTTTATTAGCCTTATATTCTTAAAGACAAAAAAAAATATCTTTATACTTATAATATATATTGAAAAGTAAGAATCTCTAGATATAAGCCTTATAGAGAATTATAATTATTAGTAATACTAAGTTATTCTTTTAATAAGATTAATATAAACTTTATTATAAAACTGTTATTAAGTACTTATCGTAATACTATTAAATATAATAGTATTTTAGTAATTATATATTATATAACAAAGTTTATACTTTTTATAATAATTGAAAAGATAATCATAGTAGCTTAATTAGATTAAACTTTTTATAAATAAGTAAAATACTATTTTGGTATACCTATTAGTATTATAAATAATAAAAATACGCTATTAATAAATTAATTTTAAAAGAAACTTATAAGAAAAGAAGTAATCTACTACTAATTATATAATATATATTAGTTATAAACTAATAAATAGTTGAAAAGAATACATTAGTTATTAGAAGAGTATTTATAAGTATATATTATAAAGTTATTAAAATAATAAGTAATATAGCTTTTTAAAGTAGCTTTTATATATAATAATAGTAAGCACTTTATTATTAAGCTCTTATTGATAAAGATATTATATATCTATAACTTAAGATATATTAAGTATATATTATTAATATCTAGAGTTAAGGTTTCAAAGGTTAAAAAGAAAAATGAATTATATTATAAAGCTTCATATTAAAATATCATAGTATTGTTGAAGAGTAATTAAGACTTAAATAAAAAGGTAGAATAAGTATTATATTGAGAAAGTACTTTTATAAAGATATTATAAGATTATTAATAAAGAACTTTAGGTTTTAAAATAAGAAGTTAATATTTAGATTTATTTATATTATTATTATAAAATAAATTAAGCTATAAGTATACTTAGTTTACTTGCTTAAGTAATATTTCTATACATATAATATATTTCTATCTTAATAATTAAACTTTAAAATACTTAGTAAGGGTATACTAAAAGGTATCTAATATTACATAAGTCAAGAGATAAGCTAATTAAATAAAAAATAAAAGAGATTATATTTAAATAAAAGCTATGAAATAATCAGTAATACCTTATAAAATAGGTAAAATAGCTAGTAAAATATAATATATAAGAGTTTAAAAAGTATCTTTGAAAAGCTTATAAAAAGATGTTTATTTATAAGAAATATATTAAAAAGAATTATAGAAAATAAATTAATCATAAGTAATATATTAGTTATTATTAAATAGTTACTTATTTATAGGTAAGTACTTTTAAAACTTTCTCTTATTATATTAAATTAAGAGGTTACTTAAGATATCTCAAATAAAAAATAAGTATTAGTATTATAAGATTTATATAATAGTTAGACATACAGTATATCACTATTACTAAAGTTATTATATAAAAGATAAGAAAAAGAAAAAGAAGGTAAAGTTACTAGCTAGGTAGATTATAGATATAGAGAGGGAGAGACTAAGATAAGTTATATACTAAAGTATATAACTACTAGCTTAGGTCTATCTAATATCTATAACTAGGATTAGTATTCTAATACTAGTAACTTTCTAAAGTAATAAAAATAGCCTATATCTCTTTCTTAAACTAAAAAACTTTAAAATGTAATAATAATCTAAAAAGCTAAAGTATTTTATACTTTTTTATTATATAACTTATTATATAGCTTTTAATACTTATCTCTTTATTTTAATTATTACTATCTTATTACCAATTAACTATTCTAATATCTTATTTAGAGCTACTTTTATAAACCTATTAATAGAGTTATTATTACTATAGATCTAGTAAACCTTATAGACCTTCTATATCTTATATAATTATTAAAGAGTTATAATATTAATCATTAGGTATTTCTCCTTAGTAATACTAAGCTTTATAAAGTACTTATATAAAAGTATAAATCTATATAAAGAACTATAGAAATAATAAGTATTAATACTTTATTAATAACCTATCTTAAGGTAATTATAATAATATAAGCTATATAAACACTAATAACTATATTATATATCTCTAATACTAATATACTTTAAATTGTTTTCTTATACTTTATTAAGCTAAAGTATAAGATATTACTAGTAATTATAAAAGTATTATAAACTATAATATTTATAATAATAATAACTATTTTATTAATTAAGACAATAATAAATCTAAGTTATAATATATAATCCTTATTATAAATAAAGAATCTATTAATAAAGATAAAGAGCTTTATAACAAGTAAGTTTAATAAGTAAAAAAGTAAGTTATAATTAGAGTTCTCTATTTAGTACTTAATATAGTAATTAAAAGCTATAATATTATTAGTACCAGAGGTTTAATATTATATTATAATAAAATAGTTAAAATAAGCCTTAAGCTAATATACTAATATTATATAGGTACTATAAGCCTATTACTTAATATATTACTTAATAGTATTAAGTTATATAGTATTAATAAACTGAATCTTCTTATCTTATCTCTTTTATGAAAGGTTAAGCTTTTTATTACTTACTTAAGAGACTACTTCTCTATTAAATATAAGAGAGATATTAATCATAAGAGTTTACTTATCCTTTAATATAAATATTACCTTACTAAGCTTATTATTCTTATGAATAAATAAGAATTTATTTAAAAGGCTAATAGTATTATAATAAGTATAAAGTCTAAGTTCTTGAGTATTATAATAAGAAAGTAAGGATTAAATATTAAAGTATCTGTTTAAAGCTTTTTTCTATAGTAATAATTATATATTACTTATTAATAATTCTCTTTCCCTATAATATTATATAATAGCTTAATAACCTATATTATTATACCTTTAGGATATAAATATGATATTTATATTTGTAGATATATTGAGATAGTCTAATTTAAAGAGGTAGTAGACTAAATATATACCTAGGTAATATCTTAAAGCTATAATAAGAATCTAAAGTTATAAAGTAATAATAATATAAAAGTGAGAATAATCTATTAGCTAGCTTATTAGATAATTAGTGATTAGGTAAAGAAAACTTATTTACTATTATTAGTATACTCTTAGATAATAAGATATAACTTTTTATAGATATCTTATTTTTATTCTTAACTTCATTAATTATATAAAACTTAAAGATCTAATATATATAATAAGTAAGTTAGATAGATAAGTAAGCTAGATAATAAACTATAAACCTACTACCTATATTACTATAATATGTCTTTTTTTTACTATAATAATATCTTTATAAAATAAAGCAGCTTAATTAAACCTTATTATCTAAGCTTTCTAATAAGATTAGACTTAAAGTATTTAAGAGGTGGCCTAGATCTACTTAGTCTCTTATTTAACTTTAGTAATATAATTCAAGAGAATACTATTATAATATAATATTAAACCTAACTTATAAAATTTAATAGAACTTAAAAAAAGAAAGCTAGTTAGGATTGTTCTTAATATAGATTTCTATCTATTTTCTCTTTACTTTACTAATATTAAAGAAATAACTAATTACCTTTTAGCTAATTATAATATATTACTAGCTAGTAAGTACTAAGCTTTAAACTTTATTAAGTGAATACTAAAGCTTTAAATATATTCTTTTTATAAATATAACTATAAGAAAGCTTAATATAAATATCTTGATATAATAAATATATAGTTCTTTTTTATAGTAAGTATAATTATAAAATATAAGATCATAAAATTAGATATTTATAACTTTAATAAGACTAGCTTTATAATAAATTGAATTATATCTAAAATAGTCATTATAAGTATAAAAAGATATTTAAATATAAAAAAACTATAGCTTAATAATTAAAAATAGGTTATAGTTATTTAAGCTATTAGTTTATCTAGCTATAATATTCTATTCTATATTATTATTAGAGGTAAATATCTTCTTTTTATTTAATATATTAAATCTAGTCTTTTATCTAACTAACTTATTATAATATCTAAAAATAGATAGATAATAAATAAAAAAGGCTTAGATTAGCTTTAATACTTTAATTAGTATTGAAAGTTATATCTAAAAAGAAAATATTACCTTCTTATTCTTAATAAGTATAAAAGTTACTACTTAATAGACTTTAAGCTATTTAATCAGAGAAATAATATTATTATACTCTATATACTACCTTATTTTTTTACTTTTTTCAACTCTTAGATATAAGGTATTTTAAGCTTTTAAAGTTAGTATATAATTAAGAAATTAAGAATAAGATATAAAGAGATAATACTTATATTACTAAGAATAACTTCTTTCTAGTATTTTATAATACCTTTAAGTAAACTCTTATAGAAAATAATATCTAAAAAGGGTTTAAAAAAGTAAAGTTTATCCCTTTAAGTATAAAAAGTATACTATAAAACTACATATTAAGTTATATACTCTAATATCTTTAAGCTTCTTTTTAATAATATTACTTACTTAGATATCTTAGATACTATATAATATATTAGAAATAGTTTCTTAAGAAACTCTTATTAAGAATCAATTCATTAATTATTTAGATAGCTTTTTAATATACAGTTTAATAGTTACTAAGTATATTCTTAAAGAAGTAATAGAGATTATACATAAGAATATAATATTAAGATCTTAGCTTAGAGCTAGTCTAAAGGAGAATAACCTTCTTAACTAATATAAAAAGACTAAGAAAATATATCTTAGAAAAAGAGAAAGTCTTATTATAGCTAAGGCATAAGATATTTAGTTATAAAGAGAGGTAATGATATAGATATAAAAGGAAATATACTAAAGTAGTAGTTATAGGTAGAGAATAAAAATAACCTAATAATAGTATAGTATCTATAGAAATATTAGATATAATATATAAATATATTAACTTAATAAAGAAATATCTAGAGAAGAGAATTCTAAGTAGTTTAAATTTATTTTATTATTTTATTATTATTTCTTAGTTACATTTATAAGGTAGTTATAGGTTAGTATTTAGCCTACTTATCTATCCAGCTTACTTATTATATATATTAAATACTTATATACTTAATATTATTATATAATATAAAGTAAAAGATATTATAATTAATAAGTTTACTAACTTTAGTTTTATTAGCTTACTTAAAAGAATAACTAAAGATAGTAATAATCTCTTTTTTATAAAGTAAAGAGCCAATAAATAATTAGCTTTTTTTTAATATAATAAAAGAGGCTATAGTAATTATATATATTCTAATAAAAGTCAACTATATTCTAGTTTTATTAAAAAAGCTCGTATATTCCCATACGAAATAGGTAGTTTATCTAAATTATATTCTCTTAGTAATAGTATTTAGTATTTTATTAATAAAAGTAATAATAAGCTTATTATTATTATTACCTTTAGAAAAGCTCTAGCTATTATTATTTCTATCTATAGCTAGGCTATTATTACTCTTAGAAAAGCCCTTTTAAGCTACTTTCGATATTACTATTAGTTAATATAAATATATTATTATATTATTTATTTTATTATAATAAAGCTTTACTATAGTAAAGTAAAGACTTTCCAAGCTATATAAAAGATCTAAAGTATAAGTAATATCATTACTTATAATAAGTTAAAAAGAACTTTATTAACTATCTTCTTTATATTAAATATAAACTATGAATGAAAGTAAAAGAATAATAGTCTCTAAGGTATCTAAGCTATTTTAAGTAACTATAACCCGAGTTACTTAGTATTTTATATAGATCTATTATACTATCTCTATTACCTTTTCTTGTTACTTTAGCTTTCTTAGTAATTAAAGGTAATAGAAGTAATATATTAGAAATTTATAAGTATATATTAAAGATTAATAAAATAAGTATAAAACTATTCAAGCTAGTAATATTATTGATTATTTTAACTATTAATTAAACGGTAATAGTTAAGATAAAGCTTTTATTATAAAAGATATTATATATATAATAAAGTAATATTTAATATCTTTTAATCTTATTAATACTATTATATACTTTAATTAGTATCTCCTTTATATTAATTAAAAAAGATTATATAAAGTATTTAAACTTTATTAAATAAAAGTTAAAGCTAATGTTAGTAATGTTCTACTTATTTTATTATTACTTTTCTTTTTTTACTATTAGATCCTTTATTCTTATCTTTATCCAATATATTATTTATTCTTTTATTTCTCTTTTTATTTCAATTATTATTACTCTTTTATCTCTTTTTTTACTTATTTATTTATCTATTATTTATACTATCAGTAATAATTTCTCTAATATATAGATTTACCTTTAATACCTATAGATAAGAAGTAAATACCTATATATAAGAGGTTATTAAGCTAATAAAGAGTAATAGCTATATATATCTATCTATTTTTAGATAAATGTAACTATTATTATACTACTAAGATAGATATAAGATAGAGTAACTAAGTAAGAGAAAAGGCTTCTAAAGTAAGAGAACTATTTACTAAGAAAGACCTAGATCTACTTAGTTTATTTAATAATAAAAAATTAAAGGTTACCTAAAAGATATACCTATATAATATTACTTACTTATTTATAATATCTAACTATAACTAAGATATAATTATATTATTATTATAAAAATAAATTAATATTTATAGTTTTCTTTTTAGCTTTAATAAAATTAAGCTTATATTTATCTTAAATATTATTATTATATATCAATAATATAAGTATTCTTTTATATAATACCTTAATTATTAGATATAAGTTATGCTATAAAAAGACTTTGAAGAATAAACAGTTATATCTATAGGATTTATAATTATAATTTTAAAAGTTAATTATAAAATAATTACCTAATTATATAATCTTTATAGATTCATAAGATTATTATTATACTTCTTACCTTTTTTTACCTTAGCTATAAGTAAAGTAGTTTTAAATAATAATATCTTATATATTTATAAGATATACTTTTTATATAGTATTTATAAGATATTAGAGACCTATAATACCTAAGTGACTAAGTCTTTTATACTATATCTTAGTATTACTATAGATTAGTCTTCTTCTTATTTATATTATATACCTATTTCTTTTTTATAATACTAAAGGTACATTATTAAAGCTCTTATATATTATAAATACAATTATTACATAGCATTTTCCTATTAAGTAATATTTAAGAATTTATTAACTATCTTTCTTCTTAATATATCTATTAAGAAAGTAATTAGCTTATTATAGATTATTATTTTTAAGGCTAGTATTCTATTAAATACCTATCTTTTTTAGTTTTATAAAGAAGATAAGATTTATAGCTATTTTATAATAAAATATTATATTCTTTAGCTATATTCTTATAGCTCTACTATTAAAATAAACTTATAATATATAATACATATTATAAGCTTTATATATTAGTTATAGCTTTAATTATTACTAATTAATATTATTGTTACTTTCTTAGTAGTAGTATTACTTTCTACTATTATTATTATATAATAGCTTATTTATTATTTCTTTAAAGCTCTTAGTAGAACTAAATATACCTTATATAGCCTAGCTATATAGTACTTTATTACTCTTTACTTTAAGTTACTTTATTACTTCTATTAGTACTACCTTTTACATAAGGTTATTTATTATATTATTAGTTACTTATTTCATAGTATATATATTAATCTATGTAAATAGTAAGCTATTTTATAAGGCTAGTTAGAGGTAATTAAACTAAAGAGATAATATAACATATAATATAAAGTTAGCTTAAATAAGTATATTATATATATTATCTTACAATATTACTTAAACCTCTATCTCCTTAGTTATTAATAATTACTTTATAAGAGGTTTTATCAATATCTACTTATACTTTTCTATTACTTATTATATATATACTTACTTATTTATACTTATAATAACTATAACATTATCTATCTATTAATAGACTTATTAGTAGGTTAGTAATACTATGTACAAAAGTTAATAGTAACTATCTAATAAATTATATTCTCAATTTTAATTACTTACTTTTTTTTTACCTATCATATACCTTTACTTATATCCCATATACTAAAAGAAAAGAGGTATATTATTTAAGGTTATTATTATTAAGATCTTCTACTATCTTAACTAACTAAGGTATTTAAATAGTACTTAGTATTATTATAGTTTATAAGTATATTATATACTTACTTTTTTTTATTATTTCTCTTTGACTTCTTAAAGTTAGATATTTCTACTTTATATAGCTTCTATAAGTATTCTATAATACTTAACTATATATTATTAGCTTCTAAGTTAATATATACTTATATTGTATTATCTTAAGTAATACTTTGAATAAAGTTAATATATATTAATTAATTATATTTTATATATAAAGTAACTATACTTATAATATGTTTTTTTATATATTTTATTATAATTAATAAATATTATTTATTCAATTAAAAAAATACTTTAGCTTCTATAAAAATATATATTAAACTATTAATTATTAAATTAAAGAGATTATATTAGTTAGTTATATATATATTAATAATATATATATATATATATATATATATATATATATCTAGCTATTTATATAGAAATCTGGAAATAAAGCTACCCCTTTATAATAGAATCCTAGTAAATCCCTAGCCTCTAATTAGTTTAAAACCTTAGATATCTACTATATATATAGGTTCTATTACCTATATATTCTCCAGCTAACTACTATATTATTTCTATATATTTAATATAAGTAATAATATAGAAGTAAAGAAAGCTAAAGAATAAATTTAATACTAATAAGGCTACCTATGAATACTTTATAAATAATTACCAAGATAGCTTTAATAAACCTATAGTTTTCAATAAAGTAAGTTATAATAACCCCTAACCTATAAGGTAAGTTAAAGAATCTCTAATAAATTAGATAGGCTATAAAGAAGTAATAATAGTAGTAATAGTAAGCTATAAGTTATATTATCTTATAAGTTAGATAGTTAGCTCTATATAGCCTTAAGAATAAAGCTTCTAAAAGAGAGGTGATTATAAAAGAGTTATTAGATATCTAGTAAGCCTATAGCTATTAAATATAAAGAAATAATATAGTAATTAGCTAGGGAATATATACGTAATTGAACCTACATATATAGTAGATACCTAAGGTTTTAAACTAATTAAAGGCTAGGAATTTACTAGGATTCTACTATAAAGAGATAGCCTTATTTATAGATTTCTATATAGGTAACTAGATAAATATATTATCTATAAATATATATATAACTACTTATTATAATCTTTATAATCTAATAATTAATATTTTGATATATGTTTCCATAATAACTAAAGTATTTCTTTAATTAAATATTAATATCTATTAATTAAAATAAAATAGATAAAAAATAAGTACTATAAATATAATTACTTTATATATAAAGTATAACTAGCTCTTATAAATGAATCTTATCCAAGGGCTTATAAAGAATAATAAAATATAAGTATATATTAACTTTAAAGTAAGTATAATATAGCTAAAGTTAGTAAACTACTTATAGTAGTTATATAAAGTTAAGATATCTAACTTTATAAAGTTAAGAACTAAAGATGAAAGTAAATATATAATATACTTATATAGTATAGTTATATTAAGTATTGTATGTTTATCTTAGCTAGTTAAGTTTCTAATAAACCTGAAGAATAATAACTTTAAGAGATTTATTATTATTAATATATTATATAAGATATAAAAAAAGACCTATAAGAAGTAAAAAAAGAGGTAATTAACTTTAAAACTACTATTTATTAAACAGTTATTATTAAATTACTTATATAATACTATAAGACTACTAATAAAGCTTATTCATAAATAGATAACCTTATAATTACTATAGGTATTAATAAGTAAGTAAATATAATATAAGCATTAACTAAGTATAAGGCTATATTAGTAAAACTAGCTATAAAGTAACTATTAACTAATAAGAAGATAGAAGCTTAAATAACTAAGTAAGATATTATATATAATATACTTATAAGAGCTAGACTTATATTATACTTTATACTAGCTCTTTAGTTTTATTATTTCTAACAAATACTATAATATAATTTATTATTTATATAGATTAATATATGTACTATAATATATACTAGTAGAAATATAATTATAAAGCTTAACTAAAAGGTAATATTAAAAAATACCTTATAATAACTTAAACTAATAATTAAAGAAATACTATATACCTAGACTATATAGTATTTCTTTAATTTGATCAAGGTAGTTAATAAAAAAGATAAGTAATTACTATATAATAACTATAGATAAAATGAGTATTACTATTAAGAAAATACTAAAGATAATAACTAATAATAATTAGAACTATAGTTTATATATAAAGTATGCAATAGATATTACTTACTAATAGAATAGTAATATATCTTTTTAAAAAGCTAGCTAAAAAATATATTACTAGATATTATATATAATGATATATCTATAAAATAGAAAAATAAATAAACAAGTTAAAAAAGCTTATTAAATAAGTATATAAAATATAATAAAAAGACTATCAACTATATAGCTATTACTAAGTTAAGACTTTTATAATTCTTTACTTATTACTATTAATATATATATTGAATAAGTCTATATAACTTAATTTAAATATAATAAACTATATATTTAATAATATCTTAAAATTTATCTATCTATATAATACTCTTATTAATAACTTCTTATAAGTAAGTATATAGTATATAGTAATTAAAGTATATAAAATCACTATAGTATAAATCTACTTTAAAAATAGAGTTATAAAAATATAATTAAAGAATATAATATTATATTATAAAATAGTTATAAATCTTATTTCTTTTATAAAGCTAAGAAAGATAAATATCTAGTAAGATACCAACTAGCCTTAGAAATGATAATATATACTAAGCTAACTATTCTCTTATTAGATATATTAAGAAAAAAGATAGTTAATTAGTTCTTAAATACTACTTAATAAATAAGAATTATATAATAGTTATAATTATAATATATAAGAGCTTTAATAATATACCTCTAGTACTATAAAAAAGGAATAGGTATATAATATAAATAAAAAGAAAGCTAATCTATAGTAATGCTAAGATATAGTATAAGAGATTAGGTTACTTAGATATTATAGCTCTTTAATACCTTATAAATATTATATAAGAAGTATACCTTATCTATTTAACTTAATTATTCTAGACTACTCCAGGCTACTTAAAATAGTTTACCTAATATATAGTATAATTATAGTATATTCAACTCTTTAAAAGTATCTCTAACCTATATTATATCTTAATAATCTAATATATTATAAAAACCTAATAAGTTAGAGTAACTACTAGCTTACACCTTTCTATAGTATACCTTATAAATATATAAAATATCATTATTTAAGACTACTTTATCTATAGTTAAGATAAAATAAGGTAATAGATATAGTAATAACCTTATAAGTCTATAGAGATTATATATCTAGGTAATTATTTTATAATTAACTTTTATAATCATAATTATAGATACTATAGATATAACTTAATAATAGTTATTAATAACTAAGCCTTAAGCTTTATATAAGAATTCTGTATATAAGATTCTAAAAGTAAAGAAATTAAAAGTATAATTTATAGCTTTTTTATATAACTTAATATAAAGTATAATATAAAGCTTAAGGTAATTGAAACTAATAATAAAATACTTTACTATAAATATATTATAGATATATTAATAAAATATAAAATAAGTATTAAAATCTTAGTATTTAATACCTAAGCTTAATATAAAGCTATAAAGTAAGTATTATAAGCTAATAGGCTGATAAGCTAGTACTAAGATAGCTAAAACCTATAGCTAGAGGAAGCTATAACTTACCAGGGATTATATAATAAAGGGCTAGGCTACTAGTCTAAAGGCTTTCTAATTACTAGTAGTAGAGCTATTAGATTTTTCCTTTTTTATTTTAAAGTCTTTGTTAATAGGTAATATAGTTATAAGTTATCTAGCTATTAATTACTACTATAATATAAGCAGTAGTAATTATTAATATTAAAGTAAGATATATAATAATTAATACTAAATTATTTAAAGTTCTATAATTAGAAATACTTATTATAGTAATATATCTTTATAATTAAATATTTTTTATATCTTAGAGGTAGAAAATACTATATTAAGTCTAGTATTTTTATTTTAATTACTATAAGAGATATATTAACTTGTAAAGTAAATTTAATCTCTTATACTTTTAAGCTTATAGTCACTATATATATACTATAATAAATAATATATAGCTTGAGTATAGTAAATAAAAAAAGTTATTATTATATATATAAGTTAAGTTATTTATTAAATATATATTAAGTAATTTATTTTATATATAGTATTTAATAAAAAACAAGTTTTTTATAACATATAATATGATATTTAATAAGAAGAAGTTATTTAATAGCTCTATAGATAACCTCTTGGATATATTATATAATAAAGACTTTTTAATAATATTAAAGTAAATTAAAGAACTTACTACTCTTAAGTTACTTATTTATTTTAACAAGATTAAAAAAGAACTAACTAATATTGTTAAGAAAATATATATTAAGGTATTATAAAGTAATAAGTAAAGTATAGAAAAAGTATAGTTATATATATAAGTAATCTTTACTCTCTTACTAATACCTTCTTTATTATTATTAGCTATATTTTTTAGTATACTAGTAAAGCTTAATATAAAATATAAAAGTAATAATAATACTATTTATAATTATAAAAACCTCTATTAATACTAACTATTACTTATATATAAGAAAAGTAAGTAATTAAATATATTAATAAAGATTACTATATAGTTTATAAATTAACTTATAGATAATACTATATAAATAACTATATAAGTAAAAACTACTATATAATATATAAATGAACCTATAGAGGTTACTATATAATTAAGCTTACTTATAAAAATAACTATATATATAAATTATATAAAATATACTATTAATAAAGCTAGAAAATTATTTGAATTAGTCTTTCTTATAAAATAAGCCTAAAAAAGGCTTACTATAATAAATAATACTTTATCTAATACTTTTATAATATTATAAACTAATTACTTATATATATTAATAAAAAGCTAGATTAGTACTTATTAAAAATAACTTAGCTCTTTACCTATTTATGATAAGCTAAAAAACTACTTATATAAGAAAGAATTTAAGGTAATAGAGAAAAGCTATCTCTATAGCTATAAACTATCTAAGTTATAACTAATAGTTAGGTAAAGAGTTATAGCTAGCTATAAAGTACTAGGTTATTACTAAGTATATATCTATAAGCTTAATAAGTATAACTAATTAATAAAGTTTAAAATAAGACTTATTATATATAGTAATTAATAAGTAAAAAATATATACAATATATATATTAGTACTTATAGATATATTATTTAAGACTTTAATAGTTATTATTATATAATTCAATTTAGAATTACTTTAATATAATATAATAAGTATATTAAATATATAATACTTAATTAAACTATATATATAGAGATATTATTAAGCTATTATAAAGAAAATAAAGTTCTTTAGTTATAAAAGGTATTATATAATCTTTAACAATTACTATTACTTTAATAAAAGTACTTTAAATATAGCTTTTATAGGCTTAGATCTTATTATATTATAAGTAAAAACTACTATTAGATATATAATAGCATTATCTCTTTTTTATATAGATAACTATATACTAGTCTTCTATTATAAAAATAAGCTTATTACTTATAAAGTAATAAAAGCTTTATAAAAGTAATACTATCTTAAGAATAATAAGCTACTTAAGTAATTCTTAGGTATTAAAGTTATTTATAATTATAAAATAAAATAAATCTAACTATTATAATTAATATTTCATAAAAAAGCTATAAAATTATTATATAAGAATTATATAACTTATAATATAATAAAAGTAACTTTAATTAATAAAAGAAAGCTAATACTTAATAAAAGAACAATCTCTTTATAAGAGGTTATAATATATTAATAGAAAGTAAGAACTATATTATGTATAGTAATTATAATATAGCTAGATATTATTTTTACTATAAGCTAGCTTATAATTTTAATTATAATTCTAATACTATTTATTGATAAGCTATAAACTATATTTTTAAAAACCTTTATAAAACCCAATACCTCTATCTTAAATACAAAGCTAAGAAAAGTAATATAAATAATATACTTAATATATTATTAGATATAAGCTTTATTAATAATCCTAATTGAAAAAACTTATTAATAATTATAATAAAGCTTTTTAATAATATAATAATATAATAAACTAATAAATAAATAATAATAATAATATTAATTACTAAAGCTAAGTTATTAATATTATTATTGGCTATAAAAAGTACTTTTTATAAGTAAACTTATTATAGCTTTGAAAATAAACTTACTTAGAAAATAAAGTAATATAGCTTAACTAATAATACAATTAAGTAATAAGATGAACTAAATTATTATAAAGAAACTAATAATTTATGTTACTTATAATAATATATAAATAATATATCTAGTTACTATAAAGATAGTTTAGTTATAGATAAAGCTTTATTATATAGATATTTATAACTACTTATTATAATAAGAAATTATAAAGTGAAAAATTATTATAACGTAATAAAAGTTAGCTAAGATAATAATTAATAAGATAATAAAAATACTTTTATAGTAGCCTTTTCCTATATTTTTATAATAAATAAATATAACTAATTAATATATAAAGCTTAAAGCTAATTATATATATAAAGTAATTAATAATGAAGTAAAGCTATATAAGGCCATAAAAATAGAAATATATAAGATATTAAGATATAATTATATTATATACTTATATTATAAGCTTACTTTAGTATATAAGTAGATAAATTACTACTTAAATACTAGGTAGCTCTAAGAGAGTATTATAAATATATAGAAATAATATAGTAATTAACTAGAGAATATATAGGTAATAAGACCTATATATATAATAAATACCTAAGGCTTTAGACTAATTAGAAGCTAGAGATTTATTAGGATTTTATTATAAAGAGATAGTCTTATTTCTAGATTTCTATATAAGTAACTAGATATATACATTATATAAAAATAGATATATAACTCCTTATTATAATTCTTATAATCTAATAGTAGTAAAAGATTAGGCTATATAGATATAGCTCTATAAATAAGGCTTATTATATAAGCCTACTTAGAAGTTAGCTTAAATTCCTATAATATACCTATACCTATCTATTATATTATAATTCTTACTATTCTCTTTCTCTAATCTATACCCTTTATAAAAAAGTATTTATAATTATAATTCTATATAATTTAAATGTTCTTTATACTTATAAGTAGCTTAAATCAATTTATTTAATAAAGTAAAGTTATAATATATTTAATTCTATAAAGATACTTTTAAGTTATTTTATATTTTAGTAATTTAATATCTTATAAATACCTAATAAGTTAAAGGAATTAATAACTTATATCTTACTCTAACTATAGTATAACCTACTCTATTATAATTGAATATTAAAAGAAGTAATTAATTAAAACTAGAGCTAAAAGTAAGAACTTAATATATTAATAACTATAGTATTAAAAAATTACTCTTAAAGTTATAATAAAGTTAGAAATACTACTAATTAGATAATAACTTATTAAAGCCTGCTAAGATTATTAAAAGCCTTAAGTATATAAGTTATATAAAGATAACCTTCTCTAGTAATCTTATTAACTATAATAAAATATATAAAAAATTAAAGTTAAACTTTAGTCTTATCTCTTCTTATTAATCTTATATTAATTTTTATTATATTATATTACTAATTATATAAAATCTATAGAATTGACCTTTAAAGTAAATATCTCTATTCTTAGAATAATTTAGAAAGACTTAGTTTAATAGAGGTAATATTACTAGTAAAACTACTAGTAGAGCTAATAAGAGAGCTAACTTCTAAAGTACTAGAGATAGTAGAAGTAGTAAGAGTCTTCTAAGCCTTTTTAGAAGAGGTTTTAATAAGCTTTATTTTAAAGAGACTTAGTTTTTAAATACTTTAAAAAAGAGAATAATATATTTAATTATTTCTATCTTAACATAATAAATAATAGAATTTATCCTTAAGTCATTAATTAAAACGTAAATAAAAATATAATAAACTTAATTAAAGATAAGTTATTCTTTTTAAAATAATTTACTTTATTACTATAGAGTTTAGTGCTTTATTATAAATATTATAAATACTATAATTAATATTATTTTTACTAAGATTAAAGTACTGAAAAGTACTTTATTAAGGTAGTAATAAATAAGTTATATTAGAAAACTTTCTATTTAACTTCATTATTTTAGATTATTATAAACTACTTAAAATAGTTTATTTATCATATAGTATAATTACTATATAATTAACTCTATAAAAGATAACTTCATTTTAATAAATTTACTACTAATAATAAATATGATATAATAATAATTAAACTTAGTCTAAGTAATATAGAGGTTAGTAATAAGAAAGTACTAGAGATAATAATAATACTAATAGATAAAATATTAAAAAAAAGTGTTTAATAGAGATATAATTAATAATTAAATAAAGAAATAATTTTATAATTTATAACTTATTATACTAGGTAGATTAATTATTATATAGTTATTAGTTTTATATATATATAATTTTCTATTATTATTAGTAATTTTAAATAATACTTATAAGACTTTTATTATCTTTAGTTATTACTACCTTAAATAAAATATTATATTAATAAACTATTCTACTTACATAAATATTACTTTTTATATTAATATTATACTAGAACTTTAAAATAACTCTATATTTAAAAATCTCTTTTACTATATTTACTTAAATAAAATAAGATACTTTTAGTTATATCAATTACTACTTAGAAAATACTATCTTATAAAACTATTATAAGTAGTTCCTTAAAACTATATATAGGTTACTAGCTTTTAACTTAATATATACTTATATCTTATTATTTATATTAAGACTAATTTAAAAATATTAGTTATACTTTATATATAAAGTTACTATATTTATAATACTTCTCTTTATATAATATATTAATTAATATAGTATTTTTAACAATAATAAATATATTTTAACTATTATAATAATATATATTAAATTATTTATTATTAAGTTATAAAGCTTATAATTATATATATCTTAATAATATATATATAAAATTATATTCAGCTATTTATTTAGAATTCTAGAAATAATATTATCGCTTTATAGTTAAATTACAGTTAATCCTTAGCCTCTAATTAGTCTAAAACCTTAGGATCCACTGTGTATATGGGGCTCACTCAATGCTTATTCCCTAGCCTTTTGTCATGTTATTTCTGCGCATTTGACATGTGTATTGTGTGTCATGATAGCTTCATTCTTCAACAGTCTTTAACTGTGCTGTCATGTGCTTTATCACATAGCGTCCCACTCATCAGTCGCGTATCACACCTATATATATACATATAGGATCATTTGTTCCAAAGTCATGTTTATAGAATTAAGCCTTTTGGACCTGGATTCTCCAGTGCCCTGCTATGTGCTCTAGCTCGTGACATCACAAACCATAATTTATTCGTTTCGGGCCCATCAAAAAGTACATTGATGCTTTTATTTGACCGTTCAGTCATTACAGAGGAAGAGAGAGGACAGGAAATGTTAGTTAGAACGGAGGGGCCTACTTTTTTCCTTGGCAAGGGATTTCTACCGCAGTCTTCCTGTCCATCTTTGCCGGTCAGTATGAGGAATGGACATGGCATGTATGACGTGGACACACGTCCACTGCTTTAGATTAGATGTGAGCGAGATCGAAGGTAATGATTATAACGGCGGGGAATACGACAGTAACAATATCATACAAACCAGGCAGTGATGAGGCTGTATAGCAGGAAACGACGCGGAGATTCTCAAGGAAAAGGAGAGAGAAATGAGAGAAGTCTTGCTATTGTGCCCGATTCGTTGTTTCGGGGAACAATATTGTTCTTCCCACTTGGCTGTCGATCCGAGCGGCGTCAACAGCGTCGCGCCTTTGACCGATTTGCTTAGCACAGCAAGAGGTGAGGTGGAAAGGCTGAGCGATATGGGTTATGTCGATAAAGTCACGACGAGTGACTGGACGTGTCGTTCTCTAGCCTTCACCCCCCGTCTCCCAAGACTTGTACAGAATCGTCTCTTGGGCGATGAGCGAACTTTGGCAGTGTCCAACCTGGTGGGCGGCCGCGGCTATGTAGCGAAGAAAAAAACAGAAGGGGTATCTTGATTACGCCGATAAAGCCAAACCCGCCACTTTGCAGTATCCGCACATGCCGTATCCACCATTACAATCGTGAGATAAGGTATTCATTATTGTGCCTTGTTACCGTTCCTTCTCCTCATGCCATCTTCCTGCGCTTATTAGTCCTTGCGTCCTCATCCGATGGGTCCAAGTCCCAGGAACGCTTTGGACTCGGGGGGACCACCGCTTGCGTTAGTCGTTCCCGAAACGACGAGTACGGTTGAAAGGGGATATCGATCGAGCGGATGACAAGATGCTCGGCGGCGTGGGGGAGCTTGTGTGGGCTTGCAAGTCTGTTGAGGAAGACGGAAGGCACATCGGCAGTGTATAGGACAAGGTGCGACTTGACCTCGGTATCGCTCACGATGACATGAACCTGCGTGGCCAGAGTTGGGGTAAGTCCATGGGCAATGGAGGAGCGCGATAGCAGAGGCGACAGACATACCTGGAACCTTTGGGTCGTGGAGAGCAGACGAGCTTGAGCATATTGGCGCTGCTGGGATTGGGCAAGGGCGATGAGCATGGCCAGGATATATGGATCCTGCAGCAGGTTGGAGGGGGTGATTTGTGCGAGCCTTTTGTGGTAGAGTCGCGCGGTGGGATTACTGGGCCGACGGCTTGGTGGTGGGCAAAGGATGTACTCCAGGGAGGCCTCGCGGCTGCGTTGGATACCAAGACGATCCAAGAAAGCAAGTATGGGCAGTCTGCCACCGGGAGGAAGGGTTGGTTGTGGGCAGGAGAAGATGGAAGCTGGCATGGGAATTGAATGCCCCTCGAAGTGAAACTTGAGTTGTTTGCTATAGAGATGCCAACTATTAGCATTCTGATTAGCCAGTCTGCAGAACTACGAGAGCACATACCTTGTTTGCTCAAGGGCAGCAGGGCCGTTTGACACGAGGGCCGACAGGGCAGCGGCCTTGGCGAACAATGACCGGCCTCGAGCCAGAGTCCTGACGTGCTGATCGTTGGGGGACGGGTGAGGCCGCGGTACGACTTTGGGAGATGAGCCATTGATGCTGATGCTAGTTGGAGCGCCTGAAACGTTGCTGGAATCGAGCTTGCGGTTGGGCGACGATGGAGGAGAAAGGCGCGACAATGAAGGTGATGATGTGTGGTGGATGAAGCTGCAGCCTAGCAGGTAGACGTGACGCGATGTCCAGTGCAGGGGCCTCACAAAAAGACGCTCGTGTGGGTGTGATCGCATGATTGAGACGATTGGAAGAGATTCAAGGTCATTGTCGCCAATGTCTATCAGTGGAGGTGATGGTGCCATTGCACACATCGTGTCTGTGACGGCTGCTGGTGAGGCGGGTGTTGTTTTTCTCTGGACGAGATCAGCCGAAAGAAATCATGGGGAATGAATGACATGCATGTGCATGGACCCTAGGGAGGTACGTACCTGTCTGCTAGATAAGATATCTGCTCAAGTACCTAGATAGATAGGTACCTCGCACTTCAAAGCTCGTGCGCCCCGTTACAGTTACCTACACCGGTAGGTAGACGTAAAGTACTCTGTACCTAGGCATCTGTTGCCTTTTAGCTGGTTGGGTCAGGGTGGGGTAGTCTCGGAATAACAAAGGCCCATAGCTGTGTGACACGTACCACCTGCCCCACACGCCCCCCACACCACCTTCACCTTCTTTTACCTTCCCCACTCTGCATCGTGTCCATTGTGCCAAGGTACCTCTTTCGTATTCTCAAATCCACCCCGAGAAGCAGCAGCCAGGCTTTATCTCCTTCCCTCAGACCGCTACACGATTGCAAGGTAAGAAGGCCAACCTCCTCCCTCTCTTCTTCATTACTATCTCGGTTTGCCTACCTAGACGTCTTCTCACACTTACTCGTTGCAGATGACCACCAAATTCCCTCCAGCACCTCGTGTGTGCCCGAAGCCACGATCCGAGCCGATGCAATCCAAACCGCCATCATGAATGCCTTATACTTCGACACCGTAACATCAAGAACGGCCTACGAAAGGCGCAAGGCTTCCTCGTCATCGTCCGCGAGCTTGGATGCCCTGACGCTTGTCTCGACCAGCAATTGGGGCGCCCGACAACTACTCGCATGCCGAGTTTTGGTCACTATCTCCGGGGCCCCGAACACATTGCCGATATTCTCATCCCAAAAGATGAAACATTATACCCAGAAGCTCCGCAAGCGCGTATCAGAGAGGCCGACCACTGCCGCTACAGGGCCCGAATTACCTCAGGAACGAGCCCTGCGCCAGCTCGAGAAACTCTGTCGGGGCCCCGAAAACACTACAGTCCAACACGAGCACCGCCGTGTCTGGATTGACGGCGACGCATTTGGTCAGGTTTGGGCTGCCTTGGACCGGGTCAGACCTAATGATGAAGGGGAAGGCATGGCTCAGGCGGACGCAAGAGATATTCGCGACCCTGTTACTCCCAGGAAGCGTGCTGGTAGTCATGACTATCACCGAGATGTATCCTCCTTGCCTCCTAGGCCTGACCTGCCATCTTCGCCCCCAGCTCCTGTGCCCAACCTGCCGTCTTCACCACCAGCCTTGCAACCACGCCCCTCGGCTCCCCCGCATCCGCATCTGTCTACGGGATCAAGAAGAGTATCAAGCCGCGTATCTAAGCCCCCATCCAGACTTGGGTATACTTCTGTCAACGAGGGCTTTATCAGCTCCAGCCCACCAAGTTCCAGCGTTATCTCTGATCCTCATTCCAATTATGCAGGCGACCAAGGGCCCTCTGCGGCAGACAAACTATACCCTGAGGTCTTAACTGTCCGTTTTGCGTCAGCCTTTATCCGTCAGGCACTCCCTTGGCTACCTCCACAGGATAGTCCTGACGCAGACACTGTCGTCATCTTTGACGACTCTCCTGCCTGTAACGACACATCGCTACTTGGATCGTTTCATTACACGTCCCGAGACGATGGGGGCCTCAAACTCATCACCGCGGGAAACCCCGAGGGCCGCGTTGCCCTTCTCGAAGCAAAGCGCGTCATAGACAGAACCGTCCACGGGACGGCCTCGCTCACGGACGATTATTTCGGACAATTGATCGGGGAGGCGCTCGCGGCGAGGCTCGTGCCTGGCGCCTGGAGCGGACCCGAGAATTGGTAAGCCATCATCCCTGGATAAACAATTTCCGTGAGAAGCTAATCGCGTGACGGAGCAGCATCATAGTCATTTTAGCCGCCCGTCACAACCTACGATTCATGCAGGTGGAAATCTCAGATGAATACGTGTCGCAACTGTTAAGCCACGCAATGGACGACAAGGCCCCCTTTACCGAATACATCCGTGTCAAAGCCACCCAGTGGTTTAACCTCTGTGACGTTGATCACCGCTGCGAGACCATCCTTCATCTCGCAGCTATTGTGAACTTGGCCATTTCTGGTGCTCTTCCTGACGGAGAAGAAGAAGACTGAAGGCTTAGATTACAGGCGGGCGGGCTGGTGCGCGGAAGAGTCTAGTCTCATAAGCTAGAAGGGAGAATACAGAAATATTCCATAGTCTATTAACACAATCTCCATCCCTTGTCGGATTCTACCCCCTGTTCCCTTTTGCTACTTGGCAAACACCTCTGCAGATGCCAATTTTTGCCTTGTTGCCCACGAGGGCCCGCCCGTTGGAAGATGAAGACAGCATCTGACCTAGTAGTAGTATCTTGACCAAGCTGCTGCGCCCGTCACTTATCGCTATGGGGTTTCGCGTGAGTAACATGAAGAAGAAAGCTGGTCCTCGACCATGTCGGTGTGTTATTACGACCAAGTATTGATGTTGCCTTTACGTGTTGGCAACGTAGTTTGCGTAATAACCCTTTAGATAATTTGTTTGTGACGTCTGACGATACAACGAAACGATTCTCCTACACGCCCTTTTGTCGTACTTTTCAAGCAGCTTGCTATATTCCATGGCAAATTGGTGATCCTGGAAAAGGATCCATGTCGGTCTGTTCAAGCTGTCAAGGACTGATCCAAGCTGCCGCTCCTGACAAGCAGAGTCGCGAACTGCTGGGCAACTTGAATGCTGCGGGGCAATGTTTTCTAGTATCTCAGATTCGATAGCAGGATGGTTGTGTTACGGGCCAGCCCTAACACAGATGCGCGCGATGCGCACCCTCCCAATTCAGTGCAAAAAGGTCGTCAAAATCCTGCTTGTGCATCTTCTTGCTCCGCTTCGAGGTACTTGGTACAGAGCC
Organism: Colletotrichum echinochloae; assembly: GCA_016618095.1. Classification (NCBI taxonomy): domain Eukaryota; kingdom Fungi; phylum Ascomycota; class Sordariomycetes; order Glomerellales; family Glomerellaceae; genus Colletotrichum; species Colletotrichum echinochloae. The sequence goes on from JADEZT010000014.1 coordinate 169,574, forward strand.
ATATTTGTCGGCAAGCTTGTCTCTAACATTCCGGTACCTAGATATCAAATTCGTGCGTGGTTGTCGTTTTGCTTGGCTTTGGCCGAGGTCGAGATGGAGATCAAGGTCTTGCAAGGTCAAGGTCAAAGTCGAGATCAGGGCGTGGTCTGCTGTTAACTAATAAATTTGTTAGGCAAATCTGAAGCTGTTCATTACAGTTAGTGAGTGGACTACGCCTTACGCATGCCCCCCTGCCTGACACTCTCCTCCTACCGGGAGTTGCACATCATCACTTCCTATGAGGCTGGCAGACTTCCTGGGATGCGGTCCTACATGTTCCCAAGTAAGCCGGACCATTTAGCGACGTCGTGACATTATCACGATAGAGTCATTAATCTAACCAGGGTTAATTATTTTGCTGAGCATCAACTTAACGACGATTGACAATTCTCCTTCACTAAGCCTACGACCGACTGCTGCCAACAGCAAGCTGCCCACTCCGAAGACTTGCTGGTGGTTAGCCATCTAGCCCAGTATCAGAAACCATCACCCCCAAGTGATCTAAGAAGAGATGGTCAAGAATTGCTGCATTGCATTCAATTCCATCATCACAGTCGTAGCGACTCCTCCGTCTCTTGTTTACCGCCTGCCAACCAACTTGTTGCCGTCCGTCAGTGTAATCCCACCCTCTCTGCTTTCCAAATCCAACGCGTTCTATAGCTATAGCTCGCCCCCCTTATCCGCGATGGAGGGGCGTTGCCATAAGCATTATTGGTCATGGTCCTGAGATGTATGAGGCGCGGGTCGCCTAGACATGATTTGAACAAGAGCAGCGCTTAGGGCAAGTCGTCTGTTCTTCTGTGCTTAGAAGTTACGTGCAAACACCCGGTTGTAACGGTTTCCCTTGGTCGTGGAAGATGCCTAGCCAGCCACTTATGCACTCACTCACTCACTCTTTTAACAACAGACTTCAAACCTTTAAGCCTCACGATATCCCCCCCCCTCTCTCTCTCCCCGCACAAGGATCGACACCATCTCTATCACGATTGCAGCACGGCAATTGTGGGTTCGCGTTGCCTCATCTCACCACCATGGCCTTCCGAGCTCAACTGTTGGCAGCCCAGTTGCTTGCCCAGGGCGGCACGGCTTGGCCCGCGAAATAATTCAAGAAAGTATCGCCAGTGAAACATTCGGCCGCGCCACTACCATCTGGAGCATCTCTTGAAGACGAGGAAGAGGAAGACGAGGAAGAGGAAGACGAGGAAGAGGAAGACGAGGAAGAGGAAGACGAGGAAGAAGATGACTGCATTGTGCCAACAAAGCCAACACGTGGTGGGCTGACTCATGTGTTCCCAAGCCTGCCAAGGGCGCGGCACAGCACCTCTGCTCCTCTGGACCGTCACGTCGAAGCCCAGAAGAGACTGCCCGGCCTGCATTAAGCACCGTGGTGCTATAGATAAGGCGAGTTAGCAAACAGCCTCCCAGATCTGCCCTTGGGTACGTCAAGTCAAGCTGCTAACGTGCTTAATATCACCAGGTTCCTCACGCACTCCAACGTAATAGGAAGCCCATCATTTCAGTCCATCTTGGCATTTCTAGGTTGTCATAGTAGCCAAACTAGGCCCAGCTGGAATCATGTTGATGGTTCGGGATGGGCGTATTGTCAGTTGGCAGCAAGCAGTGTCGGCGGGGGCGTCAATTACGCAACTGAAGCGAATTTCCCATGGGCGTCGACAGGCCTTGATGAGGGCAGCCTCAGCCGAAGAAGCGCCAGAATACATTTGCAACGACATAATTAGGACACGTGCAGTGTCAAATGCTTGTATTCTAGGCTACCTGTAGGGCGTGCTTTTGGCCGGGGTAAGGATCTCGGTTGAGGAAGCGTTCGGCGGAGAGGCCCAAGGTCGTGCAGGCCTTTCGGACGTGAGGGAATGCAGTGTCCGTTGACACAGAGCATATCAAGGTTGGAGCGACGCGACCCCTGGCGATTGCTACAATCCAAGACAGAGGACAGCGGGTTCTGGAACGGGAGTGAGAGCGGAGGCGATTATGCAATCATGTGTGCATGCATACGAGATGGAATATCTCGTGGCCGGACTTTGAGACGCTTAATGTAGGGTTGAGTAGGGCTGAGGAAGACGGCCTTTTTGGTTGTAAGGCGTGACCGAGGAGCTGGGGTTGACTATCTTATGACGTCTGGAAAGGACGTATGCAGATGTCGTGCAGTTAAGTCAGACTTGGCTGCTCTTGACAGGGTCAAGCATGACGGGCAGGATCTCGTTCAAGGCGTATGCAGGATGCAGGCATGTTGGGCCCCGACTTCAGAGTGAGCGATAGCGTCGATTCCCATGATTGACACGGGCTGTCCGACCGGGGCTTTTGGAAGTTGGTGGTGGGCTGGTCGTGCTGTGTGAAGACGGATGAAGCTGTCGACGCTGGACGTGTCCCTGTTTGGCGAGCTTCTTCGGCCAGTACGTGAGGGTACCAGATGCTCACCATTGGGGAGAAGAGCACGGCGGCCTCTGGTTCGGTATCGGCGGTGAGGCCGTCGCGGCGCGGGGGAGGCTGATCGAGGATGTCGGCGAACTAGAGAAGGGGCGGCGTGGCTGCGTAGGTTGAGCCGGTGGCGGGCTTCGATGGGAGGGATGCGAGGGCTTCTGGGGCCGACTAGCCGGACTAGGTTGATGCTGCGGAAGTGTTTGCCTTGAGGCTGACATGTTTGGGACTGGTGCGGCAGCTTGGTGGTTGGAGGAACAAGATTTCCGAAAGATGGTGAAGGGAAGAAAAAGTATCAGGTAGAGGGGAGAATTGAGAGTGCGTTTTGCCATGTTTGGAGTGTGTGTTCGTTGTGTTGTGCACTGCTGCATAGGTACCTACCTAGGTACCTACAGGGAGGTACATAGATATAGGTACCTCAGGTAGGCCAGGCACCGTCCCTTCTAGGTAGAGCAGCGCTGCTGCAATTTTTCGCAGGAGACCCCTGCACCCGCCCCTAACCACAGGTATGTACGTACCTACAGGCGGTTACAGGTAGTGCTCAGCACCTGCCGCCAGCTTTTCCAGGCCGCCTGCTGCGCTGCGACTTTTCCCAGCAGGCCCCCCTCCCCTCTACCGCCAGTGGAGGTAGGTACATTCGTTAGCACCTACCCCGCGACCTCTAAGAACATTGAGACAACCAACCGTCAGAACAGAGAACAAACTCCCGGGTTCAACCTCACTATTACAATCGTTGCATTGTCTCGCCGTCTGTCTTCGCCTAAACCAGAACAGAACACACAATCAACAGACACTTGGCTTCAAACCAGCGAGCGTGCTCGCCTCGCCTCGCCATGCTCCTCCGCCGCCGTAGAGTCCGCTTCCGTCACGGCAAGCTGCCAGGCCGGCTTCGTTCTAAACTGAAAGATCAAGACGAGGTGAGAGGGCATCCATCAGTTTCTTCGTCTCCTCATGGACCCTTCGCTGACCCTTCTCCAATCCCTGCCCTAGACTACACCCACCGATCCAGCCTGCAGCCTCCTGATGCCCGTCACCGTGGCCAAGTCGACCACCCCAGGCCCATACCTACGCATCTCACAAGGTTGCGACGACTCTGACAATCTTGCTGCATCTCTTGATACATTCACCGTCTGGGTTATGCAACACATTGTCGCCGTCCTCTCGAGGTGCAAGCTATCTTTCTCTCCTGCCCAACTCTGCATCATCCGCCGTCGACTCCGGGGCGCTCTGCAGCGCCAGTTTGGGGTCTGGGAATAACCGTCAACAAAGCATCTCAGTTGCGTGCAAGCTTTAACATATTTGGTATTCGCGCCTACGCTCAGGAGGTTAGTTAGTACATGGTAGAGGGGGAAAGCAGGTAACCACAAGGAGAAGCGCGCAACAGAGGTAAACATTAATTCAAGGCAACATAAAACGAAAACGAGCATGGAATAATTCACTGCATCCCAAGGCTCCTGTCACGAGTTAGAGCACACAGTAGGGCATGTGAGAATAAGGGTATAAGTGGCTTATTCTAATAAAGAGAGACTATGAGAATGAATGGTCCTATATAGGCTTGTTACACGAGTAATGCCAGTAGCACACGTGAATAGGCACATGGCGTATCTGATACAAAGAGCGAGTAATGTATGAAGCTATCGTGACAGCTTCTCTGCCTCCATGATGACGCAGCAGCTATTGGCCATCTTGGTGCAGGACCACTCAAGTAGACTTAGACACATACCCATTTAGATAATAACTAGACAGCGTTGTGATATTAGCAATTGCACAACGTGTGTCACTTGTGATAGACAATTAAGCTACGCAGCAAAACTCGGTCTCTTTGATTATTAACACCGTTCTTCAAAAAAGGGAACAAACCACATAACCTAAGGAAAAAAAAGAAAAAACCACCAGAAAAGACAAACACAAGCCCAAGAGGCCGTGCCAAACCCACTGACAAAACCAAAACCAAAAACTAGTAGCAAAAACAAAACAACCCCCCAAGTTATAAACAGAACTAAGACAAAAAAAAGCAATGGAAGTAAGCCGAGAGGCTGCATGTAAAGACCGAATTCAGATGAGAGCGCCCAGTTAACGGCGCGGATAGTGGCACCTCGCCTGCCGGCAGAAGCGTTGGGTGCCCGAAGGCGGAGAGAGTGGGAGAGCTTGGCCACAAAGGCCGGCACCTCGACCTGAAGGACGGCTTTGATTTCGTCCTTGCCCTTGGCGGCCTGGGCGCGGGTGGCGGCGGTCGAGCGCTTCTTCTTGCCCTTCTTCTCCTTCTTGTCCTCCATGGCCTCCTCCTCGTCGTCGTCCTCCCACTCGTCCTCGTACTCCTTGGCCTTGGCGGCTTGGAGGCGGGCGGACCGCCGGACAGACACCGGGGCGGGGGTTGTGGTCTTGCTTTTGGCCTTGGCCTTTCCCTTGGCCTTGCTCTTGTTCTTGGGCGGCGGGGCTGGAGAGGGTGACGGCGACGCGGCCGCGGCAAAAGAGAAAGAGAAGGGAGCAGAGGGGGAGAGGGGGGAGGGCCACGCCCGGCCAGGCGCGAGAGAGGAGCGGCGGCGGGAGGGGCAGGCAGAGACGGGGACCAGAGAGTGGCGCCGCGGCGGGGAGACTCGGCCAGGGTGGGCGCGGGGGAAGACGGCCCGGGAGATGCAGGTGCGGGTGCGGGAGTGGGCGCGGGCTCGGCCTCGGGTTCGGGCTCGGGCTGCGGCTGCGGCTGCGGCTGCGGCTGCGGCTCCGGTATGACCACGGGGGTGGGAGCAAGGGCAGGGGCGGGGGCGGTGGGAAACCTCTCTTTGTGGAGGCGGAGGGCCCTGGCGGCGGCGGCGTCGGTCAGCCTGGTGACCCTCTCGGCGCGGAGGGCCTCGACGATGAGGCCGAACTCGCCCCTCTCGTCGTCCTCAAGCCACAGGGCGGACAGGGCGGCGTGGCGGCGGGCAGGGTCGGGGTCTGGGGTGGCAGCCAAGATGCGCTTGGTCAGCGACCACATGGCAGTGACGACGCGTTCCGAAAAGACATTCGGCGGGTGGGCGGGCGGGTACTACTTGGCCGCAGGCCAGTTCTCGCGCAGCTTCTCAAGGTTCTGGAGCAGCCGCATCTCGCGCGGGTTTGCCCCTTTCCCCTGGGCAGCAAGCGTCTCCTTGACGACGCGGGCATGCGTCGCCGTATGAAGTTGAAGGGCAGCGGCGCCGATGGACGGGCCGGCCGGGACAGCCAAATCGGCCCAAGAACCGATGGTGGTGGTGGTCGGAAACAACCGGAACGGATAGACGTTAACTCCCCCACCCTACTTACGAACCACCCCTATATCTGAACTACTATTATTACTACTTTTACTACTACTTTTACTACCTAAAGGTATTATTAAGTAATAATAAGACCTTTTTCTTTTTATATAACTACTAGGTATTTATATAAGCTTATAAATATTAAACTTATTACTTTAGAAAAGCTACTTTAGATACTTACTTATTATACCCTTTTTATACTTTTTTAAATAAGTAATAAAGAATATAAGTATCTAACCTATTCTTAACTAACTAGATTAATTAATATATTTAATACTATAAATCTAAGAATTAATAGAGAATTACTTATAAGATAATAAATATAGCTTTATTTTATTATTAGTTATTAAATTACTAGCTATTAAGCTACTACTAGCTATTAGATAATACCTTAGATACTAAGAGGTTAGATAGAGAGTAATATAAAGAGATTAGCTATAACCTAGCTTATTTCTAGTTAGTCTTTATATTTCTAAATATTAGAATTATATTATAAGCTTCTAAATAGTAACTTAGAAATACCTTTTTTCTAATTACTATTAAATCTATAACTATATTATTTATAGATTTAATACTTTACTTATAGGTACTTTTTAATAGATTAAAGATAGAGATATCTAAAAGCTAGAGAATAATAAAAAAGTATATTAATAGAAATAGTAAATAGATATAATACTTTTAGTATTTAAATATAAAACTTAAGGTTATATAGTTATAATACTTATTTAAAACTAATAATCTAACTATATTTAGTTAGCTAAGTATAGTCTTTAAAATAAAAACCTTTTTTAGTTATTTAAAAGTGATCTAATTAGTTATCTAGCTATTATCTAAGTATATAAAATATTAACTAATATATTTAGATAAGTTAGTAAGTAAGAATTACTAAGCTTAAACTAATTTATCTTTATATATAACTAAGAGATCTAAAGACTTCTTAGTAACTAATATATACTTTATTAGTAATATTTATACTTTAGATCTAAGCTACTTTTTCTAGATATATTATAATACTATAGAGCTTAATACTAGCTTATTAGCTCTCTTACTTTCTATTATATTAGTTTTATTTATATTTTATTAATAAAATAAATAGATATTTTAGATCTTAAGTATATTATTTAAATAATAAAAGAAATTTTAAATAATCTCTAGAGAACAAGCTTTATATTATTTAATATCTATTACTTTAAATTACTTTATTTTAATTAATAGATTTTACTATAGAAATTTACTTATTTACTTTTTTTTTAATAATTACTAGGTATTACCTATTAAATACCTAACTAATTTCTTTACTTACTTATAGATAAGGAAGTAGCTAAGAGTTTCTTAAGTTAGTATATAGGTAACTAGATTATTCTCTTAAAATTAAGATAAATATTATATATAGATAAAGGTAGTATCTCTACTTTAATAACTATAGTATTAATACTAAAGTAATATATAGAAAATCCTCTAGCTATAAGATACCTAGTAAATAAAGTAGTTAGTAGCTATATCTATAAGAGCTTATTATATTTTATATTTAATATATTACTTTATAGTATATAAAAGAAGGTATTCTAAAAAAATAGTATTAATTAGTGATAAATAGTAATTATTATAGTAGTTTAAAAAAGGTAGTGATATTAATAAAGGAGGAGAAATATGGCATTTTTAAGTGGTTTAGATATGGGGGTGGTTCATAAGTGGGGTGGTAGAGTTAATCAAGTCCTATTATTGTCATAGTTAGCAGCTGTAGACGAGGCAGACGAGGTAAACCCCAACGGCAGGTCTAGGGGGACGTGTAATAGTAATCACGAGATGCAGTATACTACAGGGATCTATCTATTAAACATGACTTACGTTAATGCCGTCCTCGGAGGGGAGCCCGGCATTATTGGCGTTGCTGCTGCTGCTGCTGCTGGGGACGGCGGGGGGGGCCATTGTGCTGCTGCTGCTGCTGAGGATGATGGAGCGGGCGCCGGCGGAGACGACAAGTTTTTGAAACAAAAGAACGAAGCGAAAAAGAGAGTAAACAAAAGGATCGTGACGACGGCCAGGGGGAGGAGAGGGGAGAAAATCGATCAAGATGCGCACAAGGAGAGAGAAACAGAAGACATGATCCAACCAACGTGGGTGTACCAACAGCAAGAAGGAACACTTGGCTATTCAGCCAACAGACTACCTGCACAAAACAAGCCGTCCAAAATCATGATGCATCGTCGTACCACCGGTGACTGGCGCCTGCCGTTGCAGCGCTCCGCGACGACTTTCGCAGGAGGCCCCCCCTGTAATTACCGGCCCCTAACTACCTAGGTACCTGACTGCGGGGGGGCGGCATAGCACCTACCACCGCGGGAGCCAGGCCAGGCTCTGCTGTGATTTTTCGCAGGAAGCCCCTATACTTTCCGCAGTCGGACCTGTGACACAGGGCAGATGAGTACGTATGTACTTGTACCGGCAGGCCACACGGGCAGGCTTCACCCGTCCCGTCCCCTACAACAGGCAGCCTAGAGCAGCTAATCACCACCGCTGAAATCCTTCCATCAGTAGGGGGTTCGCGACTCAACGCTCCCCGGCTGCTGCGGTCCAGTCAGCCATCACAACCTCTTCTCCCCAAAACACATCACCGGTACTCGGGCCAACTTCTGTCCTGAATTGACAGTCACTGAGACAAGAGCATGCAGTCTAATCTCCCTGTATGCGTCCGGCGAGGCACGGCACTCTGAGCTTATCTCGCATCTAGCCTGTTACCTACACAGCAGCCTTGCAAGGCTATGGCGCGGGGTTAATAGTCAGAGTGGCAGGCAGGTTGGTTTTATTGCCTGCGGTGTATTTGTTGTATGGAGGGACCCAAAGTATCGTCTAGCACATTGGTAGTTGTTCAAACATGTATCGTAAGCGACTCGGACAATGGAATCGGAAGCGGAACTGTCATACGATCCCGAAGGCTGCACGGAATAGCAATTGATTCGCAAAAGATGGAGGAAAGTGAAAAAAAAAACGGACCGAGACTTCAAAAGCCCACGTCGTAAACCAGGGCTTCTCTGGTACTATGGACGTTTCAGATGTGCGTTTTGAAAAAGATGTTTATATTGTCGAGGTAGGCAAGATAAGAAGTAGCCATTCGACGGGTCAGCCAGGTGCGTGCATCTCATAGTACGAGGTTGTGACGGACACGTTACTCGGCTGTCGGTTTGTGCTGACTGCCCGAGTTACCTCGACGTGCCAAACACGCCCGGCCCCAGTTTTCTGATAGAGGGAGGACTGGCTTCAGGTGCGCGGACGTATATGTTTTCCATGTGCCTTGTAAATGAATGTCTAGTAGAATCGCCTGCTGCTAAAGAGGTTTACGGCGGATCTCTGGCTGGCGTTGTTATAACTGCTGTCCGGGGTTGCGCATGCGGCAGGCTCTCTCTTTCATACCTAGCAATGCGAACTCATCTGACTGCTGGGTCCGGAGAAAAGCAGCGTTTTGAGTCTCTTCTCCCTTCTCCCCGTTGTAATAGGGAGAAGTTGACGACGGCCGGATAACATGCCGCTTGCTGACAGGCCACTCACTCAATGGCTCACTTATTAGGGGCTGTGGTGGGTGGCCTGCTAGAGAGAGGCAGGCTGCGTGTGTTTAAATCTAGTTGATTCCACTCTTTTAATTGAAAATTGAAATCTAGGTAATCTTCTACTTCCTCCTTGTAAGTTTAGACCAAGGGAGCCCATGTTAGTTACACACGGCCATCGCTAGCAACGCAAAAAACCCGGCTGCGTCAGCACTTCCAGATCTTTTAAGGGTACCTGTAGTATTATGTGGAAGGTCTAATCACAAAACATTACCAAGCGCCAATAAAAGTGAGCAAATCACGATAGTTGCTACCGGCCGTTACCTATTTAAATGTCGAGACAGCCCCCCTGCCACATGTCACAGTGCCTACCACCTGGCATGCTGCGAAAAATCGCAGTGCCCACCACCTGCCTGCCACTGCGCCCCCAGCCCAGCCACGGGACAGACAGATGACGGTTGTGTGCGCCAATTTTAAGTCGAATTCTCTGTAGTCATAGAGGCTAAAAAGAATCACTAAGCTTGCAGCATTGATTGAACCAAGGAAAAGGTGGCAATTTTACAAGAGGAAAATACGCATTGCAGCTCTAGGGGGCTAGCATGATAGCCTAACGTCTTGACAAGGCTGCTGCTGCCTTACCTACAGCATCTTTGTATCTATTACGTCTATGCAAGCGATAGATGGACAACAAGGACTTGAGATCTATTAAACATACCGACGAGAGATGCTGCCTTGTGATTGATACGCAAAAGCCCCTCATCAACAGACAGCCTCTTATAACAGATAGCCTTTCCTACTCTGGATTGATGAGCTTAGAGTTCTGCTGGGTGTAAAAGACTAATCTTGTAATTAATGCCCACTACTAGTTGGAAGGGGGTGATCTAAGATACCTGTACTGCCCTTTGTTATATGAGCCCATATAAGGGTACCACCTAGACCCCTCACAGAGAGGGATCTTTCTCTTCTTTATCCGTATTAATGTAGATACGTATGACCCTATGTTTAAGTCTACTTGGTGAAGGGCGTTAACTGGTAATAATTCATTGTCTAGGCAGGGATTGTGATGCTAGGAGATGGACCCTGTGGCAAGCTGCCTTTGTGCTGCTTCTGTTCCGGGCTGTAGCGATAGACCGACCTCGAGTCAAGATGCCCCAGAGCTTAGTGCAATAGTTGGGCTGCAAGTCATTAAGATGACTGGCGTTGACTGAATATAGAGACACATAAAGTCTCAAGACCGACTTTCCCAGTCTCCTTAATAAAGCCAACTGGACGTATCCTTACCAAACTCTTTAGCACTGAGGTGTGGGGATCTAGATGGACGATTCCGGTGCCCCGGAGGTTCCGTCTGACGAACTATTGTGCATTTTGTGCATATCTTATTGAATTGATCTGAGACCTATGGATCTATCTCAGTTCATGATGAAGCGACCTAAGGATTGAACTATTGGAAAAGCAGTCCTTGCGATATTTGACTTATAATATAACAATGTGATAAAAACAGTAATCAAGATATGTTGTGTTAGGGTGCTTGCACGCTGCTAATATTAACTCCTTTATTTAGTCTTGCTACTTCTGTAGGACGTGTAAACTTATGACGAGGTGACCTAAACAGGTGCCTTAACTAATATTATGATCTTTGTGTGTATAAACCTGGTGTGGCTTTATCCTTATAATTCTTGGTGTTCTTGGAGTGTATGCTCTTATGAAAGCTACAATGTGCCCCCCTCCTGCCAAGATGTTCTTACTTCCAGGCTAATAAACCGCCTGGCCTAATGCTCATGTTTATGTAGACTTGACTCTGCCTATGTTGTCCTGAACCTATTCTCGAAAAGTGTGAGTTCAGCGCTGAACAAGAGCTGCTGCCTTGTAGAGCGCAGGTATAGTTATTTTAAATGTGATTAATTCAGGAGGTTGACAGTTAGCTTGGAGGAATAAGTAATCCCTGACGCTAGGACAGATATCTGGGCTACAGGATGTAAAGCTTCTTGTGTGTGGCTCCTAGGCGTTGTCCTGAGCCAGGCGAGGAGCCATGATTTGGATGAGCACTGCTCAGGATCCTCGCAAAGCTAAACCAGTGTTTCATGGCTAACTCCCGCTCTGAGACCCTGCTAGCCTAAATCACTACACAACAAGTCCCTTATCAAGAAATATTGTATAGTTAAACCCATTGTGCTACAGTTAGACGATAAATACTAATTGTTGTTCCCTGGTTAGCGCATGAAATAGGCCTGTGGTGGCTAAGACGGCTGAGATGTGGAGCAGATGGGTACTTGTAACGCCTGGTGTACTATCTAGACTGTAAAGAATACTGCTTTTAGTAGCCTAGGGGTGCTAATACTACCGCGCGGGAGCGCTGTTCCTGCCCTCTGATACCCTCCCTAACTGGAGGGCTACTAGGATAGCATATCGCTACAAGATTGTTCAGGTACTCGGAAATCGCTCCCTTGGAGGGTCTATCTATGGGCACTGCGACTCTGGCCTGGTGGCAGCATTGTGAACAAGCTATCGCCTAGAAACTTATGGTCTCGAACGCGGCAAAGAATCATCTATGCTAATGTAGCCGTGAGATGTGAGGGGCCCACTGTGATGAATCGTAAGTGTAAATATGCTGTGGCCTAGCTGATAGCTGTAGTGCGTTAATATAAATAAAAGTGCTAGTAACCCTTGATGCTTCTGCTAAGTGTAGTATGCTGCATGATGAGCCCTGTCTTGAGCCTGTTATGTAGCTAGTAAGTTGTGGTGTGCTTGCGAAGAACTGTAGCTGGGTGCGATTCTCATGAGGTTGATTTGTATGTATCTTCTGCTCCTGTACTTTGATCTGGGAATCTATTGTTTCTTATTCCCAACTTGAGACACGATAAGGCTTCCTGACTCTAGTGACCTTCCATAAATGGACTTGATAGACTCTGACTACGGCTAATTTCTTTATCTAGAGTTCACAAACATGGCTGAGAACACGTCCATGTTATGTCATAACATATGCTCAAAGGCAGCTGGTACCCTAAACTTAATTAAGTCTTCTGTCGCTATTTTGCCTTTCTCTTTGCTCTGAATGGTGCTTAACCTGTGGTTGCTGCTACTGTTGTCCCTGTTGCTTTATATGTTGTGCTTTTGATAACTAGTGTTGCATGCCGTGGCCTCTGTTGATACCCCTACTCTCTGATATATAGCTTGATTCTGGTGGCTTATGCCGTTAGCCCTGTGGTTTTCTTGTGCGCTATTTATTCTGCGGTTTATATACAGCATATAGTGGAATATCCCTTCCCTTATAGAGGTAGTATGGATATCTCTATGTTTAGGTGTGTAGAGTTAAATAAAACCATGTAGTAAGTTACCTAGGTCGATACGTGGCCTATGCTTAAGATAAGAGTATTTACTGTAAAACTTATGTGCAGTTTGGATTATTTTGTGATGTCTGCTATCGCTAAGAACTATTGGCTATTGTCCCTTTTATAGCCTTTGAAACTTTTGTGTTTATGATCTAGAAATAAGTGGTTTCTAGATGGCGTGGTCTTTTAAAAGTCCTCTCTATAAGGCCTTAATGTCGCCTTGGACTTTTAAGGTATGTCTATATTCCCGTGAACTAATGCCTTGGGAAATTTACCTAGAGGCTGTCTGTGATGTAACAGCTTCTCTTTTGGACAACCTTTTATCTATTAGATAACCTCCTCTGCGCGAGTGTAAGAGACTGCTAAGGTAGACTGAGTGGTAGTGTTACTTATTAGCCTGTCTTTAGTTGTTTTGCTGTTTAATTATAATGGCAAATGAGAGAGGGATGTGAGTCAAGGTTAACCTAGGAGGGCACTGAAATGAATTATGCTCCTTGAGGCTAGACCTGTCGGTGCCCTTCTTATAGCTGTCCCTGGTGGGAGAGGGTTCCTTGTTATTAATGGCACTTTTGTCTAATACGGTTGGTGTCTGAGGTTAGTGGTAATGGCAGAGCTACCGTTAAATGCAATAGTGTTGTTACTTAATTCTTATTGTGTCTGGTTATTATCGAAAGAGATTTCAACTAGCCATTAGAAGCTAAGTTTGGCTCTGAGGTAAACCGCGTTGTATATAGCCGCGTTCCTTTCAGGAATCAAAATCCTGGAATATTGTTTGACTGAAGGTAGAATCTAAGACATGGTGCGGTTGTCTTATGCTGTGCCTCTGCTTGCTGGAGTGGTAAGGCCTGCTATACTGTAATTATAGCTAGTTTCTGAGGCTGGATGTGATTGGTCGTCGGTGACTGGCTTGATTTGGGAATACTTTGAGAATTTCTAACCACTGGGGTCACTAAAATATTGCAACATAATACCCAAGTGTCACGATAGTTTTATACACTGCTCACTCTTAGTGTCAGTCTTACTATATATACTTATAGATATATAACCTATATTGGTTATATTGACTACCTATTTATAGGATTACTCTTTTATATATTTATTCTTTTATAATATAAGCTAATTTTATTTTAATCCTTATATGCCTACTATATACTCCAAGTTATGACACTAAGACTTCCTTCTGGGGGAGGTAAATTGTAGAAAATGATGGTGTGGGATTTATTCGTAGGACATGGAGTATATACAAAGTTTTCCTCTCTTAGACAAAGATTGTAACTGGTAGATATAAGATAATAGTTACCTGAAAGTAATTTAGGCTTTATATTAGGTATCCTTTCGAATAGTAAATGAAGCTAGGTGATATAGGAAGATGTGCGGGGAGATGCCTGTTATACTTAGCATAAGAAACTGTCCTCTGTAAGTTAATGCTGATGTTGTGTATGTAGTAAGCTTGCTTGTTAGAAATGAGTTCTATACTGTGGAAACAATTGATTGATTAAGGCCTGGTGCTTTTGACCTTGTTTAATGAGGTGATACTATGTCCACGTTGAAGTCTGAATCTGGGTTCTCAAAGAAGCTGATCTGGCCGGGGAAGTCCTAGACATGGAACTTTAGGAAACATCTGGGCAGCAGGTGTCAGTAGATAGCCCTGGAGGCTTTGATGGTATTAATTGCTCCTTAAGCCATGGAACCGTTTTGAACATGAGCTGTTGACTTGAAGAATAAGGTCTTGTTAGGCGGTAACTTGTGATACACTATACTTAATACTTAAAACTTACCCTTTGTATTTATTGGTTAGTGTTGGGCCTAAACAGAGAACATGTTATAGGGGGCTAGAAGTGGCGGGGAACTCTGCCTTGCTGCTGTATCTAAACTCTTTTACGCGATAAAACATATGGATATTCTGGATACAGAGACTTTGGACTCTTGGCGCCTGGCAGAGGCTGAACTGAAAACTTAAGCCACTGGACTAAAATGAGCTTCCGTGAAATGGGTTCTTTACTTACCTAATTACTGTATATGCTCTGAAAAATTACGGTGTTAATGGTTTTGGGATTCATGGTTAGGATAAAAGTCACAAAGGTGCAAGGTGAGTATTTGTAATAGCTTAGAGGAATGGGCAGCTGGAGTAGATACGTATTGAATGTTGGGTAAACTTCATTTACATATAATAATAATCGTTATCTCTAGCCTCTTCTAGCCCGAAAAACTTTCTGATATTACGCAGCACGGCCATTGTCACGTCTACTTAATATGGTTTCCTACTAATAGTCACATAAGAAAAGAGTTCTATAAGTCCCTAGTATTGCCTAAAAATGTAGATAAGGCTTAGAAGCGGGGAAAGTGATCCTAGAAGCCAAGATACTCCTATTAAGCCTTGAGACTTCTCTTTAAACGCTAATCTGTAGAGGATTAGCCTAGGTACTACCTAGAGTAACGTGATCCCATATGCGACTCCCATGACAGTATTGCTAGTTCCCTAACTGAATTATCCCTGTTGATAGCGCAGTACCTCTTAAGAAACGGGTTGTTAGCTCTGGGTTAGGAAATGTAGATGGTTTTTCCTATACAACTAACTGGCGAACAGTACTCTCTACTCTGTTTGTACTCCTGCGCAATCTAGTGTAAGACCGTTAAGCTGTGATAATGAGCAGAAAGGGTGTCCAATATTTCATCACTAGTGTCTCTTATAGTAGCAAATCTATGATCTAAATAGTTGAATGTGACTGGCCTGTTGTTGTTGTTGTATTTGATGCTGGGATGTTCCTATAGAGGCCAAAAGGCACCTGGGGTAACTAACTTCAATAAATATAAACATGGTTTAGCCTGCCATAGCTACTACATGTATCTATCTCTATCAAAAATGTCCGGGGCTTTTAACATGAATTAGTCCCTGCTGTTAGAAGCCCACGGCGTATGTGACTGGCCTGGTTTATATGGGACAAAAAGGAATCCTCATGAGCCTGTGGAAGTTGGTACTCCTTCTTTTAGAACTCGGCTTCTTCAAATGTCACGTTAGACGCTAAACAATAGAAGGAAGGGTCCTTTAGCGAAATTCCTGGAGCAGAGTGGTAATCTCCTCTGTTGCCCTCTGTTTACCTCTACAACAGGAGGCATCCTTGATACCACAAATAACAATGCACTGTGATGTATTGCTCCCTCTAAGAGATACCGATAGTCGATGGCTATATACTTTTTGCAGCTAGCTGTTGTCCGGCCCCATTGGGCTGCCTGCGCTGGGACAGCGAACCGTGCTGTGACGGCGTGTCTGCGATTAGCTCTTTCACTGGCATGAGGGCACATGCCTATGATGCTTAATAAACCTGAAGCTTGCGGAAGCTGCGCTAGCTGTTGCTTGACGCGTAAAAGATGGAGTTGAAAGAGTCTTTAAGTAATCGTTGTACCCAAGCACCTGGTTCTACCAAGATACATACACGATGAAGTTTAATCTTCTTACCTGCTAGCACTACATGCTGCATTGTTTTGGACTGACTACAACTGTGAAGCTGATAGCCAAATGGGTGTTAGGCTTATCTAGGAGTTTGTTGATAACCGAAGCTGTCAGGAAATGTGTCACCAACTTTGTCGTCTCATTAGCCCCATAGGCAAAGCCATTCACAGGGGCAGGCCTATAAGACTCTAGTGTCAAACTTCTATTTTCTTAGGCGTAGGCATATTATTCTGCCGTCGTCATACCTATAATCTCTACGGGAGCTGGAATACCGGGATTCTCAACCTGAACCCCTGTTGTATCACTTCGCATTTCATGGTGTT
The DNA here is from genome assembly GCA_016618095.1 of Colletotrichum echinochloae. NCBI lineage: Eukaryota > Fungi > Ascomycota > Sordariomycetes > Glomerellales > Glomerellaceae > Colletotrichum > Colletotrichum echinochloae. Next base: position 185,966 of record JADEZT010000014.1, read on the forward strand.
TTGTGTGCAGTTAGCTAAAATGCTTCTATAAAGAGGTGAAGAGGCTGCTATGGTTAATGTTGAGGGCGGCTTTTATGGTAACACTCTTCAAGCTTCTGTTTCTCGTGGTCACGCTGACGTTGTGTCACATCTTCTTGAACGAGGAGCAAGATTTGTAAGACGGCTCTAGTCGCTACTGTAGGCGCATGTCATAAAAATGTTACTAAGATTCTTCTTAGTTAGAACGCTAAGGTCGATGAGGCCCAGGATGTCCTCTAAATGGCTATTTATAATTAGAAATCAGTATAGCTAGGTTATTACTTAGTAATAACGCTAATGTCAGTCAGAAAGCTTTTAGCCAGGCATGCCTAAATAGGAGACCTTGCTATAATACTTCTACTACTTAAGAATATTCAGAGTACTATTACCATCAATTACTGTAGTAATGGTCTCTATAAAACCTGTAGAGGAGGTCCTTATGATGTAGTTTAAATAGTCGTTAGAAGAAAAGCTAATATTGAAGCAAGAGGCGGGGATGGCTAAACTGCGCTTTGCTATGCCGCCTCACAGAGTTATAGTAAGATTACAAAATTACTACTTGGAGAAGGTGTAAATCTGAGCTGAGAGAAAGACTTAGGAATAGATCCTTTCTATGCCTTTGTTACGACCCAACAAGTTACAGGCGATAACAGCCCCACCGACCAGCGGGAAGCGCGGGCGGCACAGCCTTTGTATGGACAAAAGGATATGATGATGATGATGTATTTAACGTCCAGAGTAAAAGGGACGTGCCGGGCAATGCCGACATGGTCTATGCTAATCTATACTATTCTACAGGCTACCGTCTTCACCTAACGTTCCTGATCAATGAATCGGGCAGATTTCGGAAAAGAAATTGGTTGCCTCCATCCATTCGCACAGAAGAGAGGCTCCCTGCGAAGTACCTAGCAGAAAATCTATGCTTGCCTTCGCCATATGTCGGCGGAGATGCCGCGGAGTAGCCTTACGGCCACGCTTGCAGAAGTAGAAGTGTACTGGGGTTTTGCGTCTTCCACAACTGCAGTCGAGCAGTGCATCCTGATGAGCAAACCTCTCGTGGTATGCTGCGAAGTCTCCATGATGCGATCTTGCCGCATATAGCCTTCCTAGCAAATGCCGAGGAAGGCGAAGTTCGGGGGGCTTGGGATGAGGACTTATCCCAAGGTCAGCATACTGCCGAGGGCAGATTGACGGCCATCTCCTAGCGAAAGCCTGGAGATCGGCTGCTCTAGACTCCCGCTTCAAGTGTGCCAATGTAGGCTGTGGTTGTGATTCTGGGATTTGTTTGCAGGCCTCCTTGGCAAGAGCGTCTGCTTCCTCGTTTCCTGCTATTCCCGTGTGTCCAGGGCACCACCAAATGTATACCCTGCCAGGCATCGTCCAGCTTGTCCGTCCTCTCTGTGCCCAAGAGGCGGAGAGCTCACTAAAGGCCCTAAACCTAGCCTGGCTGCTTCCTGGGCTCCGGGTGACGAGCCTGGCTGCGACTGCGAGGTTATCGAGGCAGACGTGAACATTGTCTGCCATCCGCGCCGTGGGAGACCTCATGGCTTCCAGTAGGCCCCGAAAAGCGGCTTGCGCTTCTGCGTCAAAGACCTCCGTCTGATGACCGAGCGGCTCCGATCCTCGAAAGATCTGCCGTGTGGCCTGGTACCCAACCCAGCCTGCTCCGGCGGCGGTTCTGCTACCGTCCAACTTGGCGCGTCGGTGATGATGATGATGATGATGTATCTAACGTCCAGAGTAAAAGGGACGTGCCGGGCAATGCCGACATGGTCTATGCTAATCTATACTATTCTACAGGCTACCGTCTTCACCTAACGTTCCTGATCAATGAATCGGGCAGATTTCGGAAAAGAAATTGGTTGCCTCCATCCATTCGCACAGAAGAGAGGCTCCCTGCGAAGTACCTAGCAGAAAATCTATGCTTGCCTTCGCCATATGTCGGCGGAGATGCCGCGGAGTAGCCTTACGGCCACGCTTGCAGAAGTAGAAGTGTACTGGGGTTTTGCGTCTTCCACAACTGCAGTCGAGCAGTGCATCCTGATGAGCAAACCTCTCGTGGTATGCTGCGAAGTCTCCATGATGCGATCTTGCCGCATATAGCCTTCCTAGCAAATGCCGAGGAAGGCGAAGTTCGGGGGGCTTGGGATGAGGACTTATCCCAAGGTCAGCATACTGCCGAGGGCAGATTGACGGCCATCTCCTAGCGAAAGCCTGGAGATCGGCTGCTCTAGACTCCCGCTTCAAGTGTGCCAATGTAGGCTGTGGTTGTGATTCTGGGATTTGTTTGCAGGCCTCCTTGGCAAGAGCGTCTGCTTCCTCGTTTCCTGCTATTCCCGTGTGTCCAGGGCACCACCAAATGTATACCCTGCCAGGCATCGTCCAGCTTGTCCGTCCTCTCTGTGCCCAAGAGGCGGAGAGCTCACTAAAGGCCCTAAACCTAGCCTGGCTGCTTCCTGGGCTCCGGGTGACGAGCCTAGCTGCGACTGCGAGGTTATCGAGGCAGACGTGAACATTGTCTGCCATCCGCGCCGTGGGAGACCTCATGGCTTCCAGTAGGCCCCGAAAAGCGGCTTGCGCTTCTGCGTCAAAGACCTCCGTCTGATGACCGAGCGGCTCCGATCCTCGAAAGATCTGCCGTGTGGCCTGGTACCCAACCCAGCCTGCTCCGGCGGCGGTTCTGCTACCGTCCAACTTGGCGCGTCGGTGATGATGATGATGATGATGTATTTAACGTCCAGAGTAAAAGGGACGTGCCGGGCAATGCCGACATGGTCTATGCTAATCTATACTATTCTACAGGCTACCGTCTTCACCTAACGTTCCTGATCAATGAATCGGGCAGATTTCGGAAAAGAAATTGGTTGCCTCCATCCATTCGCACAGAAGAGAGGCTCCCTGCGAAGTACCTAGCAGAAAATCTATGCTTGCCTTCGCCATATGTCGGCGGAGATGCCGCGGAGTAGCCTTACGGCCACGCTTGCAGAAGTAGAAGTGTACTGGGGTTTTGCGTCTTCCACAACTGCAGTCGAGCAGTGCATCCTGATGAGCAAACCTCTCGTGGTATGCTGCGAAGTCTCCATGATGCGATCTTGCCGCATATAGCCTTCCTAGCAAATGCCGAGGAAGGCGAAGTTCGGGGGGCTTGGGATGAGGACTTATCCCAAGGTCAGCATACTGCTGAGGGCAGATTGACGGCCATCTCCTAGCGAAAGCCTGGAGATCGGCTGCTCTAGACTCCCGCTTCAAGTGTGCCAATGTAGGCTGTGGTTATGATTCTGGGGTTTGTTTGCAGGCCTCCTTGGCAAGAGCGTCTGCTTCCTCGTTTTCTGCTATTCCCGTGTGTCCAGGGCACCACCAAATGTATACCCTGCCAGGCATCGTCCAGCTTGTCCGTCCTCTCTGTGCCCAAGAGGCGGAGAGCTCACTAAAGGCCCTAAACCTAGCCTGGCTGCTTCCTGGGCTCCGGGTGACGAGCCTGGCTGCGACTGCGAGGTTATCAAGGCAGACGTGAACATTGTCTGCCATCCGCGCCGTGGGAGACCTCATGGCTTCCAGTAGGCCCTGAAAAGCGGCTTGCGCTTCTGTGTTAAAGACCTCCATCTGATAACCGAGCGGCTCTGATCCTTGAAAGATCTGCCGTGTGGCCTGGTACCCAACCCAGCCTGCTCCAGCGGCGGTTCTGCTACCGTCCAACATCTAGGAGCCGTCAGTATAGATAACAATGTCCCACTTTGAGAATGTTCCCAATCTGTCTGTAAAGGCGATGGCCAGTTCTTCTTTGGTCTTCCTAGGTTCATAGCTGACCATGCTAAGGGCCATGTGCCAGTCAGCTAGGCGCTCCCAAGGTGGTAGGTCTAGCGGGTTGATGTGTTCAGCATTTATATCGGTGAGGCTTGCTATTCGCCGCAGTCTTGAGTCCAGCCCGGGCCTGTCGCCGAGCCTCGTTTGGAGGGTGTCGTTCGTCAAGGCGATGGATCCTTACGGAGGCTTTGTGGAGCTTCGCGTCTAGCGTCACCTCTGCCGGGGGCAGGGCTGCTTCGCGCTGAAGGATCAATAGAGGCGTCGTTTTATATACGGGAAGTGCAGCTCTAACGGCTTTGGCTTGCGTGATGTCAAGTTGGCGGAGTAGACCGTTGACCCCGTTCGAGGCGATGTGCCCATTCCTGATCCGATTCCTGCCCGGCCACCATGCCTCTGATGCATAGTACTGGATGGGTAGTACGCAGGAGGTCATGGCGCGGCAAAGCAGGTGGGCCGGCGCGCCCCAGACGGTGTTCCCTAGTCCCCGTAGTCCGCTAATCACTTAGCAGGCTTTGGCGCAGAGGCCTTTTACATGGTTCTTGAATGTGAGTCTTCGGTCGAAGTGGACCCCAAGCCACCGTAGGGAGGCCCCTCGATTGACGGCCTGAACTGTGTGTTGCCTCCCGTCTAACAGTCTGACGGTGATTGGCGGGTTTCCATCTTTTGGTCTCTTGGTGAAGTAGATGAGCTCGGATTTATCTGTGTCGAAAGTAATTCCCTCTAACGTCCCCCATGCTTGGGCTTCTTCCCATTCTTTCGCTAGCAGGGCACAATTGTCCTCTAGTGACGTTGAGCTTGCCATGATGGCAATGTCGTCGGCATAGCCAAATCGAGATCGCACCCTGCCTGGATGAACAGTGCCCAGCTTGAATAAGGGTTCGATGTAAAGCATGAAGAGGATGGGAGAAACGGGCGAGCCCTGTGGTAGACCACACTCAAGGTCGAAGACGTCTCCCATCTCTCCGTCTAGCCTTATTCTTGCTCTTCTCCTGAGGACGAAACTTGAGACCCACTGCACGAGGTTCTCCGGCCATCCTTAGCATCGGAGGCGTCGGATCAGCCTCCCTGGCAGCACAGCGTCAAAGGCCCCTTTAATGTCGAGCGTAAGCATAGAGGTGACAAGACCTCTTTGCCAGGCACACTCGATATCGTGGATGGCAGCGGCGATGAGGTCGCTACACGAGCGGAGGAGGGCCCCGAACTGTTGGTTGTGCAGTACCTGGAACTTGACTGTGATCCAGGCAAGCCTTCTTGCGACAAGTCTCTCCAAGCCTTTTCCGAGTACAGACAACAGCGCGATTGGTCTATACGAGCGCGGGAGCGCCCTGTCTCTCTTGCCCGGCTTAGGCAGGATGACTAGGATAGCTTCTTTGAAACAGGTAGGATGCCAGCCCTCGCGTATGCATCCGCTGTAGAGCCAGAAGACGATGTCCTCAATAACGGGCCACGCTGTCTTAAGAACAGCGGTAGTGATTCCGTCGGACCCGGGAGTGGTACTTCCCGCAGAGAAGATTGACGTTTGTACCTCGTCTTTTGTAACATGCGGGAAAGGAAGATTGGCCTCCAGGCGAGGTCCTGGGCTCTCTGCTGATATGTCCGTGGAGATGGCGGCATTTCTGAGGAGGACGCGGGCGAACAGATCCCGCTTCTCCTTCGGTTGTGATACGAGCATGGTTGGATTGCTCCCATCTCGGAGTGGAGGGGTCTGGAAGGATCCCTTGGCCTTATGCCACCCGACCATTTCAAATACGTCTTTGCCAGTAGAGGCTGCGCCGATCTTTCCTCTCCAGTACGTGTCCTTAGAGCGCCGCAGCTGATGGAGAAAGTCCTGTTTAAGAGCGTCCTCCTCGTTTCGCTCCCATTGACAATCTATTCCCAAAGCGCAGAGTCTTGCCACAGTTGCTCTCATGGTCGTGTAGGCTCGGTGTTTCCGCCTGCAGTTCTCGTCCCAGTATGGCCTCCCAGGTCCTCTGCCAAACGCGCGCCTAGTAGAGGCCGTAAGCGCTTCTCTGAGGCAATCTGTAAGCTGCTGTGCTAGCATGTCTAAAGCCTGTGGATCTCTGCGTTGCGTTGCTTGCAGTATGGCGCATGGGGTGTACGTTTCGCTTGAGGATGTCGAGGAAGAGCTTCTCGTCCATCGTGTCGAGCCGGAACCTCCCGGAGTTGGGTCGACCGGATCGGTTAGGGCCAAGGGGACCCGGGTCAGCAGGCTTTCGTGGTCTGACGTTGTGTGTAGGGATGTTTCTATACTGTTAGATGCCCCATAGAGGCTGCCGGACGCCCAGGCTAGGTCTAACGTGTTGCCGCCCTTATGTGTGGCTTCACCTATCGGCGACAGGAGGACAAGGCCGGCGGCTTCTGCCCATTCTACCAGGGCATCAGCGTCAGGGAGCTGGTCGCCTCGGGTTGCCAGGTCCAATGATGGAGGTTGAAATCCCCGCGACCAACACACGTTCCTGGAGTCCGGGTTGCCAGGCTGTTATGATATCCCTAATCGCTTGGCCTGGTCGCAGCGAGCCACAAGGGGCGTTGTACACGTTGACGACTGTGAGGACTTTCCGCGTTCCCGCCAGGAGTTGTAGGAAGAGCAGGTCTGTGGATGGGCTGGGCAGTGGGCGTGTTTGTACGCCCCGTAGTCCCGTTCCTCTGCGGAGGTAAGTGAGCACCCTGGGTCTGTCTTCTACCCAGTTGTCCACTGGGGTGAAAATCTCGAAACCCGGGTGGCGTCTTGTGAGCCTTCTCTCTTCCGAGCGGATAGCGGGCTCTTGTAGTAGCAGTATGTCGACATGGGCCGCGTAGGCCAGATTCAGTGCCGTTTCATGTGCAAGTGGTCGTCTGGCCACGTTCGCCTGCATGATCTGCAGGACTCTATAGGGCCGCATACTCCTGATGTCCTTCATTAGCTTGGTTGCAGTCCATCTCTTCTCCTCCTTCTCGGGATTGTTGGTGCGACTGCTGGGTCGCAAATCTCCACGATCTCTCTCCCTCGGCTCGGATGGCCCGTAGCTGTGCCTTGTTCCTCCTCTGGACTACGCCCTTCACCACCTTTGGCTTGATAGGGCAAGTCACATCAAAGGCGGCATGGGGCCCGTTGCACGACGGACACTTAAAGGGGCAATCGCAGCCTTCGTGGCCTTCGGTGCCTCCACAAGGTGCCCGGTGTTGGTCGGCCGTGTGGGAAGGCGAACTGCATTTAAGGCATCTCTTCCTTCTGGTACACGTTCGTTCGTTGTGAAAACCGCCGCAGCGGTGGCATTGAGAGACCTCTTCTCCTTCGGAAACTGCAGGTTCACGAAAACGCTGGCCCCCATCAAACGGAGGCGCCTTGGTAGTTGCCTCACGGCTTCCGCCTTGAACCAGGCTGTCACCGTGCCTAGCCTTTCGGCTTCATCTTTTCTGGAGAAGTATGCTTTCTCGGGCTTCAGTTTCGTCGTGGCCTGGATCTCTTCAAGGAGCTCCTCGGTCGTGATTTCCAGCTCAGTGTTGGTGAGCAGGCAGTGTCTGGTGTAAGGGACGTTTGCGATATAGGCCCGGATCCAGGTGTCGCGCTGCTCGACCGCCTGTGCCTGGAGAAGGGCAGCAATCTGTTCTCTGTTCTCCAGCAGGACTTTTGCACCATCTGCTGACGATGGTAAGAGTGCTAATCCTGTCTTGACATGGTCGATCCCCTTGAGGGCTTCTCGAGCTTGGGGACTTAGCCTTTCTCGAACGAAGATGTATATGTCGTAGGCTCTCTCGTTGCGGAGCGGGCTTTCAGGTGGCAGACGCGCGAAGATGCGTAGGTCTTTTGAGGCCGCCCGGTTAGCGGCTTGTTTTGCTGGCGTTGGTTCATGCAGTTTTCTGTTAAGCGGCTGGCTCGCCACCGTCGCGTAGGACCGAACTTGGGGCGGCTGGTTAGCATGCATGGACCCTGCTAGACCACGTTGGTGCCGGTCTGACCGCTGCTTCTCTTCCTGAAGCTCCTTCTCCAAGGATTCGATCTTCATCAAACAGTCTTTCAGGAACTGTTCTCTTTCGGCGTCCCGTCGTAGGAGATCCTGGACGAGGTTTGAGAGCTTGTTGATCTCGTCTTTAAGCTCCGCATTGTCTTGGTAGCTGACTTGCTCAACCACTCTGACCTTTGCGGTCGGTTTCCGGACACGTCCAGACCGTCGAGATGTACTGGCGTCCCCGTGAACCGTGATCGATGGCCCTGCGTCTAGAGAGACGGCCATGCTGGTGAGATTCAGCTCGCGTGGGCTGATGATGAGAAATGATAGTGCGGTGGGCCGGAGCCCTCTATGATCTTAACAATTACTAACAGTGGATACCTTGTGAAGAGAAAGTTCGCGAAAGTTTTTTTTGGACAAAAGGATAGTCAGACGGATGACTCCCCTAGACACGGAAGAACTATGGTACAGGTCACGTGATGATTACATAAGGTGATCACTCTGCAGGATCCACCGAGCGATCACCAGTATCCACTGATCGATCACTGGAGTATGCAAAGTGATCAGGACCAACAGGATCAAAAGAATCACAACAAGGAGCATCACGACGGACTTGTATATAGGATGGACTTGGACGCACTCAAGGACAGACTCCCATAGCTCTTCAGCAATCAACTTGTGACTTAGCCTCGCTAACTTTCACTTTCCCGACACCTGCTTATCTTTGTGAACTCTTGAGCTATACAAGCTACCCCTACCCCATCGACCACCCGACTGATCACCGAGTGATCGACAGACCAGCAAGCCAACGGATCTAGACGACTACTGTTAATTACCCTCGCAGCCTCAGCTATACTTTAGCAGAAAACCCACTGTCAGGAATCTGGCTGTAACAGCCTTGTGTGGAGGACGAGGTATTGAAACTATGAGTTATCTTTTAATGAAAGATCTAGAGCTACTTTTCTTTAATAAAGCTCTGGAACTGGCGTTATATAATGCTAATATTTAAGCGCTTGAACTTCTTCTGTAGACTTCTAAGAAAAAACACTAGAATTAAATAAGTCTAGGCTTTTTAGCTTAAGCTATGTATAATGTAATAAGCATATTGCATGAAGGATGTGCTATGGTTTTAGGACTGTTGCTTTAATATGGCGCTGAAGTTAACGCTGACGCCGATGACAATAGTATTATCCTTCGTATTGTAGTGTCTTGGACTGAAGAAGCTGTAAATAAGGCCTAAGTAATAGTTGTTATTAAACTGCTTCTTGAACACTATGTAGATGCGAGCAAAGGCTGTAGTACATGGCTTGAATCTGCCTTGGATATGGTGATGAGCGAAAAGAGTTACAATCTAGCTAATATTTTCTTATCAAAGAGCGTAAAGAAGACGCTATTAATTAAATTATACATATGGCTTTTAGTATGCAGGCGTAAACTTGAGGGGGTAAAGTGATAATATGTTGGTTCTGCTGAAAGGAATGAAGATAATGGCTGTAAATAGGGGATTAAAATCATAGCTATAGAAATGTACTTAATCTACTGATACAGTCTGTTGCGTTGGCAGTGTCGAAAACCTACTTTTTCGTCTGTGCGTTAGCAACCCACCAATGCAACCCCATGAAAAATCGCGATTTTTAGCTGCTAGATTTAGAAATCTGCTATATCTGAACATCAGGTAGTCCCTCTTTTGAAGTTGCTTGCTACTAACGCTAAAAGTAAGGCTATTCAAACCTATATAGGGCTCTTTACTAGTTAATTTATTAGTAATTAATACCTCTTAGCCCTCTTGCTACCCTAATAAAGAACTTATATAGACCGCGCTAATATATAGCCTTATTACCTATTATTATAGTATATAAGAGTAAATAGGCTATATAAGCCCTAAAGTCTATAATATCCTTACCTTAGAGACCTATATAAAGCTCTTTACTAGTTAATTTATTAGCTAGTTAACTAAATCTTAGACTCTAATAGGAGTAGTAGCTTAATAGAAATAAGAAGGCTTAATTACCTCTTAGCCCTTAGATTACCTCTTAGCCCTTAGGCCTCTAAAGCCTCTAAAGTCTATAATATTTTTATATTACTATTATTACTCTTAATTAAATAAAATAAGAAATAAAATAAGAGATTATATATTAGATTAAATAAATATAATAATATTATAATTAAATAAGGATAATTAAAAGAAGTTAGTATAAATACTAAAGACTTTAAAAGAGAAAATAAATACTAAGATTATAGTATAAATAAGCTATAGTATATATATAATTAAATAGTAATAATATTAATATAAAATAATAAAATAAGTAAGAGTATATATTCTAAGTAAGCTAAGTTATATAAAGTTAGAAGTATAGTAATTATATAAGTTATTAGAGCTTCTTATATACTATAATAACCTTAGCCTTAAAGAAATATAAGACTTTTTCTATAAGTAATATATTATAGAGGTCTATAAGTTAATAATTAATTAGTAGCTTTAAGATACTAAGTAATTATTAAAATATATTTATATTATTATTACTTAAAGAGATAATATATTATAATATACTTAGGTATATACTATTTATTAATACTACCTAGAGTAATTAATCTTTATTAATATGTCAGGTATAGATAAGTATATTAGTATATAAAGGATAGGCTAGGTATTAAAAGGCCTAGTACTTTATTATAAGGATAAACTTAAATATAGGTAGTAGTATTATATTCTACTAGTTCTTATAGTAGATAGGATCTTTAATATATTAATATACCTAGGTATAATTAATAGTAATAGGTTTTTAATATAGATTTAAGAGAGAGTACTACTTAAGTATAATACCTTTTCTACTATAAAGTTAGTTATTATAATAGATAATACTAGCTTTTACTACTAATGAGATATCTAAGAGGTATATAAATTAGCTAGTATATACTTACTATATCTATTACTATACTTACCTAACTTTAATTCTATTAAGAAGGTATTTAATAACCTTAAGAAGCTTCTTTATAAGTAGTATTCTATTTAGAATAGAGATATAGAGAATATATAGGACTTTAAAGAACTACTTTATAACTATATAGTAAAGGTTAGTTATAAGATAAAATAGATAGAAAGCTACTTTTATTATTCTTTTATTAACTTTAATAATATATAGTATATATTTAATAATAAAAGATTAATTAATAGTAATATAGTTATTATTAATAGAGATAAAGTTAAAGTTACTTTTATAGTTAAGAAAGTATTACTATTAAGGTAATAGTAAAAGAAAAAAATATATATTATTAAAGGTTAAAAGAAATCCTCCTTAAGTAATTACTTATTTAGCCTTACTACTTTGCTTACTACTAGCCTTACTATGTTATTATTCCTTATTACTTTATTACTCCTTATTACTATTATATAATACTATTAATAACCTATTATCTACTACTTTAATTAGATTATTAACTCTATTACTATATAATCTATTAAGGTTAAAGGTATTATTATTATTATCTTTAAGGTATTAGTTATATATAGATTAAGAGATATATTAACTTAGGTAGAGAAATAGAAAAGAAGTAGTAGTTAGCTATAGAGGTAAGGATATAAAAAGACTAGTATTTATAGAGGTTAGTACTATAATAATAATAACTAGAGTAAGGTTAACTAACTAAATCTTCTATTCTTAAGGTTACTTATTTAATTACTAATAGTAGTAGTAGAGAGTAATAAATTATTAACTTTACTACCTATAGTATTTAACCTAATATATAGTAATTTACTTTATTACTTAAAAGTAATAGAGTTATATTTACTATACTTATAATATTACTATTTAAGAATAAAAGTCTTAATTAACCTCTATATCTAGCTAATAAGGGATATAGGTATACCTTTCTTCTTATACTACTTTTTTAGTATATACTATATTACTATAAAGCTAGATAATAAGTTCTAAAGCTACTTAAGAGCCTTATTAGTACTACCTTTATATTACTAATATTACTTATTAACTTTAATAAACTAACTAATAAAATCTTTTAATTTAATTAATTATATTATAGGTAACTACTTATTATACTATAGTAATAATAATAATAATACTAGGTTAATACTTCTTACTATATAAGAAGTCTATAGTAGTTATAGTAATAATAAGTTAATTAATAGGTAATAATACTATAGCTAAGGAGATAGCTAACTCTAGTATAGTTATTAATATAGTTACTAGAGGTAAGGGCTTATTTCTTTACTACTACTAAATAATAAATTAACTACTATATTACTAGTAGAGTGATTAGTAGTTAATAAGACTAAAATAGCAACTAGAGTTTCCCCTCCTTTAAGTATAGTTATAGAGAGTAAGTTATTACTTACTTTACCTCTTATAGGTATAACCTCCTTTATTTACTACTAACTAATTATAATTAGTAAGCCTATTAGTAAGTTCTTTAAGCTTATATTAGTATTTTAATAAAGTATTACCTCTTTTTATATCTTTATATCTCTAGTAAGTAACTTATAGTAAGTTTTATTTATAATAAAGTACTAATTTATATTACTACTACCTTAGATACTATTATAGTAACTTACCTAGTTAGTATACTAATAATACTTTATTAGATCCTTGTTACGACCCGACAAGTACAGGCGATGCAGCCCCACCTGCCAGGCAGGGTGCGAAGGGCGCAGTACTTAAGGAACATCGTCACACAGGATAACTCCTCCAGAACGGAAGAACTAGGGAAGGTCACGTGAAGATAAGAAGGACCGACAAACGATAAGCGGTCCATGACCGAGGACCGACGCGCCAACAAACTTTCGCGAACTTTCTCTTCACAAGGTATCCACTGTTAGTAATTGTTAAGATCATAGAGGGCTCCGGCCCACCGCACTATCATTTCTCATCATCAGCCCACGCGAGCTGAATCTCACCAGCATGGCCGTCTCTCTAGACGCAGGGCCATCGATCACGGTTCACGGGGACGCCAGTACATCTCGACGGTCTGGACGTGTCCGGAAACCGACCGCAAAGGTCAGAGTGGTTGAGCAAGTCAGCTACCAAGACAATGCGGAGCTTAAAGACGAGATCAACAAGCTCTCAAACCTCGTCCAGGATCTCCTACGACGGGACGCCGAAAGAGAACAGTTCCTGAAAGACTGTTTGATGAAGATCGAATCCTTGGAGAAGGAGCTTCAGGAAGAGAAGCAGCGGTCAGACCGGCACCAACGTGGTCTAGCAGGGTCCATGCATGCTAACCAGCCGCCCCAAGTTCGGTCCTACGCGACGGTGGCGAGCCAGCCGCTTAACAGAAAACTGCATGAACCAACGCCAGCAAAACAAGCCGCTAACCGGGCGGCCTCAAAAGACCTACGCATCTTCGCGCGTCTGCCACCTGAAAGCCCGCTCCGCAACGAGAGAGCCTACGACATATACATCTTCGTTCGAGAAAGGCTAAGTCCCCAAGCTCGAGAAGCCCTCAAGGGGATCGACCATGTCAAGACAGGATTAGCACTCTTACCATCGTCAGCAGATGGTGCAAAAGTCCTGCTGGAGAACAGAGAACAGATTGCTGCCCTTCTCCAGGCACAGGCGGTCGAGCAGCGCGACACCTGGATCCGGGCCTATATCGCAAACGTCCCTTACACCAGACACTGCCTGCTCACCACACTGAGCTGGAAATCACGACCGAGGAGCTCCTTGAAGAGATCCAGGCCACGACGAAACTGAAGCCCGAGAAAGCATACTTCTCCAGAAAAGATGAAGCCGAAAGGCTAGGCACGGTGACAGCCTGGTTCAAGGCGGAAGCCGTGAGGCAACTACCAAGGCGCCTCCGTTTGATGGGGGCCAGCGTTTTCGTGAACCTGCAGTTTCCGAAGGAGAAGAGGTCTCCTCAATGCCACCGCTGCGGCGGTTTTCACAACGAACGAACGTGTACCAGAAGGAAGAGATGCCTTAAATGCAGTTCGCCTTCCCACACGGCCGACCAACACCGGGCACCTTGTGGAGGCACCGAAGGCCACGAAGGCTGCGATTGCCCCTTTAAGTGTCCGTCGTGCAACGGGCCCCATGCCGCCTTTGATGTGACTTGCCCTATCAAGCCAAAGGTGGTGAAGGGCGTAGTCCAGAGGAGGAACAAGGCACAGCTACGGGCCATCCGAGCCGAGGAGAGAGATCGTGGAGATTTGCGACCCAGCAGTCGCACCAACAATCCCGAGAAGGAGGAGAAGAGATGGACTGCAACCAAGCTAATGAAGGACATCAGGAGTATGCGGCCCTATAGAGTCCTGCAGATCATGCAGGCGAACGTGGCCAGACGACCACTTGCACATGAAACGGCACTGAATCTGGCCTACGCGGCCCATGTCGACATACTGCTACTACAAGAGCCCGCTATCCGCTCGGAAGAGAGAAGGCTCACAAGACGCCACCCGGGTTTCGAGATTTTCACCCCAGTGGACAACTGGGTAGAAGACAGACCCAGGGTGCTCACTTACCTCCGCAGAGGAACGGGACTACGGGGCGTACAAACACGCCCACTGCCCAGCCCATCCACAGACCTGCTCTTCCTACAACTCCTGGCGGGAACGCGGAAAGTCCTCACAGTCGTCAACGTGTACAACGCCCCTTGTGGCTCGCTGCGACCAGGCCAAGCGATTAGGGATATCATAACAGCCTGGCAACCCGGACTCCAGGAACGTGTGTTGGTCGCGGGGATTTCAACCTCCATCATTGGACCTGGCAACCCGAGGCGACCAGCTCCCCTGACGCTGATGCCCTGGTAGAATGGGCAGAAGCCGCCGGCCTTGTCCTCCTGTCGCCGATAGGTGAAGCCACACATAAGGGCGGCAACACGTTAGACCTAGCCTGGGCGTCCGGCAGCCTCTATGGGGCATCTAACAGTATAGAAACATCCCTACACACAACGTCAGACCACGAAAGCCTGCTGACCCGGGTCCCCTTGGCCCTAACCGATCCGGTCGACCCAACTCCGGGAGGTTCCGGCTCGACACGATGGACGAGAAGCTCTTCCTCGACATCCTCAAGCGAAACGTACACCCCATGCGCCATACTGCAAGCAACGCAAGAGATCCACAGGCTTTAGACATGCTAGCACAGCAGCTTACAGATTGCCTCAGAGAAGCGCTTACGGCCTCTACTAGGCGCGCGTTTGGCAGAGGACCTGGGAGGCCATACTGGGACGAGAACTGCAGGCGGAAACACCGAGCCTACACGACCATGAGAGCAACTGTGGCAAGACTCTGCGCTTTGGGAATAGATTGTCAATGGGAGCGAAACGAGGAGGACGCTCTTAAACAGGACTTTCTCCATCAGCTGCGGCGCTCTAAGGACACGTACTGGAGAGGAAAGATCGGCGCAGCCTCTACTGGCAAAGACGTATTTGAAATGGTCGGGTGGCATAAGGCCAAGGGATCCTTCCAGACCCCTCCACTCCGAGATGGGAGCAATCCAACCATGCTCGTATCACAACCGAAGGAGAAGCGGGATCTGTTCGCCCGCGTCCTCCTCAGAAATGCCGCCATCTCCACGGACATATCAGCAGAGAGCCCAGGACCTCGCCTGGAGGCCAATCTTCCTTTCCCGCATGTTACAAAAGACGAGGTACAAACGTCAATCTTCTCTGCGGGAAGTACCACTCCCGGGTCCGACGGAATCACTACCGCTGTTCTTAAGACAGCGTGGCCCGTTATTGAGGACATCGTCTTCTGGCTCTACAGCGGATGCATACGCGAGGGCTGGCATCCTACCTGTTTCAAAGAAGCTATCCTAGTCATCCTGCCTAAGCCGGGCAAGAGAGACAGGGCGCTCCCGCGCTCGTATAGACCAATCGCGCTGTTGTCTGTACTCGGAAAAGGCTTGGAGAGACTTGTCGCAAGAAGGCTTGCCTGGATCACAGTCAAGTTCCAGGTACTGCACAACCAACAGTTCGGGGCCCTCCCCCTCCGCTCGTGTAGCGACCTCATCGCCGCTGCCATCCACGATATCGAGTGTGCCTGGCAAAGAGGTCTTGTCACCTCTATGCTTACGCTCGACATTAAAGGGGCCTTTGACGCTGTGCTGCCAGGGAGGCTGATCCGACGCCTCCGATGCTAAGGATGGCCGGAGAACCTCGTGCAGTGGGTCTCAAGTTTCGTCCTCAGGAGAAGAGCAAGAATAAGGCTAGACGGAGAGATGGGAGACGTCTTCGACCTTGAGTGTGGTCTACCACAGGGCTCGCCCGTTTCTCCCATCCTCTTCATGCTTTACATCGAACCCTTATTCAAGCTGGGCACTGTTCATCCAGGCAGGGTGCGATCTCGATTTGGCTATGCCGACGACATTGCCATCATGGCAAGCTCAACGTCACTAGAGGACAATTGTGCCCTGCTAGCGAAAGAATGGGAAGAAGCCCAAGCATGGGGGACGTTAGAGGGAATTACTTTCGACACAGATAAATCCGAGCTCATCTACTTCACCAAGAGACCAAAAGATGGAAACCCGCCAATCACCGTCAGACTGTTAGACGGGAGGCAACACACAGTTCAGGCCGTCAATCGAGGGGCCTCCCTACGGTGGCTTGGGGTCCACTTCGACCGAAGACTCACATTCAAGAACCATGTAAAAGGCCTCTGCGCCAAAGCCTGCTAAGTGATTAGCGGACTACGGGGACTAGGGAACACCGTCTGGGGCGCGCCGGCCCACCTGCTTTGCCGCGCCATGACCTCCTGCGTACTACCCATCCAGTACTATGCATCAGAGGCATGGTGGCCGGGCAGGAATCGGATCAGGAATGGGCACATCGCCTCGAACGGGGTCAACGGTCTACTCCGCCAACTTGACATCACGCAAGCCAAAGCCGTTAGAGCTGCACTTCCCGTATATAAAACGACGCCTCTATTGATCCTTCAGCGCGAAGCAGCCCTGCCCCCGGCAGAGGTGACGCTAGACGCGAAGCTCCACAAAGCCTCCGTAAGGATCCATCGCCTTGACGAACGACACCCCCTCCAAACGAGGCTCGGCGACAGGCCCGGGCTGGACTCAAGACTGCGGCGAATAGCAAGCCTCACCGATATAAATGCTGAACACATCAACCCGCTAGACCTACCACCTTGGGAGCGCCTAGCTGACTGGCACATGGCCCTTAGCATGGTCAGCTATGAACCTAGGAAGACCAAAGAAGAACTGGCCATCGCCTTTACAGACAGATTGGGAACATTCTCAAAGTGGGACATTGTTATCTATACTGACGGCTCCTAGATGTTGGACGGTAGCAGAACCGCCGCTGGAGCAGGCTGGGTTGGGTACCAGGCCACACGGCAGATCTTTCAAGGATCAGAGCCGCTCGGTTATCAGATGGAGGTCTTTAACACAGAAGCGCAAGCCGCTTTTCAGGGCCTACTGGAAGCCATGAGGTCTCCCACGGCGCGGATGGCAGACAATGTTCACGTCTGCCTTGATAACCTCGCAGTCGCAGCCAGGCTCGTCACCCGGAGCCCAGGAAGCAGCCAGGCTAGGTTTAGGGCCTTTAGTGAGCTCTCCGCCTCTTGGGCACAGAGAGGACGGACAAGCTGGACGATGCCTGGCAGGGTATACATTTGGTGGTGCCCTGGACACACGGGAATAGCAGAAAACGAGGAAGCAGACGCTCTTGCCAAGGAGGCCTGCAAACAAACCCCAGAATCATAACCACAGCCTACATTGGCACACTTGAAGCGGGAGTCTAGAGCAGCCGATCTCCAGGCTTTCGCTAGGAGATGGCCGTCAATCTGCCCTCAGCAGTATGCTGACCTTGGGATAAGTCCTCATCCCAAGCCCCCCGAACTTCGCCTTCCTCAGCATTTGCTAGGAAGGCTATATGCGGCAAGATCGCATCATAGAGACTTCGCAGCATACCACGAGAGGTTTGCTCATCAGGATGCACTGCTTGACTGCAGTTGTGGAAGACGCAAAACCCCAGTACACTTCTACTTCTGCAAGCGTGGCCGTAAGGCTACTCCGCGGCATCTCCGCCGACATATAGCGAAGGCAAGCATAGATTTTCTGCTAGGTACTTCGCAGGGAGCCTCTCTTCTGTGCGAATGGATGGAGGCAACCAATTTCTTTTCCAAAATCTGCTTAATTCATTGATCAGGAACGTTAGGTAAAGACAGTAGCCTGTAGAATAGTATAGATTAGCATAGACCATGTCGGCATTGCCCGGCACGTCCCTTTTACTCTGGACGTTAAATACATCATCATCATCATCATCACCGACGCGCCAAGGGCGGTCCACCCCTATAGGACCAACATCTGGATATCGGTCCCAGTATCAGGACAACAGGATATAAGGATATTTATTCCACTTAGATAGATTACCTTCCATAGCTCCTCAGCAATCAACTTGTGACTTAGCCTTGCTAACTTTCACTTTCCCGACACCTGCTTATCTTTGTGAACTCTTGAGCTATACGAGCTACCCCTACCCCATCGACCACCCAACTGATCACTGAGTGATTGACAGACCAGCAAGCCAACGGATCTAGACGACTACTGTTAATTACCCTCGCAGCCTCAGCTATACTTTAGTAGAAAACCCACTGTCAGGAATCTGGCTGTAACACTTTGATTGCTCCTGTTAGTAAGTTGACCCTATGAAACTAATTAGCAGTACCTATGATGTCTTCTCCTAAGACCCCTTCAACCTCGAGCGTCCCTAAGACTCCAAGGTCCCTGGACCAGGAGCTCGCCCAAGCTATGGACCTTGACGAGGAACCTGGTATGCCAGAAATCAAGTTCGATGATGAGGGGGAAGCTATCCTCACCACGGACCAATACCTGGCCATACGCAAGACAGTTGAAAGAAACGCCAGACGCAACAAACAACTGGCCGACATCGTCAACAACAACGCAGCCCAAATGGAGCAGATGAAGAACTCCAACAACCATGACCTCACCCAGATGCAAGCCATCATCAATGACACTCTTGCTAAACTGGAAGCCAAGAACAATGAAGCCATCAAGCTAGGGCACGAGGTCAAGATACTCCAAGGCGCTGCCAACATCATCTCAACCCCGGTCGAAGGACGGGACAAGCTCAAACTCAACTCCCCAGGAACTTACGACAGCACCAGTGGACAACTAAAAGGGTTTCTGATTCAAGTACGCACCTATCAGACCTTTCACGCCACCAACTTTCGCAATGAAACTGAGAGAGTCATCTACGCCGGCACCTTTCTGCGCGGCAAGGCACTCTCATGGTTTAAGCCGTTCCAGGAAGAATTCCTCAGGAACAACGGAGAACTGAATGCATGTTCCTACGAGACTCAGTCAATCTTCGGAAGCATGGCAGGCTTCGAACAAGCCTTGAAGTCACTGTTCCAAGACCCTGACGAGAAACGACAAGCCAAGCAAGACCTTGCTAACCTCAAGCAAACCAAGGCCGCCTCACACTATGCAGCCGAATTCCGACGACTTGCTGCTAGACTTAACATCACAGACGAATCCTTGATCTTCATGTTTTACTAAGGACTCAAGGAAGACGTCAAGGACGAACTCGCCAAGATCGTCAACACCCCAGAAGATTTCCTCTCATATGTCAAACTCGCAATCAAGATTGATACATGCCTTTACGAATGATGCAAAGAGAAGGGCAAAAACCGATGACCTAACGCCAACATAGGCAAACGCTACGCCCAGGGACCAAAGAACCCCAACAACCACTAGTAGAACAAAAACCAGTGGCAACCACGCAACAACCAGCCAAGCACGTCCTATGGACACCACGCAGGACCTATGGATGTTAGTGTGGCTCGGAAAGAGAACCGACCACCTCGGGACACCAAGACTGTCAAATGCTACAACTGTGAAAAGATGGGGCACTACACTAGAGACTGCCGACAACCAAAACGACTCCAGAACAAGGCACTGGCCGAAGGCGACCGACAAGCGAACGTTGCCCGAAAAGAAATCCCACACCCACAACTCTCATAGACCGCCTGCTACGATAACAACTGTTCCACACACCAAGACAGCAAGGAACAAGCAGGATGGTACCCCAAGGAACCCAAGAATAAGACAATTGCAGTAGGCAAACAAGCCCTACGCAAACCCATAACACCTCAAGCTATCAGTATCACTTAACAACTAGAACAACAAAACCAGGACAAAATCATGCGACTAATTCAGGCCTGAGATGCCCTGGAAATCCTAAAAGACAAGATACCGCAGGACCAGGAGATCCTCAATACCATCAAAGAGCGATTGCCTAGACGGATTCAAGCACAAGGCAACCCACTACGACAACTAGACTTGGAAAACGAATACAACCATGCTCTGCGTGAAGACGTTATCCGATCCCAAGGGAAACCCAAGCAGGTCATCACCATGATGGACCTCACCCCAGGATTCCAACAAGTCCTAACGAAGACTATTGCGGTAGCCAGGAAGGGGAAGAAGACCCTCTTCCCTCCCCCACAACTTCGACAACGCGAACGCACACCAGAAAGTACTACCAAAGTACTAGAGACAAACCCAGACAAGGAAGAAGATTCAGAACTCTCCTTAGACGAATTCATCCCACCAAGTAAGATAGAACAACAAGCAGCCAAACAACTTGTGGAGATAAGTCATGTAAACCCACCTGTAACCAGACGGACTGGAGAAAAGAACCAGCATATCCAGCAGTAGGCCAACGACGTCTCAATCTCCTCAGTTGTCACAACACAAGAAGACAGGTACGATTCCAATGAACCACTTGTAACTCAGACCTACGTGGACTATACACACAATCCACTCTACCAACAATCTGAGAAGAAAGCCCAGGAAGAACGACGACCTGTGGTCGATCCAAGGAATGACAACCAAGAAGTCTACTTCTATGGAACGGAAGATACTGACACCGAGCTACAGCCCCTTATCCCGACAAGAGAGAAACCCATGTTTGGAGATGACAAGGCATTAAACAAGAAAGATCTAATGCACTATGGAATCTTTTGGGCAGACTGCATTTACAACAACTGCAAGAAGCACAAGAAGGAAAAGGAAACCTATTCTTTCTACCCACGACGACGACGCAATGAACCCATTCCCCAGGTATACCAGAACCATGAGATCAACACATAAGAAGTTAAAGAATACCAGAGCCCCTGGTTAATCTTCGCACCATGCCCTGAATATCCCATGCCATGCGTCAACAACCTCACTGGACATTGGTCCAACTGCCTATTTGACAAATGCAGATACCACTACGAAGGAAAAGCAAGATCCTGGAGGACGCAGATCAAGAAAAGCCCCAGCGAGTCAAAAAACTCCCCACGCCGCCTGTGAGAAAGGCACAGACGGCTGAACAATCCACAAAAACCCTTTACGCAACAACAATCAAGAACGATGATAGTCACATCATCCTCACAGTCTTGATCAACAGCTGGCCCACTAAGGTCATGATTAACAGTAGAGCACAAGCCAACCTCATCTCACCCAGGGTGGTGAACGAACGAAGCATCCAATGGTTATACAAGGAAGAACCATACACCCTACAGACAGTTGAAGGAGAACAAGTCCAGTACGGCGGAGGAACCGTTAACAAGGAGACCGTACACCTCCCTTCGGTAATCCATGGCCGATGCCAACGACTCAACTTCGATATCACCGAAATAGGAAACATAGACGTGATTCTGGGAATCCCGTGGCTAAGAGAGCACAACCCCGACATAAACTAGAGAACAGGCCAACTCCACTGGAGAGATTCAGCTACGAGGCAGCGTCACACGCCACAACCCCCAAGTGAATCAACGCGACCAAGGAAATATATCGCTTACATCAAGAGGATCGAACCTGTGCAAGACCAGAGTTCCGCATCTACAAATATCACAAATGCGCCAGACAGGCAGGACAAACGAAGCCTAGAAGAGGATCAACTACAATCAATACCTATCAAATACCAGCAATACACCAGACTATTTACCAAAGAATTAGAAACAGGACTACCAGAGCATGGACCATACGATCATGAGATCCAACTGCTAGAAGGAAAACACCCCAAGCTTGAGCCCATCTACGGACTCAACCCAATCGAGTGAGAAACCCTCGACCAATGGCTGGATGAGAGTCTAGCAAAAGGACACATCAGACCATCAGATTCACCAGCAGGATATCCAATCCTGTTTGTACCCAAAAAGAATGGGAAACTATAACTATGCGTTAACTATCGAAAACTCAACAACATCACGAAGAAAAACAGCTATCCACTACCGCTTATCTCAGAACTACGAGATCTACTGCATAGAGCAAACTGGTTCACGGCACTTGATCTCAAAGGCGCCTACAACCTTATTCGAATCAAGGAGGGAGATGAATGGAAAACAGCGTTCCGAACACGCAGAGGACTCTTCGAGACCCTCGTCATGCCTTTCGGACTCACCAACGCACCAGCTACATTCCAAACAATGATCAATCATGTACTCAGGGAATATCTTGATATCTTTGTCATCTGTTACCTTGATGACATCCTCATCTTCTCTAAGAACCTCGAAGAACATAAGGAGCACATATACAAGGTACTCAAGAAGCTCCAGGAGGCAAAACTCCTAGTCGAACCAGAGAAGAGTGAATTCCACACTCAGAAGGTTGACTACCTCGGATTCACTATCACGCCAGGAGAAATCCGAATGCAAAACAAGAAGGTTGAAGCAGTCAGGGGACTGGCCAACACCAACCAACGTCAAGGAAGTTCAGTCATTCCTCGGATTCGTCAACTTCTACTGACGATTCCTCAAGAACTACGCAAGCTACGTCAGAGGACTACAGCAACTCACACACAAGAACAGCAAGTTCAAATAGACAGATAAATACAACAAATCCTTCAACAAAGTCAAGGAACTCATCACCTCAAAACCAGTTACTAAAATCCCAGACCTAGACAAACCTTTTGAAGTCGAGACCGACGCCTCAGACTTCGCAATAGGCGGACAACTGGGACAACGAGACAAAGAAGGACGACTACACCCATGCGCATTCTACTTGAAAGCATTCCACGGACCTGAGCTAAACTACCAGATCCACGACAAGGAACTCATGGCAATCATTAAAGCATTCAGAGAATGGAAACCACATTTGTCAGGAACAAAGCACCAGGTGATTGTGTACACAGATCACAAGAACCTTGCCCATTTCACGACCTCGAAGGTCCTGAACAAACGACAGATCCGATGGTCAGAATTTCTATCCGAATACAACTTCAAGATCGTCTATCGCAAAGGAACAGAGAACGGAAGAGCTGACGCTCTAAGTCGACGACCGGACCTCGAAGTCCCAGTACCAGAGGAAACACAGGTTATCCTCAAATACGACAAGAACAGCGACATTGTTCCAGCGCAAAAACTCATCATGATCGGCACACGCGTTAGTACCAGCACAACTGGCAGAATGACGGATGACCAGATACGCGAGATACATAGCGCTAGAGCACATGGACACCAAGGAGTAACAAAGACTTTCAAAAGAATTTGATAACACTACGACAAGTAAGTCACACGAGAACAAGTGGCTTCAGCAATCAAGAACTGTGAGCTATGCAAGAAAAGCAAGAACAGCCCTCACAAGCCATACGGGCATATTCAACCATTGCCAGCACCACCAGAGGCATGGCACTCAATCTCTTTGGACTTTATTGTTAAGCTACCCAAGTCAAGAGAACCACTCACGAAGACATGGTACGATAGCATCCTTGTTATCGTCAACCGACTTACGAAGTACGCTTACTTTATCCCGTACCTCGAAGCCAGCTTGGCTAAGGACCTTGCATATACTTTCCTCAAGTATATCATCAGCAATCACGGCTTGCTAAAAGAAATTGTGTCGGATAGAGACAAGCTGTTCACCTCTAAGTTTTGGAAATCCTTGATTTCGCAACTTGGTGCAGATCACAAACTATCTACCTCTTTCCACCCGCAAACCGATGGACAAACAGAAAGAATCAACCAGATACTCGAACAGTATCTCAGATGTTATGTCAACTACAACCAAGACAATTGGGTACCACTGCTACCTATGGCCCAATTCGCCTATAACAGTGCTATTGGAGAAAGCACTAAGAACTCACCATTCTATCTGAACTACGGATTCGAGCCAACTGCCTACGGAGAATCCCGGGAAGGACCACGAGCACTGAAAGCGGTGGCAGACTTCAACAAACTCAGGGAAATCCAGAACAAAACTGCACTAGATTTGGAATTTGTCAGACAACGAATGCAGAAATACGCCAACCTTTCAAGGATTGAGGGACCAACCTTTGAAGAGGGAGATAGTGCGTACCTCGCACGCCGAAACATCAAAACAAAACAGCCCAGCGACAAACTCGACTACAAGAAACTAGGACCTTTCAAGATCCTATGAAAAGTTTCAGATGTCAACTATGAACTCGACTTACCAGACACGATGAAAATTCACCCAGTCTTCCACATCGCACTACTGGAACCAGCACCACGCGGATCAAACACAAACGACTGCATCATCGTCAAACCTAACGAACTGGAATATGAAGTCAAACGAATCATCGATCACAGGAACTAAGACGGACAAGAAGAATACTTGGTCAAATGGAAAAACTATGGACATGAAGATAACTCATAGGAACCAGTCAAGAACCTCTAGCACTCCCAGAAGGCGCTTCAGGAGTACCACGATTCCCAGAACCCTCTAACAACGGACCCAAATCTGCGAACTCCTCGCCAAACCCGCAGGAACCCCAGTCAACGTCATTAGGGACACCAAGTAACTGCAGGTCATGTACCATCCAAGACTCATGAGAGTCAAGGGCAGAACTGATGCTATCCTCCTCATCCAACTCCTGCATACCTCGCTGGAAAGTCTCTTGCTGGCGCTCCCGCACTTTCTTGCGAATCTTGCGAATCCGCGACAATCGACTTGCAGCCTCGGCCATTTGCGACTGCATCTCCGCAAGCTTCAAATGAAGAGCCATGAGCTCCTCACCAGCTTTCTCTTCTTTTTCATCCCACTCCTTCTGCTGAGCATTCAGCTTTTGAACTACGAAACACGATTAGCAAACAAAGGACCTCAAGGACGGAGCACTCACGAGTGGAAGCCACCAGAACACCATCACAAGGCTTCTTCGCCTCGATACAAGTCCGACAACGAGACGAGCCTTCGCCAAAACGACAAGCCACCTTTGCGCGGAAACAACGCGTACAGGGCATATCGGCAACCAGGGATCGAGCTTTGACAAATTCGAGCAAAGCAAGCCGCTCACGATCCTTGATGACAGTTTTCTTTGATTTCAATTTTTCTACGCGACCTGACATGGTGTCAGCATCATGGGTAAATCAGGAAACAAGATTGACAACTCCCCAACCTAGGAGAAACGACCTACTTATGCAGGTCTTGAGGACAAGACCTTTAGAGGGGAGACCTGATGTTACGACCCGACAAGTTACAGGCGATGCAGCCCTACCTGCCAGGCAGGGTGCGAAGGGCGCAGTACTTAAGGAACATCGTCACACAGGATGACTCCTCCGGAACGGAAGAACTAGGGAAGGTCACATGAAGATAAGAAGGACCGACAAACGATAAGCGGTCCATGACCGAGGACCGACGCGCCAACCCGGAGCAGGCTGGGTTGGGTACCAGGCCACACGGCAGATCTTTCGAGGATCAGAGCCGCTCGGTCATCAGACGGAGGTCTTTGACGCAGAAGCGCAAGCCGCTTTTCGGGGCCTACTGGAAGCCATGAGGTCTCCCACGGCGCGGATGGCAGACAATGTTCACGTCTGCCTCGATAACCTCGCAGTCGCAGCCAGGCTCGTCACCCGGAGCCCAGGAAGCAGCCAGGCTAGGTTTAGGGCCTTTAGTGAGCTCTCCGCCTCTTGGGCACAGAGAGGACGGACAAGCTGGACGATGCCTGGCAGGGTATACATTTGGTGGTGCCCTGGACACACGGGAATAGCAGGAAACGAGGAAGCAGACGCTCTTGCCAAGGAGGCCTGCAAACAAATCCCAGAATCACAACCACAGCCTACATTGGCACACTTGAAGCGGGAGTCTAGAGCAGCCGATCTCCAGGCTTTCGCTAGGAGATGGCCGTCAATCTGCCCTCGGCAGTATGCTGACCTTGGGATAAGTCCTCATCCCAAGCCCCCCGAACTTCGCCTTCCTCGGCATTTGCTAGGAAGGCTATATGCGGCAAGATCGCATCATGGAGACTTCGCAGCATACCACGAGAGGTTTGCTCATCAGGATGCACTGCTCGACTGCAGTTGTGGAAGACGCAAAACCCCAGTACACTTCTACTTCTGCAAGCGTGGCCGTAAGGCTACTCCGCGGCATCTCCGCCGACATATGGCGAAGGCAAGCATAGATTTTCTGCTAGGTACTTCGCAGGGAGCCTCTCTTCTGTGCGAATGGATGGAGGCAACCAATTTCTTTTCCGAAATCTGCCCGATTCATTGATCAGGAACGTTAGGTGAAGACGGTAGCCTGTAGAATAGTATAGATTAGCATAGACCATGTCGGCATTGCCCGGCACGTCCCTTTTACTCTGGACGTTAAATACATCATCATCATCATCATCACCGACGCGCCAACCACTGTTAGTAATTGTTAAGATCATAGAGGGCTCCGGCCCACCGCACTATCATTTCTCATCATCAGCCCACGCGAGCTGAATCTCACCAGCATGGCCGTCTCTCTAGACGCAGGGCCATCGATCACGGTTCACGGGGACGCCAGTACATCTCGACGGTCTGGACGTGTCCGGAAACCGACCGCAAAGGTCAGAGTGGTTGAGCAAGTCAGCTACCAAGACAATGCGGAGCTTAAAGACGAGATCAACAAGCTCTCAAACCTCGTCCAGGATCTCCTACGACGGGACGCCGAAAGAGAACAGTTCCTGAAAGACTGTTTGATGAAGATCGAATCCTTGGAGAAGGAGCTTCAGGAAGAGAAGCAGCGGTCAGACCGGCACCAACGTGGTCTAGCAGGGTCCATGCATGCTAACCAGCCGCCCCAAGTTCGGTCCTACGCGACGGTGGCGAGCCAGCCGCTTAACAGAAAACTGCATGAACCAACGCCAGCAAAACAAGCCGCTAACCGGGCGGCCTCAAAAGACCTACGCATCTTCGCGCGTCTGCCACCTGAAAGCCCGCTCCGCAACGAGAGAGCCTACGACATATACATCTTCGTTCGAGAAAGGCTAAGTCCCCAAGCTCGAGAAGCCCTCAAGGGGATCGACCATGTCAAGACAGGATTAGCACTCTTACCATCGTCAGCAGATGGTGCAAAAGTCCTGCTGGAGAACAGAGAACAGATTGCTGCCCTTCTCCAGGCACAGGCGGTCGAGCAGCGCGACACCTGGATCCGGGCCTATATCGCAAACGTCCCTTACACCAGACACTGCCTGCTCACCAACACTGAGCTGGAAATCACGACCGAGGAGCTCCTTGAAGAGATCCAGGCCACGACGAAACTGAAGCCCGAGAAAGCATACTTCTCCAGAAAAGATGAAGCCGAAAGGCTAGGCACGGTGACAGCCTGGTTCAAGGCGGAAGCCGTGAGGCAACTACCAAGGCGCCTCCGTTTGATGGGGGCCAGCGTTTTCGTGAACCTGCAGTTTCCGAAGGAGAAGAGGTCTCCTCAATGCCACCGCTGCGGCGGTTTTCACAACGAACGAACGTGTACCAGAAGGAAGAGATGCCTTAAATGCAGTTCGCCTTCCCACACGGCCGACCAACACCGGGCACCTTGTGGAGGCACCGAAGGCCACGAAGGCTGCGATTGCCCCTTTAAGTGTCCGTCGTGCAACGGGCCCCATGCCGCCTTTGATGTGACTTGCCCTATCAAGCCAAAGGTGGTGAAGGGCGTAGTCCAGAGGAGGAACAAGGCACAGCTACGGGCCATCCGAGCCGAGGGAGAGAGATCGTGGAGATTTGCGACCCAGCAGTCGCACCAACAATCCCGAGAAGGAGGAGAAGAGATGGACTGCAACCAAGCTAATGAAGGACATCAGGAGTATGCGGCCCTATAGAGTCCTGCAGATCATGCAGGCGAACGTGGCCAGACGACCACTTGCACATGAAACGGCACTGAATCTGGCCTACGCGGCCCATGTCGACATACTGCTACTACAAGAGCCCGCTATCCGCTCGGAAGAGAGAAGGCTCACAAGACGCCACCCGGGTTTCGAGATTTCACCCCAGTGGACAACTGGGTAGAAGACAGACCCAGGGTGCTCACTTACCTCCGCAGAGGAACGGGACTACAGGGCGTACAAACACGCCCACTGCCCAGCCCATCCACAGACCTGCTCTTCCTACAACTCCTGGCGGGAACGCGGAAAGTCCTCACAGTCGTCAACGTGTACAACGCCCCTTGTGGCTCGCTGCGACCAGGCCAAGCGATTAGGGATATCATAACAGCCTGGCAACCCGGACTCCAGGAACGTGTGTTGGTCGCGGGGATTTCAACCTCCATCATTGGACCTGGCAACCCGAGGCGACCAGCTCCCCTGACGCTGATGCCCTGGTAGAATGGGCAGAAGCCGCCGGCCTTGTCCTCCTGTCGCCGATAGGTGAAGCCACACATAAGGGCGGCAACACGTTAGACCTAGCCTGGGCGTCCGGCAGCCTCTATGGGGCATCTAACAGTATAGAAACATCCCTACACACAACGTCAGACCACGAAAGCCTGCACCCGGGTCCCCTTGGCCCTAACCGATCCGGTCGACCCAACTCCGGGAGGTTCCGGCTCGACACGATGGACGAGAAGCTCTTCCTCGACATCCTCAAGCGAAACGTACACCCCATGCGCCATACTGCAAGCAACGCAAGAGATCCACAGGCTTTAGACATGCTAGCACAGCAGCTTACAGATTGCCTCAGAGAAGCGCTTACGGCCTCTACTAGGCGCGCGTTTGGCAGAGGACCTGGGAGGCCATACTGGGACGAGAACTGCAGGCGGAAACACCGAGCCTACACGACCATGAGAGCAACTGTGGCAAGACTCTGCGCTTTGGGAATAGATTGTCAATGGGAGCGAAACGAGGAGGACGCTCTTAAACAGGACTTTCTCCATCAGCTGCGGCGCTCTAAGGACACGTACTGGAGAGGAAAGATCGGCGCAGCCTCTACTGGCAAAGACGTATTTGAAATGGTCGGGTGGCATAAGGCCAAGGGATCCTTCCAGACCCCTCCACTCCGAGATGGGAGCAATCCAACCATGCTCGTATCACAACCGAAGGAGAAGCGGGATCTGTTCGCCCGCGTCCTCCTCAGAAATGCCGCCATCTCCACGGACATATCAGCAGAGAGCCCAGGACCTCGCCTGGAGGCCAATCTTCCTTTCCCGCATGTTACAAAGACGAGGTACAAACGTCAATCTTCTCTGCGGGAAGTACCACCCCCAGGTCCGACGGAATCACTACCGCTGTTCTTAAGACAGCGTGGCCCGTTATTGAGGACATCGTCTTCTGGCTCTACAGCGGATGCATACGCGAGGGCTGGCATCCTACCTGTTTCAAAGAAGCTATCCTAGTCATCCTGCCTAAGCCGGGCAAGAGAGACAGGGCGCTCCCGCGCTCGTATAGACCAATCGCGCTGTTGTCTGTACTCGGAAAAGGCTTGGAGAGACTTGTCGCAAGAAGGCTTGCCTGGATCACAGTCAAGTTCCAGGTACTGCACAACCAACAGTTCGGGGCCCTCCCCCTCCGCTCGTGTAGCGACCTCATCGCCGCTGCCATCCACGATATCGAGTGTGCCTGGCAAAGAGGTCTTGTCACCTCTATGCTTACGCTCGACATTAAAGGGGCCTTTGACGCTGTGCTGCCAGGGAGGCTGATCCGACGCCTCCGATGCTAAGGATGGCCGGAGAACCTCGTGCAGTGGGTCTCAAGTTTCGTCCTCAGGAGAAGAGCAAGAATAAGGCTAGACGGAGAGATGGGAGACGTCTTCGACCTTGAGTGTGGTCTACCACAGGGCTCGCCCGTTTCTCCCATCCTCTTCATGCTTTACATCGAACCCTTATTCAAGCTGGGCACTGTTCATCCAGGCAGGGTGCGATCTCGATTTGGCTATGCCGACGACATTGCCATCATGGCAAGCTCAACGTCACTAGAGGACAATTGTGCCCTGCTAGCGAAAGAATGGGAAGAAGCCCAAGCATGGGGGACGTTAGAGGGAATTACTTTCGACACAGATAAATCCGAGCTCATCTACTTCACCAAGAGACCAAAAGATGGAAACCCGCCAATCACCGTCAGACTGTTAGACGGGAGGCAACACACAGTTCAGGCCGTCAATCGAGGGGCCTCCCTACGGTGGCTTGGGGTCCACTTCGACCGAAGACTCACATTCAAGAACCATGTAAAAGGCCTCTGCGCCAAAGCCTGCTAAGTGATTAGCGGACTACGGGGACTAGGGAACACCGTCTGGGGCGCGCCGGCCCACCTGCTTTGCCGCGCCATGACCTCCTGCGTACTACCCATCCAGTACTATGCATCAGAGGCATGGTGGCCGGGCAGGAATCGGATCAGGAATGGGCACATCGCCTCGAACGGGGTCAACGGTCTACTCCGCCAACTTGACATCACGCAAGCCAAAGCCGTTAGAGCTGCACT
Source organism: Colletotrichum echinochloae (assembly GCA_016618095.1). Taxonomy (NCBI): domain Eukaryota; kingdom Fungi; phylum Ascomycota; class Sordariomycetes; order Glomerellales; family Glomerellaceae; genus Colletotrichum; species Colletotrichum echinochloae. The sequence goes on from JADEZT010000014.1 coordinate 216,292, forward strand.
TCCCGTATATAAAACGACGCCTCTATTGATCCTTCAGCGCGAAGCAGCCCTGCCCCCGGCAGAGGTGACGCTAGACGCGAAGCTCCACAAAGCCTCCGTAAGGATCCATCGCCTTGACGAACGACACCCCCTCCAAACGAGGCTCGGCGACAGGCCCGGGCTGGACTCAAGACTGCGGCGAATAGCAAGCCTCACCGATATAAATGCTGAACACATCAACCCGCTAGACCTACCACCTTGGGAGCGCCTAGCTGACTGGCACATGGCCCTTAGCATGGTCAGCTATGAACCTAGGAAGACCAAAGAAGAACTGGCCATCGCCTTTACAGACAGATTGGGAACATTCTCAAAGTGGGACATTGTTATCTATACTGACGGCTCCTAGATGTTGGACGGTAGCAGAACCGCCGCTGGAGCAGGCTGGGTTGGGTACCAGGCCACACGGCAGATCTTTCAAGGATCAGAGCCGCTCGGTTATCAGATGGAGGTCTTTAACACAGAAGCGCAAGCCGCTTTTCAGGGCCTACTGGAAGCCATGAGGTCTCCCACGGCGCGGATGGCAGACAATGTTCACGTCTGCCTTGATAACCTCGCAGTCGCAGCCAGGCTCGTCACCCGGAGCCCAGGAAGCAGCCAGGCTAGGTTTAGGGCCTTTAGTGAGCTCTCCGCCTCTTGGGCACAGAGAGGACGGACAAGCTGGACGATGCCTGGCAGGGTATACATTTGGTGGTGCCCTGGACACACGGGAATAGCAGAAAACGAGGAAGCAGACGCTCTTGCCAAGGAGGCCTGCAAACAAACCCCAGAATCATAACCACAGCCTACATTGGCACACTTGAAGCGGGAGTCTAGAGCAGCCGATCTCCAGGCTTTCGCTAGGAGATGGCCGTCAATCTGCCCTCAGCAGTATGCTGACCTTGGGATAAGTCCTCATCCCAAGCCCCCCGAACTTCGCCTTCCTCAGCATTTGCTAGGAAGGCTATATGCAACAAGATCGCATCATAGAGACTTCGCAGCATACCACGAGAGGTTTGCTCATCAGGATGCACTGCTTGACTGCAGTTGTGGAAGACGCAAAACCCCAGTACACTTCTACTTCTGCAAGCGTGGCCGTAAGGCTACTCCGCGGCATCTCCGCCGACATATAGCGAAGGCAAGCATAGATTTTCTGCTAGGTACTTCGCAGGGAGCCTCTCTTCTGTGCGAATGGATGGAGGCAACCAATTTCTTTTCCAAAATCTGCTTAATTCATTGATCAGGAACGTTAGGTAAAGACAGTAGCCTGTAGAATAGTATAGATTAGCATAGACCATGTCGGCATTGCCCGGCACGTCCCTTTTACTCTGGACGTTAAATACATCATCATCATCATCATCACCGACGCGCCAAGGGCGGTCCACCCCTATAGGACCAACATCTGGATATCGGTCCCAGTATCAGGACAACAGGATATAAGGATATTTATTCCACTTAGATAGATTACCTTCCATAGCTCCTCAGCAATCAACTTGTGACTTAGCCTTGCTAACTTTCACTTTCCCGACACCTGCTTATCTTTGTGAACTCTTGAGCTATACGAGCTACCCCTACCCCATCGACCACCCAACTGATCACTGAGTGATTGACAGACCAGCAAGCCAACGGATCTAGACGACTACTGTTAATTACCCTCGCAGCCTCAGCTATACTTTAGTAGAAAACCCACTGTCAGGAATCTGGCTGTAACACTTTGATTGCTCCTGTTAGTAAGTTGACCCTATGAAACTAATTAGCAGTACCTATGATGTCTTCTCCTAAGACCCCTTCAACCTCGAGCGTCCCTAAGACTCCAAGGTCCCTGGACCAGGAGCTCGCCCAAGCTATGGACCTTGACGAGGAACCTGGTATGCCAGAAATCAAGTTCGATGATGAGGGGAAGCTATCCTCACCACGGACCAATACCTGGCCATACGCAAGACAGTTGAAAGAAACGCCAGACGCAACAAACAACTGGCCGACATCGTCAACAACAACGCAGCCCAAATGGAGCAGATGAAGAACTCCAACAACCATGACCTCACCCAGATGCAAGCCATCATCAATGACACTCTTGCTAAACTGGAAGCCAAGAACAATGAAGCCATCAAGCTAGGGCACGAGGTCAAGATACTCCAAGGCGCTGCCAACATCATCTCAACCCCGGTCGAAGGACGGGACAAGCTCAAACTCAACTCCCCAGGAACTTACGACAGCACCAGTGGACAACTAAAAGGGTTTCTGATTCAAGTACGCACCTATCAGACCTTTCACGCCACCAACTTTCGCAATGAAACTGAGAGAGTCATCTACGCCGGCACCTTTCTGCGCGGCAAGGCACTCTCATGGTTTAAGCCGTTCCAGGAAGAATTCCTCAGGAACAACGGAGAACTGAATGCATGTTCCTACGAGACTCAGTCAATCTTCGGAAGCATGGCAGGCTTCGAACAAGCCTTGAAGTCACTGTTCCAAGACCCTGACGAGAAACGACAAGCCAAGCAAGACCTTGCTAACCTCAAGCAAACCAAGGCCGCCTCACACTATGCAGCCGAATTCCGACGACTTGCTGCTAGACTTAACATCACAGACGAATCCTTGATCTTCATGTTTTACTAAGGACTCAAGGAAGACGTCAAGGACGAACTCGCCAAGATCGTCAACACCCCAGAAGATTTCCTCTCATATGTCAAACTCGCAATCAAGATTGATACATGCCTTTACGAATGATGCAAAGAGAAGGGCAAAAACCGATGACCTAACGCCAACATAGGCAAACGCTACGCCCAGGGACCAAAGAACCCCAACAACCACTAGTAGAACAAAAACCAGTGGCAACCACGCAACAACCAGCCAAGCACGTCCTATGGACACCACGCAGGACCTATGGATGTTAGTGTGGCTCGGAAAGAGAACCGACCACCTCGGGACACCAAGACTGTCAAATGCTACAACTGTGAAAAGATGGGGCACTACACTAGAGACTGCCGACAACCAAAACGACTCCAGAACAAGGCACTGGCCGAAGGCGACCGACAAGCGAACGTTGCCCGAAAAGAAATCCCACACCCACAACTCTCATAGACCGCCTGCTACGATAACAACTGTTCCACACACCAAGACAGCAAGGAACAAGCAGGATGGTACCCCAAGGAACCCAAGAATAAGACAATTGCAGTAGGCAAACAAGCCCTACGCAAACCCATAACACCTCAAGCTATCAGTATCACTTAACAACTAGAACAACAAAACCAGGACAAAATCATGCGACTAATTCAGGCCTGAGATGCCCTGGAAATCCTAAAAGACAAGATACCGCAGGACCAGGAGATCCTCAATACCATCAAAGAGCGATTGCCTAGACGGATTCAAGCACAAGGCAACCCACTACGACAACTAGACTTGGAAAACGAATACAACCATGCTCTGCGTGAAGACGTTATCCGATCCCAAGGGAAACCCAAGCAGGTCATCACCATGATGGACCTCACCCCAGGATTCCAACAAGTCCTAACGAAGACTATTGCGGTAGCCAGGAAGGGGAAGAAGACCCTCTTCCCTCCCCACAACTTCGACAACGCGAACGCACACCAGAAAGTACTACCAAAGTACTAGAGACAAACCCAGACAAGGAAGAAGATTCAGAACTCTCCTTAGACGAATTCATCCCACCAAGTAAGATAGAACAACAAGCAGCCAAACAACTTGTGGAGATAAGTCATGTAAACCCACCTGTAACCAGACGGACTGGAGAAAAGAACCAGCATATCCAGCAGTAGGCCAACGACGTCTCAATCTCCTCAGTTGTCACAACACAAGAAGACAGGTACGATTCCAATGAACCACTTGTAACTCAGACCTACGTGGACTATACACACAATCCACTCTACCAACAATCTGAGAAGAAAGCCCAGGAAGAACGACGACCTGTGGTCGATCCAAGGAATGACAACCAAGAAGTCTACTTCTATGGAACGGAAGATACTGACACCGAGCTACAGCCCCTTATCCCGACAAGAGAGAAACCCATGTTTGGAGATGACAAGGCATTAAACAAGAAAGATCTAATGCACTATGGAATCTTTTGGGCAGACTGCATTTACAACAACTGCAAGAAGCACAAGAAGGAAAAGGAAACCTATTCTTTCTACCCACGACGACGACGCAATGAACCCATTCCCCAGGTATACCAGAACCATGAGATCAACACATAAGAAGTTAAAGAATACCAGAGCCCCTGGTTAATCTTCGCACCATGCCCTGAATATCCCATGCCATGCGTCAACAACCTCACTGGACATTGGTCCAACTGCCTATTTGACAAATGCAGATACCACTACGAAGGAAAAGCAAGATCCTGGAGGACGCAGATCAAGAAAAGCCCCAGCGAGTCAAAAAACTCCCCACGCCGCCTGTGAGAAAGGCACAGACGGCTGAACAATCCACAAAAACCCTTTACGCAACAACAATCAAGAACGATGATAGTCACATCATCCTCACAGTCTTGATCAACAGCTGGCCCACTAAGGTCATGATTAACAGTAGAGCACAAGCCAACCTCATCTCACCCAGGGTGGTGAACGAACGAAGCATCCAATGGTTATACAAGGAAGAACCATACACCCTACAGACAGTTGAAGGAGAACAAGTCCAGTACGGCGGAGGAACCGTTAACAAGGAGACCGTACACCTCCCTTCGGTAATCCATGGCCGATGCCAACGACTCAACTTCGATATCACCGAAATAGGAAACATAGACGTGATTCTGGGAATCCCGTGGCTAAGAGAGCACAACCCCGACATAAACTAGAGAACAGGCCAACTCCACTGGAGAGATTCAGCTACGAGGCAGCGTCACACGCCACAACCCCAAGTGAATCAACGCGACCAAGGAAATATATCGCTTACATCAAGAGGATCGAACCTGTGCAAGACCAGAGTTCCGCATCTACAAATATCACAAATGCGCCAGACAGGCAGGACAAACGAAGCCTAGAAGAGGATCAACTACAATCAATACCTATCAAATACCAGCAATACACCAGACTATTTACCAAAGAATTAGAAACAGGACTACCAGAGCATGGACCATACGATCATGAGATCCAACTGCTAGAAGGAAAACACCCCAAGCTTGAGCCCATCTACGGACTCAACCCAATCGAGTGAGAAACCCTCGACCAATGGCTGGATGAGAGTCTAGCAAAAGGACACATCAGACCATCAGATTCACCAGCAGGATATCCAATCCTGTTTGTACCCAAAAAGAATGGGAAACTATAACTATGCGTTAACTATCGAAAACTCAACAACATCACGAAGAAAAACAGCTATCCACTACCGCTTATCTCAGAACTACGAGATCTACTGCATAGAGCAAACTGGTTCACGGCACTTGATCTCAAAGGCGCCTACAACCTTATTCGAATCAAGGAGGAGATGAATGGAAAACAGCGTTCCGAACACGCAGAGGACTCTTCGAGACCCTCGTCATGCCTTTCGGACTCACCAACGCACCAGCTACATTCCAAACAATGATCAATCATGTACTCAGGGAATATCTTGATATCTTTGTCATCTGTTACCTTGATGACATCCTCATCTTCTCTAAGAACCTCGAAGAACATAAGGAGCACATATACAAGGTACTCAAGAAGCTCCAGGAGGCAAAACTCCTAGTCGAACCAGAGAAGAGTGAATTCCACACTCAGAAGGTTGACTACCTCGGATTCACTATCACGCCAGGAGAAATCCGAATGCAAAACAAGAAGGTTGAAGCAGTCAGGGACTGGCCAACACCAACCAACGTCAAGGAAGTTCAGTCATTCCTCGGATTCGTCAACTTCTACTGACGATTCCTCAAGAACTACGCAAGCTACGTCAGAGGACTACAGCAACTCACACACAAGAACAGCAAGTTCAAATAGACAGATAAATACAACAAATCCTTCAACAAAGTCAAGGAACTCATCACCTCAAAACCAGTTACTAAAATCCCAGACCTAGACAAACCTTTTGAAGTCGAGACCGACGCCTCAGACTTCGCAATAGGCGGACAACTGGGACAACGAGACAAAGAAGGACGACTACACCCATGCGCATTCTACTTGAAAGCATTCCACGGACCTGAGCTAAACTACCAGATCCACGACAAGGAACTCATGGCAATCATTAAAGCATTCAGAGAATGGAAACCACATTTGTCAGGAACAAAGCACCAGGTGATTGTGTACACAGATCACAAGAACCTTGCCCATTTCACGACCTCGAAGGTCCTGAACAAACGACAGATCCGATGGTCAGAATTTCTATCCGAATACAACTTCAAGATCGTCTATCGCAAAGGAACAGAGAACGGAAGAGCTGACGCTCTAAGTCGACGACCGGACCTCGAAGTCCCAGTACCAGAGGAAACACAGGTTATCCTCAAATACGACAAGAACAGCGACATTGTTCCAGCGCAAAAACTCATCATGATCGGCACACGCGTTAGTACCAGCACAACTGGCAGAATGACGGATGACCAGATACGCGAGATACATAGCGCTAGAGCACATGGACACCAAGGAGTAACAAAGACTTTCAAAAGAATTTGATAACACTACGACAAGTAAGTCACACGAGAACAAGTGGCTTCAGCAATCAAGAACTGTGAGCTATGCAAGAAAAGCAAGAACAGCCCTCACAAGCCATACGGGCATATTCAACCATTGCCAGCACCACCAGAGGCATGGCACTCAATCTCTTTGGACTTTATTGTTAAGCTACCCAAGTCAAGAGAACCACTCACGAAGACATGGTACGATAGCATCCTTGTTATCGTCAACCGACTTACGAAGTACGCTTACTTTATCCCGTACCTCGAAGCCAGCTTGGCTAAGGACCTTGCATATACTTTCCTCAAGTATATCATCAGCAATCACGGCTTGCTAAAAGAAATTGTGTCGGATAGAGACAAGCTGTTCACCTCTAAGTTTTGGAAATCCTTGATTTCGCAACTTGGTGCAGATCACAAACTATCTACCTCTTTCCACCCGCAAACCGATGGACAAACAGAAAGAATCAACCAGATACTCGAACAGTATCTCAGATGTTATGTCAACTACAACCAAGACAATTGGGTACCACTGCTACCTATGGCCCAATTCGCCTATAACAGTGCTATTGGAGAAAGCACTAAGAACTCACCATTCTATCTGAACTACGGATTCGAGCCAACTGCCTACGGAGAATCCCGGGAAGGACCACGAGCACTGAAAGCGGTGGCAGACTTCAACAAACTCAGGGAAATCCAGAACAAAACTGCACTAGATTTGGAATTTGTCAGACAACGAATGCAGAAATACGCCAACCTTTCAAGGATTGAGGGACCAACCTTTGAAGAGGGAGATAGTGCGTACCTCGCACGCCGAAACATCAAAACAAAACAGCCCAGCGACAAACTCGACTACAAGAAACTAGGACCTTTCAAGATCCTATGAAAAGTTTCAGATGTCAACTATGAACTCGACTTACCAGACACGATGAAAATTCACCCAGTCTTCCACATCGCACTACTGGAACCAGCACCACGCGGATCAAACACAAACGACTGCATCATCGTCAAACCTAACGAACTGGAATATGAAGTCAAACGAATCATCGATCACAGGAACTAAGACGGACAAGAAGAATACTTGGTCAAATGGAAAAACTATGGACATGAAGATAACTCATAGGAACCAGTCAAGAACCTCTAGCACTCCCAGAAGGCGCTTCAGGAGTACCACGATTCCCAGAACCCTCTAACAACGGACCCAAATCTGCGAACTCCTCGCCAAACCCGCAGGAACCCCAGTCAACGTCATTAGGGACACCAAGTAACTGCAGGTCATGTACCATCCAAGACTCATGAGAGTCAAGGGCAGAACTGATGCTATCCTCCTCATCCAACTCCTGCATACCTCGCTGGAAAGTCTCTTGCTGGCGCTCCCGCACTTTCTTGCGAATCTTGCGAATCCGCGACAATCGACTTGCAGCCTCGGCCATTTGCGACTGCATCTCCGCAAGCTTCAAATGAAGAGCCGCATGAGCTCCTCACCAGCTTTCTCTTCTTTTTCATCCCACTCCTTCTGCTGAGCATTCAGCTTTTGAACTACGAAACACGATTAGCAAACAAAGGACCTCAAGGACGGAGCACTCACGAGTGGAAGCCACCAGAACACCATCACAAGGCTTCTTCGCCTCGATACAAGTCCGACAACGAGACGAGCCTTCGCCAAAACGACAAGCCACCTTTGCGCGGAAACAACGCGTACAGGGCATATCGGCAACCAGGGATCGAGCTTTGACAAATTCGAGCAAAGCAAGCCGCTCACGATCCTTGATGACAGTTTTCTTTGATTTCAATTTTTCTACGCGACCTGACATGGTGTCAGCATCATGGGTAAATCAGGAAACAAGATTGACAACTCCCCAACCTAGGAGAAACGACCTACTTATGCAGGTCTTGAGGACAAGACCTTTAGAGGGGAGACCTGATGTTACGACCCGACAAGTTACAGGCGATGCAGCCCTACCTGCCAGGCAGGGTGCGAAGGGCGCAGTACTTAAGGAACATCGTCACACAGGATGACTCCTCCGGAACGGAAGAACTAGGGAAGGTCACATGAAGATAAGAAGGACCGACAAACGATAAGCGGTCCATGACCGAGGACCGACGCGCCAACCCGGAGCAGGCTGGGTTGGGTACCAGGCCACACGGCAGATCTTTCGAGGATCAGAGCCGCTCGGTCATCAGACGGAGGTCTTTGACGCAGAAGCGCAAGCCGCTTTTCGGGGCCTACTGGAAGCCATGAGGTCTCCCACGGCGCGGATGGCAGACAATGTTCACGTCTGCCTCGATAACCTCGCAGTCGCAGCCAGGCTCGTCACCCGGAGCCCAGGAAGCAGCCAGGCTAGGTTTAGGGCCTTTAGTGAGCTCTCCGCCTCTTGGGCACAGAGAGGACGGACAAGCTGGACGATGCCTGGCAGGGTATACATTTGGTGGTGCCCTGGACACACGGGAATAGCAGGAAACGAGGAAGCAGACGCTCTTGCCAAGGAGGCCTGCAAACAAATCCCAGAATCACAACCACAGCCTACATTGGCACACTTGAAGCGGGAGTCTAGAGCAGCCGATCTCCAGGCTTTCGCTAGGAGATGGCCGTCAATCTGCCCTCGGCAGTATGCTGACCTTGGGATAAGTCCTCATCCCAAGCCCCCCGAACTTCGCCTTCCTCGGCATTTGCTAGGAAGGCTATATGCGGCAAGATCGCATCATGGAGACTTCGCAGCATACCACGAGAGGTTTGCTCATCAGGATGCACTGCTCGACTGCAGTTGTGGAAGACGCAAAACCCCAGTACACTTCTACTTCTGCAAGCGTGGCCGTAAGGCTACTCCGCGGCATCTCCGCCGACATATGGCGAAGGCAAGCATAGATTTTCTGCTAGGTACTTCGCAGGGAGCCTCTCTTCTGTGCGAATGGATGGAGGCAACCAATTTCTTTTCCGAAATCTGCCCGATTCATTGATCAGGAACGTTAGGTGAAGACGGTAGCCTGTAGAATAGTATAGATTAGCATAGACCATGTCGGCATTGCCCGGCACGTCCCTTTTACTCTGGACGTTAAATACATCATCATCATCATCGACCGACGCGCCAACCACTGTTAGTAATTGTTAAGATCATAGAGGGCTCCGGCCCACCGCACTATCATTTCTCATCATCAGCCCACGCGAGCTGAATCTCACCAGCATGGCCGTCTCTCTAGACGCAGGGCCATCGATCACGGTTCACAGGGACGCCAGTACATCTCGACGGTCTGGACGTGTCCGGAAACCGACCGCAAAGGTCAGAGTGGTTGAGCAAGTCAGCTACCAAGACAATGCGGAGCTTAAAGACGAGATCAACAAGCTCTCAAACCTCGTCCAGGATCTCCTACGACGGGACGCCAAAAGAGAACAGTTCCTGAAAGACTGTTTGATGAAGATCGAATCCTTGGAGAAGGAGCTTCAGGAAGAGAAGCAGCGGTCAGACCGGCACCAACGTGGTCTAGCAGGGTCCATGCATGCTAACCAGCTGCCCCAAGTTCGGTCCTATGCGACGGTAGCAAGCCAGCCGCTTACTAGAAAACTGCATGAACCAACGCCAGCAAAACAAGCCGCTAACCAAGCGGCCTCAAAAGACCTACGCATCTTCGCGCGTCTGCCACCTGAAAGCCCGCTCCGCAACGAGAGAGCCTACGACATATACATCTTCGTTCAAGAAAGGCTAAGTCCCCAAGCTCGAGAAGCCCTCAAGGGGATCGACCATGTCAAGACAGGATTAGCACTCTTACCATCGTCAGCAGATGGTGCAAAAGTCCTGCTGGAGAACAGAGAATAGATTGCTGCCCTTCTCCAGGCACAGGCGGTCGAGCAGCGCGACACCTGGATCCGGGCCTATATCGCAAACGTCCCTTACACCAGACACTGCCTGCTCACCAACACTAAGCTGGAAATCACGACCGAGGAGCTCCTTGAAGAGATCCAGGCCACGACGAAACTGAAGCCCGAGAAAGCATACTTCTCCAGAAAAGATAAAGCCGAAAGGCTAGGCACAGTGACAGCCTGGTTCAAGGCGGAAGCCGTGAGGCAACTACCAAGGCGCCTCCGTTTGATGGGGGCCAGCGTTTTCATGAACCTGCAGTTTCCGAAGGAGAAGAGGTCTCCTCAATGCCACCGCTGCGGCGGTTTTCACAACGAACGAACGTATACCAGAAGGAAGAGATGCCTTAAATGCAGTTCGCCTTCCCACACGGCCGACCAACACCGGGCACCTTGTAGAGGCACCAAAGGCCACAAAGGCTGCGATTGCCCCTTTAAGTGTCCGTCGTGCAATAGGCCCCATGCCGCCTTTGATGTGACTTACCCTATTAAGCTAAAGGTGGTGAAGGGCGTAGTCCAGAGGAGGAACAAGGCACAGCTACGGGCCATCTGAGCCGAGGGAGAGAGATCGTGGAGATTTACAACCCAGCAGTCGCACCAACAATCCCAAGAAGGAGGAGAAGAGATGGACTGCAACCAAGCTAATGAAGGACATCAGGAGTATGCGGCCCCATAGAGTCCTGCAGATCATACAGGCGAACGTGGCCAGACGACCACTTGCACACGAAACGGTACTGAATCTGGCCTACGCGGCCCATGTTAACATACTGCTACTACAAGAGCCCGCTATCCGCTCGGAAGAGAGAAGGCTCACAAGACACCACCCGGGTTTCGAGATTTTCACCCCAGTGGACAACTAGGTGGAAGACAGACCCAGGGTGCTCACTTACCTCCGCAGAGGAACGGGACTACGGGGCGTACAAACACGCCCACTGCCCAGCCCATCCACAGACCTGCTCTTCCTACAACTCCTGGCGGGAACGCGGAAAGTCCTCACAGTTGTTAACGTGTACAACGCCCCTTGTGGCTTGCTGCGACCAGGCTAAGCGATTAGGGATATCATAACAGCCTGGTAACCTGGACTCTAGGAACGTGTGTTGGTCGCGGGGGATTTCAACCTCCATCATTGGACCTGGCAACCCGAGGTGACCAGCTCCCCTGACGCTGATGCCCTGGTAGAATGGGCAGAAGCCGCCGGCCTTGTCCTCCTGTCGCCGATAGGTGAAGCCACACATAAGGGCGGCAACACGTTAGACCTAGCCTGGGCGTCCGGCAGCCTCTATGGGGCATCTAACAGTATAGAAACATCCCTACACACAACGTCAGACCACGAAAGCCTGCTAACCCGGGTCCCCTTAGCCCTAACCGATCCGGTCGACCTAACTCTAGGGAGGTTCCGGCTCAACACAATAGACGAGAAGCTCTTCCTCGACATCCTCAAGCGAAACGTACACCCCATGCGCTATACTATAAGCAACGCAAGAGATCCACAGGCTTTAGATATACTAGCACAGCAGCTTACAGATTGCCTCAGAGAAGCGCTTACGGCCTCTACTAGGCGCGCGTTTAGCAGAGGACCTAGGAGGCCATACTGGGATGAGAACTGCAGGCGGAAACACCAAGCCTATATGACCATGAGAGCAACTGTGGCAAGACTCTGCGCTTTGGGAATAGATTGTCAATGGGAGCAAAACGAGGAGGACGCTCTTAAACAGGACTTTCTCCATTAGCTGCGGCGCTCTAAGGACACGTACTGGAGAGGAAAGATCGGCGCAGCCTCTACTGGCAAAGACGTATTTGAAATGGTCGGGTAGCATAAGGCCAAGGGATCCTTCCAGACCCCTCCACTCCGAGATGGGAGCAATCCAACCATGCTCGTATCATAACCGAAGGAGAAGCGGGATCTGTTCGCCCGCGTCCTCCTCAGAAATGCCGCCATCTCTACGGATATATCAGCAGAGAGCCTAGGACCTCGCCTGGAGGCTAATCTTCCTTTCCCGCATGTTACAAAAGACAAGGTACAAACGTCAATCTTCTCTGCGGGAAGCACCACTCCTAGGTCTAACGGAATCACTACTGCTGTTCTTAAGACAGCATAGCCTGTTATTGAGGATATCGTCTTCTGGCTTTACAGTAAATACATACGCGAGGGCTGGCATCCTACCTATTTTAAAGAAGCTATCCTAGTTATCCTACCTAAGCTGGGTAAGAGAGACAGGGCGCTCCCGCACTTGTATAGACCAATCGCGCTGTTGTCTGTACTTGGAAAAGGCTTGGAGAGACTTGTCGCAAGAAGGCTTGCCTGGATCATAGTTAAGTTCTGGGTACTGCACGACCAACAGTTCGGGGCCCTCCCCCTCCGCTCGTGTAGCGACCTCATCGCCGCTGCCATCCACGATATCAAGTGTGCCTGGCAAAGAGGTCTTGTCACCTCTATGCTTACGCTCGACATCAAAGGGGCCTTTGACGCTGTGCTGCCAGGGAGGCTGATCCGACGCCTCCGATGCCAAGGATGGCCGGAGAACCTCGTGCAGTGGGTCTCGAGTTTCGTCCTCGGGAGAAGAGCAAGAATAAGGCTAGACGGAGAGATGGGAGACGTCTTCGACCTTGAGTGTGGTCTACCACAGGGCTCGCCCGTTTCTCCCATCCTCTTCATGCTTTACATCAAACCCTTATTCAAGCTAGGCACTGTTCATCCAGGCAGGGTGCGATCTCGATTTGGCTATGCCGACGACATTGCTATCATGGCAAGCTCAACGTCACTAGAGGACAATTGTGCCCTGCTAGCGAAAGAATGGGAAGAAGCCCAAGCATGGGGGACGTTAGAGGGAATTACTTTCGACACAGATAAATCCGAGCTCATCCACTTCACCAAGAGACCAAAAGATGGAAACCCGCCAATCACCGTCAGACTGTTAGACGGGAGGCAACACACAGTTCAGGCCGTCAATCGAGGGGCCTCCCTATGGTGGCTTGGGGTCCACTTCGACCGAAGACTTATATTCAAGAACCATGTAAAAGGCCTCTGCGCCAAAGCCTGCCAAGTGATCAGCGGACTACGGGGACTAGGGAACACCGTCTGGGGCGCGCCGGCCCACCTGCTTTGCCGCGCCATGACCTCCTGCGTACTACCCATCCAGTACTATGCATCAGAGGCATGGTGGCCAGGCAGGAATCGGATCAGGAATGGGTACATCGCCTCGAACGGGGTTAACGGTCTACTCCGCCAACTTGACATCACGCAAGCCAAAGCCGTTAGAGCTGCACTTCCCATATATAAAACGACGCCTCTATCGATCCTTCAGCGCGAAGCAGCCCTGCCCCCGGCAGAGGTGATGCTAGACGCGAAGCTCCACAAAGCCTCCGTAAGGATCCATCGCCTTGACAACAACACCCCCTCCAAACGAGGCTCGGCGACAGGCCCGGGCTGGACTCAAGACTGCGGCGAATAGCAAGCCTCACCAATATAAATGCTGAACACATCGACCCGCTAGACCTACCACCTTGGGAGCGCCTAGCTGACTGGCACACGGCCCTTAGCATGGTCGGCTATGAACCTAGGAAGACCAAAGAAGAACTGGCCATCGCCTTTACAGACAGATTGGGAACATTCTCAAAGCGGGACATTGTTATCTACACCGACGGCTCCCAGATGTTGGACGGTAGCAGAACCGCCGCCGGAGCAGGCTGGGTTGGGTACCAGGCCACACGGCAGATCTTTCGAGGATCAGAGCCGCTCGGTCATTAGACGGAGGTCTTTGACGCAGAAGCGCAAGCCGCTTTTCGGGGCCTACTGGAAGCCATGAGGTCTCCCACGGCGCGGATGGCAGACAATGTTCACGTCTGCCTCGATAACCTCGCAGTCACAGCTAGGCTCGTCACCCGGAGCCCAGGAAGCAGCCAGGCTAGGTTTAGGGCCTTTAGTGAGCTCTCCGCCTCTTGGGCACAGAGAGGACGGACAAGCTGGACGATGCCTGGCAGGGTATACATTTGGTGGTGCCCTGGACACACGGGAATAGCAGGAAACGAGGAAGCAGACGCTCTTGCCAAGGAGGCCTGCAAACAAATCCCAGAATCACAACCACAGCCTACATTAGCACACTTGAAGCGGGAGTCTAGAGCAGCCGATCTCCAGGCTTTCGCTAGGAGATGGCCGTCAATCTGCCCTCGGCAGTATGCTGACCTTGGGATAAGTCCTCATCCCAAGCCCCCCGAACTTCGCCTTCCTCGGCATTTGCTAGGAAGGCTATATGCGGCAAGATCGCATCATGGAGACTTCGCAGTATACCACGAGAGGTTTGCTCATCAGGATGCACTGCTCGACTGCAGTTGTGGAAGACGCAAAACCCCAGTACACTTCTACTTCTACAAGCGTGGCCGTAAGGCTACTCCGCGGCATCTCCGCCGACATATGGCGAAGGCAAGCATAGATTTTCTGCTAGGTACTTCGCAGGGAGCCTCTCTTCTGTGCGAATGGATGGAGGCAACCAATTTCTTTTCCGAAATCTGCCCGATTCATTGATCAGGAACGTTAGGTGAAGACGGTAGCCTGTAGAATAGTATAGATTAGCATAGACCATGTCGGCATTGCCCGGCACGTCCCTTTTACTCTGGACGTTAAATACATCATCATCATCATCATCACCAACATACTTAGGGCAGTCCACCCTTATAGGACTGATATCTAGATATCAGTCCCAATATTAAGATAACAGGATATAAGGATACTTATTCTACTTAGATAGATTACCTTTTATAGCTCTTTAGTAATTAACTTATAAAATATCTTTAGATAACTTTTAGACTCCTTTTACCTACTTATCTTTATGATACTTTACCTTAAGCTATATAAGCTACCTAGATAATTAACTACCTAACTGATCACTAAGTAATTAATATACTAGCAAGAACACCAGCAAGTACTAACACTGTTAATTACTATTGCAGCCTTAGCTATACTTTAGTAGAAAACCCACTATTAGAAATCTAGCTATAACACTCTTAAATACTTTATATTTAACCTTATTAAAAAAGTTAAATAATAAGGTTTTATTAAGTTTCTTTATTTTATATAGATACTATTATAGTTAAAGAAAGATATCTTATAATAATAAAAATAATAGATTTATAGTTTAGAATTTAGCTTACTTATTTATCCAGCTTACTTATTATATATATTAAGCTTTATTAATAATACTAATAAAAAACCTTATAAGTAATTATAATAAGGCTTTTAAATAATATAATAATATAATAAGTTAATAACTAAGTAGTAATTATTATATTAGTTATTTAATATTAAATTATTAGTATTATTATTAGCTATAAAAAGTATTATTTATAAGTAAACTTATTATAACTTTAAAAATAGTCTTATTAAGAAAATTAAGTAATTCAGCTTAGCTAATAAAGAAATTAAGTAATAAAGTAAATTAATTTATCTTTAAAAACTAGTAGTTTGTTTATATTAATTATAATAATATATAAATAGTATATTTAATTATTATAAAAATAGTATTACTATTAATAAAGCTTTATTATATAATTATATATAATTACTAACTAATATAAAGAGTATCTGAAAAAGAATTATTATAATATATTAACTATGAAATAAGATAATAGCTAATAAGATTATAAAAGCTTTCTCATGATAGCTTTTTATTATATTTATAAGATAAAGAAATATAAGTAATAAATATCAAAAGCTTAATATAAATATATATATATATATAAATTAACTAATAATAAAGTAAAATTATATAAAGCTATTAAAAATAAGAATATTCCAAATATTAAGATATTATTATATTATATACTTATATTTTCAACTTATTTTAACATATAAGTAAATAAATTACTATTTAATTACTAAGTAGCTCAAAGAAAATATATTAAATATATACAAATAATATAGTAATTAGCTAGAGAATAGCTAGTAGATAAGTCTTATATATATATATTATAAAGCAAGGTCTTCTAGGGGGTAATTTATATAGTTGAAAGTAGCTTGTTTCTATCTAAGTAAATATGGCCTAACCTCGTTACTAAATACAGGGTTGTTCTAGAATCTAGCATAATATCAGTACAGAAGGCGGTGTCGGTCAGCAGTATCCACACGAGCGAGATAGTCAGTTTATGTGATAAGATAATAGATACCTAAGGTTTTAAACTAATTAGAGGTAAGAGATTTACTAGAATTTTACTATAAAGAGATAGCCTTATTTCTAGATTTCTATATAAGTATCTAAATATATATAGAGATATATTATATTAATATATATATAACTAACTATCATAATGCCTATGATTTAACAGCTATCTCTTTATAGTAAGATCCTAGTGAACCCCTGGCCTCTGATTGGTCTAAAACCTTGGGTATCTACTGTGCACGTGGGGCCCATTTACCAGCCATTCCCCGGCTAATCGCCGTGTCATTTCCGCGCATTCAACAGATGCTGCCAACGCAACAGACTGTATGTAGGCCTCTATTGATACATGAATAGAGGGGCACCCAGATACCGCAGCGCTATTGTCACCCGTTGCCCTAATGTACATGTGTTGCCATGAGGCAAAATTAACCAGAGGGCGACAATTCAGGTGCACAGAGAGTAATAAGAATACTAGCAATCCGCGACAGCAGCAACAAGGAGGAGACGGGTGCGCGCGCGAAAAATTGTTGGCAAGGTGCGGGAGGGAAATGTAGAATGTCGAGCTGGCGCAAGGATATCAGCTTCGTTGGAGTTTGTCGTCCGAGTTTGTTGACATGGCGTCTGACGGACTGAACTTGGAGTAGCTTGGGATAAACCATGAGTGGTAGTGGGGTCAGAGTCACGGTAGTTCTCGTGGAATGAAGATGGACAGGACAAAGCTGCATGGAGGCAGTGGTGCCCCTTTACTCTGCTCCTTATGGGTGGAGTGGGAACACTGGGCATGGGGAAGAACTAACT
Organism: Colletotrichum echinochloae; assembly: GCA_016618095.1. Taxonomy (NCBI): domain Eukaryota; kingdom Fungi; phylum Ascomycota; class Sordariomycetes; order Glomerellales; family Glomerellaceae; genus Colletotrichum; species Colletotrichum echinochloae. The sequence continues at coordinate 233,702 of JADEZT010000014.1, forward strand.
AAGCTACCTAACTGGAGGGGTGTCATTTGTTTGTGGCTGCGTGGCGCGTATTTAGGTGTAGTGGGGCGTCAGTGGTAGCGCGGGTGTGGCAGCTTTTCTTGGCGTGCAGCGTGGTGGTATATTTTGGGTGTGGCGGCTTCCTGGTATGGCGGCTAAATACAGTGCACGAATGGAGTAAAAACACCCCACTCCAAACACCTCACGCAGCAAACATTGCGAACTACCTGCCTAGTTTAGTACCCCTGCTGCTGTCGCTAATCTTATGCCTAACTATATCATTGGGGAACGATACGGGAGGAACAAACAGTGGCATCTGTGCTGCTGGACGTTGTTTTCTCCTTTGTAGCGGGTCCTTAACACCAGAGTCAATTAGCAGCCAAGTCACCATGCACCATGCAATTGGCGGCTACGATTTTCCACCTCGTCACTTGACCTCTCTTTCCCCCTTTCTTTTTTTTAAAAAAAAAAAAAATCATCGTCTCCTGCTCGCACGTCAATCAGTCTATCCTTTTCCTACCATTACCCATCTATCAACTGTTGCATCAGCCTCCCCAAAGTCTCATCACCGACTGACTGTGGTTGGGTTGCGCATAGAGGACCGCCAAGCAAATTTGACCTACAGAAGAAAAAAAGTAACCGTCTTACTGTTTTCGCCCCACTTACATGAAGGGGGGAGAGGGACCCCGCTAACCCCCTAGCTAGGTAGTAATAGCATAGAAAAATGCCATCGTCCCCTCTAAGCGTCAACCAACATGGCAGAGTTCATCTAATCGAAGCTATAACAAATCACAAGGTTGATCCCAGTGACTCCACCCGTGTGGTCATGTGCTGTCGATGGCGTCAAGGCGGCTCGACATGGGAAGAGGAAGAACTTCTCCAGCTCTACGAGCCCGATATGTGGCGCACATACGTGGAAACGCATAACACCAGGGAGGTTCTCGGAGACAGACAAGACTTCTGGTACATTCTCGACGTCCAGTCGCATATGGAAGAGGCTGGTGAGGTTCTCATGCGCGTACGCTGGGTTGGGTCTATGGAGGAGTCGACTGAGACAGAATCGTATGTACGAGCCAACCGACCGGCTGCTCTTGTCAAGTATTGGAAGGATTTGGGAGGCAGGGAGGCAGGGCTTTGTTTGCCTGATTGTAAGCGCCGATTGAACTGAGTTAGTTCATTGCCTGTAGAGCGTAAGAGCAATAGTGAAGCAGGTGTTTTTTTTTGTTTTTTTTTCATGTATCTATCAACGTCCTATCATTCAACTCCGGGTGTAAGCTTGCACTAGCTACAAGAAGGGCATAGCCTCTGAATCTATCTAAACAGGCGGGTTAATGTGAGAGGTGCGGTGGAACCGCATATTGGAACTTTTTCTTCAGAGCAGCTTCGAGGTCGGCTCAAGTCGTTGACGACGTTGGCCGAAAGAGCGAGGGGCCGACGGCGGTGGTATCTATCTGGGCTGGCGCTTCTGTTACTTCCACGTCCGGCTTCTCTGACTGGGAGGCCTGCGCCAAAGCTTCGACGGCGCCATGGTTCTTGGCCCTGCGGGAGCTGGTTCCAATTGGCTGGGGTGCCTCCTTTGGCGCCAGGGTTCGAGCAGGTAACTGTTGACGGGGATTCAGCATGCGGTCTATTAGTAGGCTTGCTGTTAGCAGATGATACGGGCATCTTATTCAAAGTGTCAAAAAGATTATGCCACCTTATCTACGACCCACCCGTTTACGGGCGTATAGCTGCGAGTGCGCTTGCGCCCGGTCCTGCACAAGCGCAAACCGAGAGAAATAAAGAGGCGGACGTATCCTAGTCCGAGGGGCGGGTGTCCGCTCTCGTTGTTTCCTCTTCGTCCTCCTCTTGTTGTCTCATGCGAGCCTTGACGGTACGCGATCTTGGCACGCTAGCGACGACGACGCGGATGCACCTGGCCACGCCTGGGTAGCGGTTATGTATCAGGCCAACACTTTGCGGGGCAAAGCTCAAGTCCACAAAGTACTGACCCACATACTCTAAAGTACCTTACCGGGGGTGGCAGTGCATCGGCGGCTCGGCGGCCACAGGGAATAGCAAGGGCTAATGACCAATGACATAAGCAAGCCGCTTACATAACTTCCTTCCTGGGTAACTGTTTTTGAGCTTGTTTTTGCTTGGTCCGATCAAAGGGATAGATAGTGGTCACGAGCGCCCCACAATAGTAGCCAATACCCAATAACGGCTGATTACATAACAGCCATCAGAAATCCAATAATCGTTGACGAGCATTGCGAGCGTTTCCAAGCATTAGCTCTAAGTCTGCCCTCCCCCCAAAAGAAAAAGACAGCTGCGATTGACATTTCGCCACCATAAAATACGATGTAAATCTGCATCCCAGTGTCTTTGAACTTGGCTACTTTGGGTTAGCGGTGTTCTCGCTCCCCATCTCGCAATAGCCACGCCGGAACGACATGGCGCTCGGTCCGGGTAGCCCGTGCAAAGGCGAGCCGACTGCACACCATGACTATCTCCTTACTGTTCCTTCTCCTGTTGCCCCCATTGATTTTATTGTAAAATCGCCGCTTTGCTTACCACTCATTCCTCGGTCGTTCACGTTCATGGAATCACCCTTACGCTTTGCCTTGTCTCCGTCTGACGCTAATGTATGCTGGACACACAGGATGTTCCCGAGATTGCCTCGCCAGTGCTACTAAACCTAAAGTTGAGCTCTTACTGTGCTGTATTTGTTAATGCCAACAAAAGGGAAGTATCCCTGTCTTGTCTGTGACCTAAACCGTAAAGTAGGGTGGGGTGTTTGAATCCTAGAAGCTCCCTGATTCTCTTGAACTAGGCCCCTATTGTGGCCATGGAAACGGGCTCATTTTTGGATACTATATAACCGTTGTGTGCTAAAATAGCGCGACTGGAAATGTAGACGTCATCTAAGCCCTCCAGCAGCGGCAAAGGCAGCTCAAGCTCAAAGTGTGGGCTATGCACAGGGCTTTGTAGGAAAGCTACTGGATACTGACGTTATATATACCTTGTTTGAGGGACTAATAGGTAAAGTCCTCCCTCTCTGTCTTGGGTGCTTCTGAGGGTGAGGGTAGAATGGCCAATGGATGTTGAGGGGAGGCAATTGACTGACTCTACGATGGATGGATGGATGGTTTGGTTTGGCTGGAGGAAAGTGGAACAAGTGAGCAAAACAGAATCTCATCTTATCGTCAGATCACGTCATTTTTGGACCGATAAGACATATACATTTATTTGCATGCGACCTGTAGTTGGTGACTCCTGGCTTTGGTGACCTCTGCCTTGTGATGCCCCCTCCCGGTGGTACCTATGCATCCAGGCACCTACATACCCATGCGTACGTAGCTAGGTAGGTAGGTAGGGAGGGAGGGAGCTTAGGTACCGTATGGGATTATGTGCAAATGTACAAGTATGCAAAGCAGCATGCTTTCCACCGCTTCAAGAGACTAAACAAGTGTGCCTGACCCCAAAGAAGCTGCTCCCTCTCTGTTGTATTTACCTTAGCGTTGTAATGGTTCTGTTTGGCTGGTATTCATGTAATAACAATTGTGTATCTGTATTTGCCTCTCTTCATGTAATGGGCCATGAACGACTCCTGCCTGCCCATTCATTCAGTCAATTGCATCGGCCGTGCGGGCATCCCGGCCGGATTGCGACGAAAAGTTTGTCATTCCAGAGTACCATCTGGACACAAACACTGGAACGATGCTTACTAGCTACCACATCATCCCATGATGGCCTTGATATTCATCCGAGATGGAAATTAACGTCTTGCTTACTTACTTGAGTTATTAATTTAATTAACTGATTAGAACTACATGTCTCGCTGGTTGTTGCAAGGCTGGTGCGCCTGGCTGTTTGTGTGCTGTTGCCGCTGGGTGATGATGTGATGGCATGCGAAAGTGCCAGGCTGGACGTGCGCGGGTCTATGTAATATATGCTTCAAGGTGTCGTGCACCAAGGGCGGGAGGGCCGGGCCCCATCTTCATGGCTTGCATCTGCGTTCTGGTGAGTATTTACTAAACCATGTTCAATAGGAAGTCCCCCCGAAAGGAGCAAATCATCACATAGCTAAAGAAGAACAGCGCGAGAGGACATGTACAACAAATAAAACGTCATCAGTTGCTTTGTAAACAGCCCAGGCAGAGGATAACAAGGACGGTTTATGACCGTGTTAGTGAATCTCTATTCCATCCCCACCAGACCTACAAGGCAACTAACGTGCTCCATAACTGACTTTTCGAGGGTGGAATTCTTACACTTTACCTCAGAATAGGGATAGGTTAGACACCAAGTATAAGAGGTGCCTATCTAAGTCTAGGTAGAGGCTGCGTCTGTGCTGCTATTGCCATTAAGATACCCTACGATCCGGAAATTGCTGCTAACGTTGCCGTTATTCTCGATAAGCTTCACAGCTGCGTTATTACCCTTTGTGTTTTCCGTCATGGTAAGCGCAACCCGTCATGAACTGGACTAGCCTCACACAGTAGGATGCGAAGCTATCACTCTACTCGTCCGACTTTACAGGCGACAACCCCTTGATTCCCCGCCGTACGCCCGATGACAAGTGAGTGCTTACTCTTAACCCCTTGTGTTTTCCAGGCGGCGACACAGAGAGAGTAAGCCTTTACTGACAGAAGTAAACCCTGTAGTAATTCCCTCACCTTTGGCTGCCAGCCGCCGCTGTTATTTAATTACTGTTCTGTTCGCCGATATCAAGAGGAAGCTCCGTAGGCCTATTTAACATGTGAGTCGTTCACCTGCCACGCGCTCAGTCTCTTTTTTTCGACTTTGTTCTTTTTGGCCATGGTTTTACTCTGTCTCGCCTGGAAACTTGACATGGTTGTCCAACTGCCCATTTCAGGCATGATCAGCCCGCATAACTGGGCGGGATTATAAGCGTGCTTCTTGAGAAGATAAGCGAGCATCTTGGGGAGGAAGATATCATCAACTTGAATACCAGCAAGCGGCATCGACCACACACGCAAAGACCAACAATAACAAGGGCACAGCTGATGGGTAATGAGTACCTACATACGCGCAAAGAACTTTAAACTAGAAAAACACATATCAATGAAAAAAGAAAATGGGTTAAAAAGCCCTGGTAAAAAATGTCAAAACGTGCGAAATTCTAAATCCTAACCTGAAATGACTGATATGACACCCTGGCCCTAACCCGATAGGGCTGCGGTTGTGGGAGGTCTACTACTACCCTCGTCTCTTCATCTCTCGCTTGTTGCTAAGCTAGTCTTTTATCTCTGCAAGTAGTGCGCGCAGACCCTTATGATTCTCTACAGGCATCCAATAAGTTAGATCGTTAGTTATAGAATCCCCGTCATCCTTGAAGAATTCATAGGAGCAGTCCCATAGGGAGAGAGCGTCCACCAAAGTATTTTCATATACCCCTCCTATAAAGATAGACCAGCCATCCAGGCAGCCTCCAGCAAGACAGATTCTTTAAAGCTAGACTACCTGGGGTGTGATCCTATGTCGCTCCAGGAGACTTACAAGCTTGCGAGGGCCGAAAGACAAGCACTGAGTGCAGTCGCAGCAACCGGAGGGTTGGGACGTAGAGTAGTTGTGGCAATTCCTGAAACTCCTCCACAGCACGGTGCCTCCCTCTCCCCGAAATAGAGGTAAAGGCCGAGACCAGAGAGCGCAGGGAAAAGGCCTATATACCTAGCCAGTTTCGCCAACCAGTTGTTAATGGCTTCTGCGGGGCCGAGGTCGTCGGCGTTGAAAAGCGTTCTGATCAGCATGAACGCATAGCTCATTCTCTCCGGCCGCGGCCTGGGGATAATCAGGCTTGGGAGTGGGCCCATCCGTTGACCGAGCCGGAAGGCCCCTAAGAGCCGCATGGTGTCCCACTCGCCGATCCTTTGACCGTGCGAGAGGTGGAAAAAGGCATCGATTAGAAGGATTGGATAAAGATTCTCTCGAAAGGACTTCACCTGGCCGTACTATCCTATTCTGTAGTCTCGCGATACACGTCCCCATTTGGGGATGCCTTCAGGCAAGGGGGGATGGGGAGGCCTGACATCTGAGAATACGCTGGGGACCAACCCGTATTTTTATTTGGAGGTAGCTATCAACCAACCTTGGTTCTTGCTAGCGACGATAGCTCTCTGGCGAAACGGCGTGCTCGAGACAGAGCTGGACGGCCTTGACGGCCTTGCTTAGGGCGTGGTGATGTCAGATAGCCATGCGGTTGGACGGGCTTTGCTCCTTGTCGTGAAGGCACTTTACGACTAGGCAAGACGGAAGGAAAAAGGCTTGACTATCTACTCTGAGGATGGCCAACTTGGGCCGTATATATACATCTGGCCCGGGCGGGCCAGGGAGAAGCGGGACGGAATAATGGATATTCTGGTCCCGCCCGAATCCCCACGAAAGGCTGCCCGATGCCATAAGGGCATCGCGACACTCCTCTAGTATGATATACCGCGTTGAAAAGAAGCGTGCTAGGAATGACAGAGACGTCTTCTCCTCTATAAACCTGCCGGTCTGCCGCAGTGCGAAGAGATCTTTGGAGGCTAAGGCCTTGGCGATGTTATCGACCAGCTCGACTGGTAAAGAGACAAGATGTCGCGATAGAATCAACCGTGATCAACATAAGTCATCCATCCTGTCATGTGCTTTATCACATGATACATTATTCATTACTCGCACATGTTGTATATAGGACCTCACTTTCGCAACTCTCTTTTCATAGATTTAAGCCTTTCTTGATCCAAATCTCATACGCCCTACCGCGTGCTCCAGCTCGTGACAAGAGACCTGGCGAGGGCATGGTCACGACGGCCGAGGAACGGGCGAAAATGAGCAAACGAGAGAGGTCGGGAGGGTTGGAAGCTGGTAAGCGCTGCGGTGAAGGGCGAAGCCACGTTAATGTCTTGTTTGCACCCTGCGATTCCAAGTTTAAACTGATGTATTAGTGTTAATTAACCAAGCAATGTCCTTTGGCTGCTGACGCAAGGGCAGCAAACGGAGGATGGTGAGCAGACGCGTCAGCATCCTTGGCCTCATTCAGATGCTTGAGGCAACGGTATGGACGGCTCTAGGCATGATTTGCTGCAGCGGTTTTGTGTAGGGAGTTGTCGGGCCTGGCAGCAAGTTGAGTGTGATAAGGTAGGCGAGATCAGTGGTTAGCACAAATGCATGACTGCCCATCATGAAGCTTGGAGTCTGGATTGAAATACGAGGCAGCACCGCCTCTCGAAGACGGGAGACGTAGCGTCGGCTCAGAAGTGGACGTCGACAGGCCGCTTGGTAGGTAGTGAATGTTGAAGCGAATGGTGATGTGGGAAGGCCGCTAGAAACCTGTGCAGGAGAAGACATTCTGCGCCACCGGGGACCACATCACCTCAGGCTGCGATAGGTACCTTGGGAAAACGTGAATGCTCGTCTTCTTATCCATCATGTCCTTAGCCTGGCTAATATCAAGCAGACATCCCACTCTGTCTCCTTACCGGCGCATGCCTCTGTGGCGAAATTCTTAGCGCTGATGCACCATCCCAGTACGCTTTTTACCCCATTCATTCCAGTGGCGTTATCAACGCCATAGGTCACCTTAAGCTTACCCATAATCAATATAAACCCTCACCACTATCTCGATCCAGGCTAACGGCCTCCAGAACCCCAGCCTTAGGCCTATTATACTCTATCGTACAGCAGTAGCAGCGGCTGCAGTAGCAGTAAACGACAACAGCCTTTGCTGTCCCGGTCAAGCTCTGCCTCCTCAGCTTCCGCAACCTACTGTCCAGCAGCTTCTAAGCGAAGAACACAAGTCTCCGTCCCAGAATCCTCACTTAGCAGACTAGCACCAGTATTCAGGTGGTGTCACACAGCCTCGAACAGAGTTTAAATAAAATTTCACACTCCATACAAACCGTCACAATCCATCTTACTTCCATACTTCTGTTATCAGAGTTAGGCTCTAATCAGATGTTAGTTCATGTGTTAATTGTGACAGGCACGAACTAGACTAGTCACCTGATCTACTTGGCATCCAGCTGGGACAACGGCGCTGGAACAAGTGGAGAGGGTGAGACTTCAGAACTGTTGATTATCACGTCGGCCACAGTGTCAAGAGGGAAAACACGGTCTAAAGAGGATTTACACGACTATGGGACCGGAAGAGAACAAGGGGGGACGAAATTGGATCTCATCACTTTTGGTGTCGCCCTTTTATTCATCTCCTCTACGCGTGATGCTACGACAGTTCAAGCTTCGTTTCGACCTGGCTTTTCTTTTCTCTTTATCTTGGCAGTTCGAATTTTCAGTCTCTCGTCTTGTGGTTTGTGGTCACATCTGATGATCCCAATGTTTCTGGGGAATTACAGAATGAGTAAGGTATCTCGGCCCTGTACGATGCAGTCATCCCTACGCCCTGTAGTGGGTATCGTCTGCATTTGTCGTCATAACTTTGCTACTTAATTTCTCCCCCCTTGCTTGGGACCAGGATTAAGTAGGTTAGAAGGCGAGGTCGAAACAGTACAAGTCCTGACGTTGAACGCGGGGGGCGAGAGGGCAGTGATTCTGTTGTCTGGCTATGTGTGTTCAAACTGCAGGTAAAATTTCGCGGAGCCTGCAAACGGGCCTTGATCCTCCTTCTCCTCCGCCTCCGTCTCGCCTCTCTTCTCCATGACATCCGATATGACGCCATTACGGTTGACTTACATGAGAAAGCTGCCCCAAGTTCTCAATCCAACAGATGTTAATATCCTCGTACGTATCGCGGCAGGCAGTTGTGAATGGCTTCAATTAATCGACGGCGACGGCAAGGGCGAAATGCTATTGGCCGCGTGTGACTTGGTGGGTCCAGGGGCCGTCGGCACCTGGGGCAGCGGCGCCGGGAAAATGTCGGCTGCATTTCGGGGATGGATTTTGTCACCCGAAAAGTGGAAATTCCGATAGCACGTGCAGTGTTGCCCCTGTAAATGCCCGGGCGTGGCGGGTAAATGTCGCGCCGTATCCAGCCCGAGCGCGCCAGAAGGGCGAAATGACATTGGTTGGAAAAGAGCGTGTGGGGCCGCTGGGCCGCATCTGGAAGCACCGCCGGAATAATGTCGGCAACATTTCTGGGGTGGATTGATTTCCCCACCTAAAACAGTCGATTCCGATGATAGGTACGTATTTTTGCCCCTTCGAAGGAGGTACTAGTGAAGGGAGGGCCTCGTCTCTTTAGCCTCAATGACGTAAGCAACCAGCCCCATCTTGCATCTTTGACCTTTTCATCTTTTTCCACCTCACGCAACTTCACCACCCAAAATATTGTAAGAAAACACAACGAGTGGAACAGGAGGAGTAGGCTATTAAGGTAAAGTCCGTATTGCCTTGCCATCTGTCCGTCACCATGCATGTACCATCTACAGGCACAATTTAAAGGCCTTGATAGAAACATTTTGCACTTCCCACACAACACATCTATCATCAGTCACTAGGTATTAGGAACCATCTTGAAATAATTAATTACCTTAGGTGCTAGGGGGAAAAACGTACAAGGTTTGCACGCGCGACGGACGGCAACCTGACGGATTAGTAGATACAGCTTGATGTAGAGGTTTACAACCCTACTCTATTAATACAGCTCAAGCATTTACACAATTCCGTCGCCACAACGTACTGTAATTACCTGCCTCCTAACTGAAAACTGGCTGCTATTAATTGCTCGTCCCTTGTCTTCTTGCCGGCGGTCGTCTATCTAGCTTATCTCGCCCGTCTTTAATTAATCAAATGGGCTTGAGTGACATTTGTTCCTACCTTTTCTAACGTCTTATTGACCTATATCACTTTGCCTTTCCATCTATTCTGCCCCGCGTACGTTGTACCCTCGTCAGACGTTAGGCCTCTTTCACTCTGCAAGCATACACACACACACAACCACACACGGTCTTGTTTCTTCCGTCCTGCAACCAAGGCATAAGACAGACAGACGGAATCGGTTGTCAACATATCATTCAACATTTAATTACACAGAGCTGGTCTGCATGAGCTGTAAACGGGTGGGCTGCGACCTAAAAGACGTAGCTTTGGACGCCCGCCACCGGAGCACTTGGAAATTAGGACTTGGCCTGGGGTCTGGCTGAGGTCCGTAATGTCATCATAATAACGCGGCGAGCGCAGCGTCTTAGGGGCATTGATGATATCGTTACGGCAGGCAATGGTGCAGAATCCAAATACATAGGATATATGCTGCGAGAGACGTACACTATTGCTATTGACCAAAGTCACAGAGCCCAGGACCTCTTGGGGCACCACCGGGGCTCATTCATGGTACTCGTATTTACTCATTCAGGCGAATGCGCCATAAACAGCGTAAAGTAAGCAAAACAAGCCAGTATCACCACAGGGTATCTATTGTAAACCAATAACGCTATAGTTAAACACTTAACGCCAACTTAGCAGAACATAAGCATAGTCTTGGTACACATGATTAAATTCACACCTCCCCGCTTTTAGGGACTGACTTCATCCGTCTCATACTCAACACGCGTCCGCTTAAGCTTTGGCGGCAACAAGGCCAAAACTAAGCCAGCGGCGCTCAGCAGAGGCTGTCTTGTGTGGTTTGTAGGGGATAGATTCGGTAGAAATCTCCAAGGCTGGGGTGGGTGAGGGCTGGCTGGTCCCGAGTACGGGAGATTTTGTTGAGAAAGCTTTTGGGGATATCAGCAGGGAAGGCGAGCAGATGCAGTTGGTTTCTGACATGACCGAGGAGAAGCACATGGACCCGTGACAGACAGTTGTTAGATCGGGGCTTCTCTTCAAGATAAGCGGTACACAGCACTCAGTGTGTGAGGCCTAGGTATTTGTAGAGGGTGGGAGGGTTTACAGTGAGGGTGTAGGAGAGGAGTCGGTTGTAGGCGGTGCAGATTCGCATGATGGTATTAGAGGCTAGGCTGACTGCCTACCCATCCCCATTGACACATCTAGTACTTTCAGCAGCCCATCCATCTCATCAGGCATTACTTCCAGCCTCACCACGTCTGCGAATAAACGTTTCCACGGGAGGTGCAGCATGTAGCAGCGAGACAAACATACACTCTATACACCAACCGTGGTGCACAAGCGCGAGGTGCAGATGCAGCGAGCAGAGACTGAATAGAGTAGGGAAGACGCAATGGCAAGCAGCTAGTGGACGAGAGAAGTGCTTTACCCAAGACACCGAGCAGGTTTTAAAACAGCGGCGCCATTGCATACTGTATATACTGCATGTAGGCATACACACGCTGTGCATAAGCTAGTAGCCACTTGCAATTAGATGGCGCACTCTTCTAGAGTTCCTATGTCGCTGTCGAGGCAGAGTAAGGCCATACACAGACTGCACTCACCATTTGAGACTATAGACTCCTCTATATCTGCAGGCATACACTTTTCGGTGAAATATTCACACTTGAGCAGCACACTAGCCAACTCTTTAGAGTTGCAAGTCAGCTTAGACGACAGCCTGGAGAGGGCAATAGACATAACTCCGTCCCGCACAAATTGCGCCATTATGATGCTGTAACTCAGTATGTCATCGTATGTGGCAGGTCTGTTCAGGTAAGGCTGGTGCCTTGGGTGTCTCAGCATGATGGCAGTCTCAGACTGGAATTCATACCAGTGCATGTAGTGCGATACTCGCTCTTCGGTGACAGGAAGATCTGCAAACATGCTGTCGGAGTGGCTGAGACCTGCAGCATGGCCACAGCATCTATCACTGAACCTGACGAAAAAGGAGTTCGAGTCCTGCAAGGTGCGCACAGAGCATCCGAGTTCAGATAGAGTAGGTGAGGAGTCGCATAGATGAGGCATCTCAACGCCTCTGCTAAGAGTGCAGTTGGATCGTTGGAAGCGATTATGGGAACGCTGCTCGTACAGCGGCTGGCCCTCTGTGCAACACCAGCGAGCAGTGCAATCATTATCCAACTGTGCCTTGAGCATACAGTGTGCACCTTAGCCAGAGATCGCGCTGTAGTCGCTTACAAAGTGTAGCTTAAGTACCTCAGATAGAGGAGTGCTAACTGCAGAGACTCGAACTATAGACACCTGTCTTGAGCCGGCAGCCGACTTCCACGTGCCAGTAACAACTTTATACCTTTCTACACACTTGCCCACCTGTCCTACATATCAACGGCAAGTGCTGTCGGCGACAAATGTCGCACGTATACACACCGGCAAGTAGGCTGACGCGCTCTGCACTTCTTACAATATGTCTCCCCAGGCCTATAACTGGCTGTCCCAACTGGCGGACGCTATCATAGCTAGTGGTGCAGACATATCATCTGTTGCACAAACCTGCTCGACCATCCTGCTAAGTAAGGAGTTCGATATGTCCACTGGCAAGATCTCGTCTGTTACATCTGTAGCTACCTCATCCACTGGAACTATGAGAGTGACACTGAGAGAGTACGGTTGTAAAGCATCTCTCGAAGAAGCAAAGACTCTGTACTGCAGCGTGGTTAGACACTGGATATCGCTCAGCCACGAGACAGCCACTGTTGCCACTGTTGAAATGCTCGGGAGGGTCATGCAAGCAGTAGAGAGGTGTCCTAACATAGACGGGGTGAGACGCTGCGCCAAGTCTGTAGCAACTCTGGTAGCAGATAAGAATATCTGTATAGGGAACTGTGCCACGGTAGTTCCAGACAAGGAGATATCTCACGGCATATTCCGCTTCATAGGCTTGATGTTTTGTCCTCATTTACAGCGGCAGGTATCGTTGAGGCAATGAACTCACTTGCGTTCGAGTTTAATAGCCATAGAGGCAGTAAGACGTTTATAGACATCGAATCGTTATTTTGTGTCATGTGATGGGAACATTCACTACTTACCTACACCCTGTGCCTCCGACTCTGCGCTAACAGACGTCAAAAGGCTATATAGACGATGCATCAACTCATGGTGCGACACCAACCGCAAGTCCGTCGCAGAATGCTCTACTCTGCGCACTAGCATGTCATCTGTCGCCCGCGCATGCACACTTAAGGAGGTATTCGACATAACGAGCGAGCTGGTGGACTCTCTGGACTTCGACTTCAAGGTGATAAATTATCACAGCAGTCGCAAGCTGCTGCAAGAAACTGCTAGACAGCACACGATATCCTGGTAATCGCGCTTAATGCCTGCAGCTATGTGTATCATGCTACACGAGTACTGCCCTGCATGTAAATCCACAGCCAAGGAGGTGTATAGATGCATATCCAAACTTAAACTGCTCCATCAGCAGCCCTGTGTACCCATCAGAACCATAGGTGTCCCTGGTACCACGTTTTTGTGCGTTCAGTGCTATATGGAGAGCGCAGAAAGAGTAGACTCGCTTGAGTACCTAATATACTGGTCACTAAAGCCGCAAGTTTTTGCCGAAATACTTGTGCAGCTTGAAGAGAACATAGGCTACAAATGCGATGTGAAGGTGCTAACTAAAGAAGACAAACTTATGAATATGTAACAAGGCTATGACGCTGTTGTATCTGTTTCAAAAGAGTAAGAGAAGACTATATAACTAATATGCACACTATACATTATCTAGTTCACTTATATCTCTTGTAGTAGTCTTTATGGGCCTCGCTTGTGCATGTAGCACTGTACGTAAGGTCTACTGCATGCCCGGCGCCTATGTACCTTCTGACAGCATGCAGTTCGCGCACAATAATAAAACCATCTGCTTCTATCCAGTTGAAGGTGTTTGTGTATGAGATGCGCTGCGTACCGTCTTCTGTAGGAGCAGGCCTGAGCTTGTCTGAGGCCACAATCGTGTCCGAGACTAGAAACAAGAGATACCATACATCACCGTCTGCCAAATTAGCATCAACTAGACGCGCGGCAAGGCTTAAAGGCTTCTGGTACTCCTTAAAGCCATCTATGCAGCTGTATATGTCCGTCGAGTGGTTGTGGCACCTCCACCTGCGTGATGTACCTGCACACGTCGCGCCATAGTACATGTGACACATGGAGTACAGAGTAGCAAAGCACTTGGCGTAGTTGGACCTGTAGTGAGCTACGTTAGCTATGCAGTGAGTAATCATCATATCTCTCGTCTCGAGCTCGATCTCTTCCAAGTAGCTCACATAGCACATCAGTGAGACATTCCATCTCCCTCTACAGCCAAGCATTGCAAACTGGACTGAGCCGTACACTATAGCTGCAGATTCATCACGACGCATTGCTGAGTACCTTCTGTAGTCTGCTACCTTTAGAGACTGCCAGCTTACACCCGCACCCTCAAGGGCAGAGGCCATAGTGTTCACGTTCCGTTTATTCATAAACACATTAAAGCACAGCTGGTTAGATTCTCCTCCTTCCAAAGGAATAAACCTACTGATGATGTAGTTGCCAGTGATAAAGCAGTCAGAGTCCTCTATAGCTGCGCGCAAGGTCGACGAGTTATCTTCTCCAAATGCCGTTGCTAATACAGCTGTTGTGTTGGTTCTACAGTTGTACGCAGACTTATATATATCCCTAAATTGTGCCCACCACAGCTGCTTATGTCCGCACAGTAGTGCCAGGATAATAGACTTAATATCTATAAGGGGAAGGTAGTCGAGTACGCTCTCGACTATTTCACTTGGAACCAGAAATATGTCCATGGCGAATGGAGATGTACATCCAGTGCGTAGCTTGCAACGCTGTTGCTTCTGCTGCACTTGCTATACTCTAGACCGCGGCTACTACAGTATAAGCGTTCGCTGCTCTGCACTCAGTACGGCCATGTCTATTGTGGATCTAACCAGTTCCAGAATTCGGACGGTGACGGTGGTAGTAAGCGTTGAACTGCTAGACAGAGTAGTGATGCTGAAGGAGAATATAAAGGGTACTAGGCAGACGATGCTGAGAGGGTATATGACAGAGGTGGTTAGAGATAAGATAGCGTCTGCTGTCGTGGCGAAGGCTCGTACACAGCTTCCAGGAGTAGAGATATCCGTGCCAGAACCTACGCTGTTGGGCAGAGAGATAAGCTGCAGAGCTTCAAGAGGAGCAAGAGTGTTAGAGGAAGCAGGCCGTGCTAAAGACAGAAGTCTAGGTAGCTGCAACATTCTACAAGGAATAATGTGTAGGTGCCGTCTAGAAGTGATGGCCATCGTGCTGGTGGATGAGAACAAGAACGCTGCTAATCTGTGCTCATGGTCTATACTTACATCACCTGTTAGGGGGACATTGACGTACAACTGCGCTATATGTCCATATAGGTACGCCAGTGATACTGAGCCTGATAATTCCTCTTAGCTGCAATAGTGCTAAGCAGTGTTGTGTTTTAAAACATGTCTACTCCGTGCTGTATATATCTAAAATTGCAAAATGCAGATGCGTCTGTTATGGTTTTGGGCTTCACTGCCTTCCTTGTTAACCCTACCTTCTGTCGAGCTCGCTGTAGTGCTTCGCAAAGAGAACTGCCATCCATCTGAGCTCTCGCTTCATCATTCCCCTCTTGGTGGTCACTGGTTCCTAGCATGCTTCTGGCTTATAGCAAAGAAGCTTGACATAGGAGCACAATTCTATCTTAGATAACTGGATGTCGTAGTAGTTACATACCATTAGGATGCCCCTTGTGCAGACCTCTCTTATGTTACTACCAGCTATCTTGATATACGGGTTGTACGCGGCCATGACTTGATGAGTGTGCTCGTTTATGTGTCTATTTACGACCATGTAGTACATAAGTCCGTCGTTGCTGTCCCTAGTGTAGCTCCAGGAACCGGCAGGCACCTGTCCTGGAACCAGTGCAATGAGGCTTTCTCTACTGCCTTTTATTAGGTTGGAGACCAATTCCACCTTAGATGACACGCTCGTCGAAACTTTGTGAGAGTCTGGTGCTGCTTGCTGCGCCTTGGCATATATCACGCTTTCTACTTGCATATAAGCATTGCCACCCAGTGGGTATCTGATATCACTAATGATGTTTACAGACTGTGTGTCTATAGACCTTGTTATGCTATATGAGATCTGTATTTTGAATATACCCCCGACTCTGTACTTAATGCATGAGGCTGATAGTTGTGCCTGCCTTGATATGTCTCCTATGGTTCCCTGGTTGAGTCGCTGTGCCATTACATCCTTAACAACTCGCAAAGACTCATTAATGAAGTTGGTAAACACGTCGTCTGGGTTTCTTAGTCTCTGCATAAGCATATCTGCCATTACTGGCTTTAGCCTTGAGACTTTTGATATAGTGGGTATTTAACTCTGTCCTTAAGCTCCCTGATGCTTAACGTAGAGTGCTGCATGAAGCGGGTAATAGTATGGTAAGGACCTCTGCTTGCAGACTCCGGGATGGGAAGTGTGGCTACTGCTTGCTTAAACTTGTTGGGGTTAAGGCGTCTCCAGGCCTTGTATTTCTCTACTGTCTTCCTTCCAGTGACAATATAGAACTGCATTTCATCACCGTCGTAATCAGCGTGGAAGTCTTCCGCAAGTGACGGACAGAGGTCTATGCACTTGCGTTCCCACAAAACCACTTACAGAGGTTGAACATTGCCTGCACGAAATGACGGAGGTCTTATCACCACCGCCCATTCTCCCTCCCTGATGCAGTCCTCTGAATAGGTACCGATTGGCAGTCCTGTAGCATCGTCTATGCCTGCTCTGAGTACTCTCATATTTGCTGCTAGCACAGATAGCAAAGCAATATATAGTGTCTCCTCACCTTGTTGCCTACTCTGTTCTGCCATGATTTCCAACTCCTAACAAGGTACTATCACGCCTCTGCCGCTGCCGTCTACTGCTCCTGATGCCATATCACCTCTCATTCCTCCTGACTTACTCAACATAAGGCCTCTCAGCTTCTGCCAATACAAGGCTTCCTGCGAGGAGCTATCTCTAGCAAATAGCGCCTCTGCCATCTTTGTGTAATCGTTGCTCATCACTCCCAGCGCAGAGGCTAGCTGCTGAGGTAAAAGTATACTACCTCTAGGAGTTATACAGAAGTAGCCAAGACACTTATCACTATGCTACCTGTATCCCGCTATATAGTCCTGGTATAACTCAACTCGCTGTACTGGAATAGAAGTCTTGTAGTTCTGCTAACATCAGTATAGTACTCCTTAATACGGAACCCCCTAGTCACGGGCTGTTCTATAGCAGCAACACGCGAGTAACTCATCATCAGGAGGTCATCACATACTTTAGGGGAGATATTAAACGAGAGTGCTCCTCTACTAGTCAGTGCGGTGTTAGTGGATGCCATTATGGAGTACTGCCAGAGGCGTGCATGACGCAATGTACGTTGCTCGCCTGTACGTCTATACGTGCCTCTCTCAGCTATGCCTCTTAAACCTTTTGCCGTGGTATTGAGCGAGCTCCCTGGACCCTGTATGGATCAGCTCTATGACGGAAGCGAGCACTGCGATACTTAGTGACGGTGTATTACTGCTGTAATGTCTTTTAAAATAGTTGCTGAGCTAAATTAGTAAATGGTAGATAGCCAGCCTATCTATACGGGCTCGATAGTAACACCTGTTGCCTATATGTACTTAAGAGTACTAGAGATGCCTCATAGACTATATACCTCAGACAGTGATAGTACTACTCTGGGAGTTTGCATGAGTGGACTCCATATCAGCGATACCACTCACTCATGTACAACGCTGGGTGTAGAACCAGATACTATATGCTCTGCTAAGCTCGTAGAAATGACAAGAACAGACTTTATAGTCATGTTATGCACGATACTGTTAATAAAGTCAGCCAACAAGTGCCACGTAGATTACTCTAAATCATTCGTCTCATGCCGTAGAGAGTTACACTTAAGAGTGTACCGCGCGGACCCAGGCGAGCCATGTGGCTATACATCAGCTGTCCGTGATATTAGCAGCTGAATGGAAGCAACCAGCAACTGTATGCACACTACTTTTGAAGTACTTGGGTCACTGAAAATCCACAAGCGCAACAGCGGAGTATCTAAGTGGGATACTCTCACTACACTTGTTGGCGTACTAGTCACAACAGAAGGAGGTTTCTACAACCAGGACGACTGGGTTAGCCAGTGCGCTAAGTGGACGACAATCGTTACTGCTAGAGGCAGATAACATTACTAGCATGTATAGAACCATACTCTAAAACAAGCTGTAGCAACAGGAGTTACACTCTCGCACTATAGATACAGTACTTCTAAGTTTACTGCCTTCGTTCTTCATAGTCCTGTAGATAAGCACTGGTATATACCTGCACCAGAACGGTCATGGCGCAGTCAGAGTTGCTAGAGTGCATGGACACTATGCAATTCAACTATGAAAATCACGCATTCATGGATTCAGATCTCTACAGCAACTTCACTAGAGAAGATTTCATGGTTCTAGTCTATGTACTAACAAAGCAGGCAATGCATAGAAAGCGTGCTATAGACTATGCTAAGTCTATAGTATGGAGAAAGACTCATCTGTTACTACTTCATCATCTAGACCCAGGCGCAGAGGGAGGCCTGAGCTACAGAGATTCTAGAGTGTACCAGGTTGAGAAGTGGACAGACTTCTCCTGTGATAGATATGCACTTCGCAATGTCGAATCATCAACATTTGACAACACAGGGCGCACTATGTCTCATCTCAGTGACAGTGAGTTTCAGCAGGCAGTGACAGACCTGGTGTGTAAAGAGCTCGAGCTGGATGTGGACCAGCTAGAAGAGCTTGCTTCGCAGTGGAGCTGCTACTACTATTAGTACACCTACTGAAGATGTGTAGCTGCTAGTCTTGTAAGTACTTGTTGCGCACTTTTAAAACTACTCTCCATTCAGCATGTCTGTGCAAGTCAGATAGAACTATCTTAGCAGCTCGCCGCTGCAGCCTGCACTACACTTCACTATGCTGGACTCCACTAAGCAAAAGAGGTTATACTCTGGGAAAGTGTGTGGTCTGTACTCCCTTAGTGAGGAAAACTATGGCGATGAGACCAACACATGTGTAGTGCGCATGTCTTTGGAAGGCTGTAGAGATGGCCCTTGGGAGTATATGAGTCGCCTTGGAGTAGATGACCTGACTGTTATTTTATGTATGGTGAATGCATATTCGCTTCACAATAAGTGCTCTGTGGACTGGAGTAGGTCATATATTATCTGTAATGGAGATCTGCTGCTTTACCCTACGTTCGAAGACAGCTGGGCTACTAGAGTATGCAAGACGGCCATACTTGATGATGAACTGTATGAGTCTTGGGACCACTACCCATACGGCTACTCCGGCACTGATGGAGAAGTAGATTGCGATATTAGGGTGTATGAGAAGACGTTCAGGGAGTTCGCTACCGCAAACATGGACATATGTATGGGCGCGTTGGTTGATAGGATGTCAAAGTGGCAATGCTATAGCAGATGTATTTTGTAACTAGCGGACTCCTGCTGGTACGCCGGACTGTAAACTGCACTTGTTTAAAACACAGTATAATCGGACAGCTTGGTGGCAGCCAACGCTGCAGCAACATACACAGTAATTGGCCATGAACCAGTGTAGTGCGTGTGTATTCAAGGACCACCTGTCCCGCTGCACTGATGGGTGCAGCTTGTATACTTTCAAAGTTCAGGCTCTGAATTCGCGCTCTCCAGAAAGTCGCCTCAACCATATCTCTAACGATGTCCTGAGCAAGGTAAACAAACTATACTTTCTTATTATGATGTGCATACTCATTAGATACCAGAACAAGTACTGCCACGGCATAGACTATAGCGAAAGTAAGTTGGCTTGCAATAGAGTGATACTTATCAAGTCTACCCGTCGCGACTCCCTAGACTTGTCAACGCAGGGAGTATATATGGCTGATATTCACGATCAAATCATGGACTGGATAAATTGCGACTCCAACAACGTTATCAATACTGACAGTTGAGAGGTAGGAGTCATTCTTGAGGAAGAGGGTGGTAGAGTGGATAGAGTTCAGTTTAAGAAGCTACTAGAGACTTTATTTGTGATGAGTACCAGCTGTCCGTCCGCCACCTGGACACACGAGTCTCACTATCTCTGCCTTGCATGCAGCCAGAACATCTTCGATCGGTCACTCGTTCTCTAGCTCGAGTAGAAACGGTCTCACCCCCGCTCTGCCTTCACTCCCTGCTGCCCTCCCTACATTGGCACTGTGCCACGCCCTGAGTACCTGAACATAGTACTCTATGTAGCCTCTCGATATAGAACCTATAGGTAGCACAGCTATGCCATCGCATCGTATCTCTGCTCGAGACGGGTGATTCTGTCCTGTGTCCTTGTCCCCTGTGTCTAAAAGGTCCAGTACTATCATCAGTATAGAGAGAGCAGATATATATTGCAGGTCCAAGTGCAAAGATAATGTCACGATAGCTTCATACCTTACTCGCTCGTTGCACTACACTTGCCACGTGCCCATTCACGTGTGCGACCTACATTACTCGTACCAACAGCCTAAATATAGGAACTCTCTTTCACATAGTCACTCTTTCATAAATCAAGCTTCTTTGACCCTCATTCTCATATGCCCTACTGTGTGCTCTAACTCGTGACAGATAAGTCCACCACGCATCTTCCGCATCCTGCCACAGTGCTGTAGCCTCTACACCTGTCTACCCCCATCTCTAGCTGGACTCGGACTGGGCTATCTGTACACTGCTGCAGCAACGCAGTTGCGAAGTGCGGCTCCGGCAGACTGCAGCTACGTTATTTCAAAATGCTGCGACCGCACCAGCAGATGTTTGCTCTCGTTAAACTCGGCAGTCCACAATCTCATGGAGGCTATCAGCTCCTCTACTCTGCGTAATTCCTTATCTCTACCAAGCATAGTAGTGACAAACTCTACTCCAGACTCGTGTCGAAACTGGTAAGATATATCCATTAGTATTCCTCCTTCGCACGCCTGTATAATGCTATCTAGCCTGCACATAATCTTGTTGTACAAGTTTAGAAGTGAGTCCATAATTGCATGCCTCTCGTCTGTACAGAATACAGTCAGGGTCCAGGGCCTTGTCTTCCCGTCCACCAAAATGTATAAGGACTAGCTAAAAGTCTCCCGACACATCCACCATGGGAGTGGCAGCTCCGTACGCGGCTACTGTCCAGTCATATATCCACTTCCCTAATAAGCTGCAGTCAAACACACTGCCAGACACCATTATAGGAGACCCAGTACCGTTCCAGTATTTGAGCGAGTAGCCCAGTCCTACTCCGAGCTTCTTTGCGGCTCTCCTCTTAGCACTTTCTGACAAGTTTTTGGCATGAAGGCTTGCTGATCGTTCTGTCGTGTGTGCTGCCTCTGTCCAGCTAGGTCCCGCAGAGCGACTCCTGACTCTGTTCTTGGAGCTCGCTTTCTCCCTAGGTCTCGCTCTGTCTTGAGTAGTGTATACTGAATCCTCTTCTCGCCTACCCCTGCTGTAGTGTCTTGGCGGTTTCGCTGCTTGACATACATACGATTCGTCTATTGGAGCGGCACGATAGTAGTATCCATGTTCACCGTAGCCATGCTGCGTATACAACGGCACTGTATCGACAGGGACTGTAATGTAGATACAGTTCATTGTGCAGCAATAGGGTAGACCAATATGCAGCCAGCTTAGTAGTTACAATGGACGCTACTGCAAGAAGACGGATACTAACAGTGTGCAGTCGAGGCAGCTTCTGCTGCTACGAGTATGTACCAACTGCCGTTGCTATACCTGGTACACACCTGTAGCTATGTCAAGTAGTACTAAAAACAGCTGCCCTGCATGCAACGGGGTGTACAAGACAGTGTACTACCAGCGACGAGCTGCAGACGAGCCGCCGGACAAGGTTACGTACTGCCCACGCTGTCCACTGAACACATCTAAGCTGTCGGTGCATCCGTCCACAATTGCATCCTCTAATCGTACGGACGACGGCTACTCTACTGCAAGTGAGATGCAGACAGTCTATCCAGAGCTCGCCCTGGACGCAAGAAGAGAGTGCTACGGTTTGGCGGCGCAGCGGCACCAAAATGTTTTAGAAGTGTTACCCAAGCTTCGGCTGCATGGGAGACCATAGTGTATGCCAGAGTACCTGCCTCTCTAGATGAAGAAGAAAGAGTACTAGATCTCCGAAGATGTGCAGACACTGAGTACGTGGCAGAGTGGGTAGTATCCGAGAGTAAGGTAGAGCCAGCAGTTGTACTGCAGGAGTTCCAAGTGTTCACTGCATCAGATAGCTGTGGGAAGCAGTTGGACTTGCTTGTTGGTAGTAAGCAGATGCCCATAAGCACATTTAACAAGGACATATGAGCAACCTTGATAGCAGACTGTAATAACTCTTGGTACACCATCAGCATAGAGCTAGCTACTGAAGAGCAGTTCAACAACGCTCTTGTATTAGATATACTCCAGAGAGTACTACTAATGTATGGAACCGGAGAAACTGTGAGATCGTTCATGAGCTCCAGACTGCTGTCATCCCTTTACAGTCGCAGCTTCAGGGCATACGACTGGGCGTTCGCACCGGACAAGAGATAATTTTACTCTTGGAAACCAGACGGGGAAAGGTTCTGGCTCGTCAAGTACGGTTCTCTATGTGTGTTTGCTAGAAGATTGCTGTTGGGAAGAATGATAGGCTGGCTATTGAGTGACACACTACACTATGCAGTAGCTCTAGGTCTAGTCCTAGATGTGGAGGCGACGATAAGGTTTCTAAGCATACTACTAGACGTGCTGGCGCTCAAGAACGGAGAGGCCAGTCCTATAATACGTAACATGGAGTATGTGACCGACAGGTTCAGAGAGATGAATGTAGTACCTGTTCCAGTGCATGTCAAGAAGTACTACAGAACAATAGCTGAGCTAGAGAAAACGAGAGAGAAATAGAGTACACTATAGACGGGGCGGTAGGAGTACACAGCGGCTCAACAGATATAATAAAGCTCAAAAATGTATTTTCAATAGAGCTTCAGTTAAACAAGTCCAGAAGGCTCCTTAGCTGTGAAGGAAAGGTAGTTGCGTTATTAACCCTATATACTCTCTATCCTACAGGCAGTATAATAGAGCTGAGGTTCACACGTAAGGACTCTGGATCCAGCATGGAGATAACAGAGTTACTACTTTGCATAGACAAGACCAAGGCTAATCAGTACGACGTCTGCCAGGATATAGTTAACAGCAGCCTGGAAATGCCCGACTCTCTTGCTAGATGGAGAGCACTAACCTGGTGCAACAGCATTAGACACTTTCTGCATTGAGTAGCGGCCGGGAGCACCGGAAGAGGACGGGTAATACTCGACATAGGTGCTGGTGACGGGCAAGCTGTGTCTGACTACTTGTCAAACCCAGACATCTCATATATACTGCTGGAACCTGACGCGGCCAAGTGCAAGAAGGTTGTGAGGCGAATAGGAGAGTCCGGACAAGAGAAATACAGACTCTACTCAGACTCTTTACATATTCATAGCTAGAATAGTAAACATAGTATCTACCAGTACTGTCAAGTATGCAGTCATCTGCAACACCCTTGAGTCTCTTCTTCTTTGACCAAACACACTTAAATTGTTAAGGAGATATGTGCGTTGCTGCATCTCATACTTCAGTCTGTTGTATGTAACACTATCCATTAGGCAGCTGGCGTTAACAGGACTTAATATAGTCGGATATAAATACATGTATAATAGCGCCGGCGGATACATGTATAATAGCGCCGGCGCGGATAGTATGCTTGTGGACCTAAGTGGAGTAGTGATGAAGAAGGTATCCAGTACTCATGCCAGTGTCATATAGGGCTCAGATAGGCAGTATAGCGAACCTGTGATATCTGTTACAGACTTTTCAAGCGTTATGCACACCCGTCCAGCACTTGATTTGGTGTCTCTTCCATCAGATAGTAGTTGTAGTCTTCTCAGAAAAGTCAGTTCAGCGGTGTACCTGGTATCTACCACGGAGCACCTGTAGACCAGACTCTGCTTTTAAAAACCCTGAAGAGATATACTAGTATCTTAAACTTGATCTTGTATTTTGTCATGTAGCCTGTGTTTAGGTAGTTACTCTGAGCTAACATAAGCACCAAGTGAGGAATCTGACATAGTGTCATACGTGCATCTTCTCTGCATAAGCAGAAGTCTCTAAACATTTCGCACATGGCACAGTATGCAGTCTCTATCATGTTTACCCGGGTCCGTAACTCCTCGCAGTATCTAAGCCCAGACGACGCAGCTGCGTAAGAGTCTATTTCTCCTATCTTAATTCCTTCTCCTGCAGTTCTGTCTACTAGCACTGCTATCGAGCTGCGCCCTGCAGTGTTGTGAGTGTAGTGTTGCTTGTTGAATGTACGTTAAGTCATCTGCCAGCATCTACATATGCCCAGCGACGCTAGCACAGGAATGCTCTCTCCCCAGTCCGCCATCTCTGGTCGCTGTTCCCAGCACTCTCGCTCTATTATCTCTCCCAAGATTCCGTCGTACAGTACCATCTCTATATGCTAAGAATGGTAGTCTGATAGTTTAACAATAAGACGCTTTCCCTCCCATGCAGCAGCTGCCGCAGAGACCATTTCGTAGTAATGGCCCTCTGTGAGCCTATTGGATATGGAGGACGGCGACACCACCATGCCGAACTGTATCGTCTCTCCAATGTCATCTATTCCATACGGCATATTCTCCTCCGCCCTCAGTTTCATGACTCCCTTCTGTCTATGACCTGTTGCTGTCTTGTCTCCTATTGTAGCCTCACAGTAAGTAAGAACTTTGATAGATAGCTGGCCACTAGTGGTAGTATTAGTAGCTAAAACCTTTCCTCTACCATTAAAACCTACAGTTACCATATTGCTACTATGAGCAAGTGGTCCACAGTCGTCGAAGTCTAAGGCACACTTATAATGTATAGAGTAAGTTTTCTACTATCTATTCTTTTCTATATGGGTTTGCTGCTGCATATCTGGGATACTTTCTAAACTGTGAATTCTACCTGTGCAACAGTGCGACAGCTGTTGCTGCTTGCATCTTATATACGAATATGTTCTTATCTGCGGCTGACAGCCATATGAATAAGCAGCTGAGAGAGTAGAAACTCAAGGAGCCTCTTGAGCTATCTCAGGGATGCAGGAACCATGGCACGAAGTCAGATATCTACATGTCTCCATTGTTTCTTTTATCTAGGAGGAAACCGCTGGCAGTGTTGGACATACCTATGTATTCCTACACCACAGAGAAGGTAACAGAAGCAACCCTGATAAAGCACCTTAGGATAACTCTATAAAGAACCTAGTGCTTAACCTCAGTTCGTTCTCAGGCAACAAGAAGTACAAGATATGCATAATACTTGCTGAGCCTGGATATAAGTACAAACTCTGCACTATAAGCGCAGTGTTAGGAAAATACGGAAGTAAGTCTGGCACAGTTATCTATGTCGAGTGCGACGACAGTGCAGGCTACAGCGAGGACGCACCGCAACAATACTGGGTAACAGTGAGACACAGAGCAACTTTATCCATAGTAGTAACGAACCAACAGGGGGAGCTTGCAAGTATACTTATGCTGTGGTACTTTCCTGGAGATACAGCTATCCTATGTCATGCAAGTGAGATATCACAATATATAGACTGCATATCTATATTACCCAAGTCAGTCTGGTCCACGCCGTGCTCATCCAGCGCCTTCATAAGCTCCGTCTCTGTTACTGACGCTAAGAAGTGCAAGTACCTCTGTCCCGTGTACTCGTGCCAGGGATCTACAGAGACAAGAGCCGTAGGCACGGGTAGCATAGGCATAGACAGAAGATGTGCTCCGAAGGACTACGAGGGGCGCCTAAACCACTACTCAAGGTGCACCAGAGGATCAAGAAGTAGCTCTAGAAGGTGCTACGACTGCGAGATACTGTCTAGAACTGTGTCGTCTGCGTATGTTACTCCCGAGGCCAGCCCTGTGTCACGTGTAAGAATAGACTTCACTGACCAGTTTTTGTTATCTACCGCTGCTAGAAGGCTGCAGAACAGCACAGAAGAGACTACGTCACAGCCTGGTACAGACAAGCTGCAATAATGGATACACCAGGATCAAAGTTCTGGGACACCACAGATGTGCCTGACATGCGCACCTATCACACCCCTTGCCACCATTACTACTAGTCTGTCTCTTAGCTTAGCAGTTCTATTACCTTTGTCTCCTCGTCAGTCTGTTGTCTCACTTTAAGGAGGCTCTAGTTAGATACTATTTTAGGGAATTGATAGAGGGGCATGAGATCTATAGTTTCTAATTAGCTTAAAAAAGTAATAACTCCCTATAAAAGCAGTAAACACAATCCCACTAATACCTCTATTCCACTATTATATTATGATATATTAACTAACTACCCTTTATAGCTATAGGAAATAGGCTTCTAGAGGACCTCTTTTATAGCTATAGATTAATTATCCTAAGCCTACTTTTTATAGTTATAAAAAGTAACCCTCTTAAAGCCTATTTCTTATAGCTACAAAGATATCTCTAGTAAAGCTTATCTCTTATAGCTATAAAAGGTACCTCTAGTAAAGCCTGTTTCTTATAACTATTTATTTAACTTAATTATTCTAGACTGCTATAGGCTGCTTAGAATAGTTTACCTAATATATAGTATAATCATAGTATATTTAACCCTTTAAAAGTACCACTGACCTATGCTATATCTTAATGATCTAATATGTTATAAAAACCTGATAAGTCAGAGTAACTACTAACTTAGACCTTACTTTAACCATGGTGTGAATTGCCCTGTGGTGTCTATTGATTAGTGTGGCTTGGCAACAGCAATTGGCCACAGCTAGAGGAGGGCCGTCGCTTGATATACCAGTAACTGTAGTACTGTTAAACCTACCCTTAAGGTTATAATAGCTTCAGAGCCACTACTAGCCACATAATGACTCCCTTAAAGTCTGCTAAGGTTATTAAAAACCTTAAGCCTTTGAGTCATAGTAATTAATATACTGGAGATAGCTTCCTCTAGTGACCTTGCCAGCCGTGGCCAGACGTATAAAAGGTAGGAGTAAGGCTCTGGTCTTATCCCTCTCTATTATCCTTAATTACCCTTTTTTACTATATTATATTTCTTATTATAAAAAACCCCTAGGGCCTCTTCTAAAGAGCTAACTTTTTAGCTTTAACTATAGCCTATCTAGATCCTATCTAGACTAGCTAGAGGGCTAAAGAGCTTAAGTTATAGGCTCTGAAGAAAGGAGGAGACTTCCTCCTCCTCCCTTCTACCTTAAGGGTCTAGGTAGTTATCTTTACTCTAGAGCTCCTAGCTAAGAATTAAACTAGTAGTATAGTAGCCTCTATTAATAGGGAGATATACTAAACTAAGTTAAATAGTATTAATAATAATAACTTTCTTACTGAGGCTTAGGCTTAGCTTTTCTTTATAGATATAATAGAGGCTGCTGTTAATATTATTAAGGCTAGTGAGAAGATACCTTAGGGTACTGGGCTAGGCTGGTGGAGATAGGTGAGTTGCGCTGGGAAGCTGTGTTGACTTGGGTGAATTTGCTGATGATGGAGGCAGGGCTGTGGAAAAGTTAATAATGGTTGGGCTGGGTCTGGGGCGATGTGGAGGATTGATGGTGGTGAGAAAGTGTGAGGGACGGTGGCGGTGATGGTGGATGGGATGTTGAAATATGGAGTGTTTTTGGTGGTGTATGGCATGCCTGAGGGTGGGTTATCTAGTTTGCTGGGAGTTAGGGGTAAAAGAGGGTAAATCTTTGCCTGTAGTGTAATTTAATCTGTCTAATAACATGAAAATTACGTGCTGAAAATGCCCCCTTGTTTGCTGGTGAAGTTGGCTGGCTGAAGCGAAAGTTGCCGACGGCAGAAGCTCTGGAAGTTATGGTAAAAGGCTATAGGCCCTTCTTATAACTATAAAAGATACCTCTCTTCTTATTTAAGATTTATAAAAGTATATATTATAACTTACTTCTAAGTTTTATAAATATTAAATAAGAACTATATAAGAGAAAGGCTTATTATCTAGTTATTCTTTTATAATATAATTATAAGGATTTATTATTATTACTAACTATTTCTTATTAACTTTATATCCTTTAAATACTAGGCTATAGTAGCTATCTATTTATATAATATCTTATTAACCTCTCTCTCTTAAGTATATTAAACTAGTTTCTTATTTATTATTAGAATAAGGTAGAAATCTAGCTTTAACTTAGTTAACTTATATTCTATATAGACCTAATTATTATTAACTTATTTCTATTTCTAAGTAAGTAGTCTTACTTTTTATTACTTATCTCTTAGTTATTACTAGTAGTATAGATTTAGTTAGTTGAGTAACCTTCTTTAGGTAGAACTAATTATAATAAGATAGACTATATTATATTCTTTAGCTTATTATAAAGAGATATTATAATCTTTAGATCTAGGATTTACTAATATAGATTAGAAAAAGATATCTCTTAAAGATATTACTAAGGGTAGACCTCTTACTTACTAAAAGTTACTAAATTAAGTATCTTAATAAAGATCTTATAGTAATATAAAATACTAAGCTTAATTAAAATAATATAATCTAGATTATACTCTTTAATTAAAGCTAGAAATAGCTTTTTATTAAAAGGTATTATTTTTCTTATTAATTAGTATTATTTTATAATTAATATAAAATACTTTAAAAAAAGTATTATCTAAAGTTTATCTAGATAATTAAAATAAGTATTTATATATTTCTAACCTTTAAAAAACTTATTTTAGGTATAAGCTTATTTGAAGTATAACTCTTAATTACTAATTATATCTTATATAATATTAATAAGTTAATATAAATAACCAAAGCTATTTAAGAAATAGCTTTTAATATTATTATTATTAAACTTTATATTAGAAATAATATAAATACTAAACTTTCAATATTTTTAAATAAAATAATAAGCTTATTATACTCTTAAAAGTAAGTAGGTTATATAGAGGTATTAAAGGATAAGGTATTAATTAAGAAACTCTCTATAGAGCTTAGTCTAGGCTTTTTTAAAGTTATACTTAGTCTTAGTAAAAGTAATAAGCTTTTATATTATCAAGACCTTATAATATATATAAGGTAGAGCCTTATTTATTAGTATATTAATATAAGCTTAGTTTTTATTATTAAGCTAGGCTATTACTTATATTAATAGCTAATTAAGTTTATTATTAAACCTATTACTATTATTACTATAGTTAGTATTCTTAATCTACTTCTACTTAGCCTTAAGTATAATATTAAAGTTAATATAATAGATATAAAGCTATTATTAGATATTTAGAAATGACTTATTTAATATAATTTTTATCTATTTATTGTAGTTAGTAATAATAATAATAAGGTAATATATTAAGTATTAATTTATAAGTTAGTAGATATTCTTTAAAAGAAACTAAAAGCTCTTTAGTCTTTTATTATTAATAAAACTAAATATAGTATTATAAATAGATCTAAGATATATCTACTTAGTAGTTTAGAAAAAAGAGAGCTTAAAGTAATTAGTATTATAGGTATTATTAAAACTAATTACCTTAGAGAATTACTTCTATATTTAAAAATAATAGAAAAAGGTCTAAATAAGACTAATAAGGTAATCTAGCTTATTATCTACCTATTTTACTATATATAATATATCTTATTTATTAAATAGCTTAATTGAAATAGTAATTAATAAATATTTATTTAGCTTCTTTTAATTTATATAAGCTCTAGTATTATAAATATCTTCTTAAGTAAATAAAAAATCTAGAAATTACTTTTAAATAATAATATATATATTATATACTTAGATACTAATTTACTAACTAATTATATTAATTATATCTAAGATAGGCTAAGTAAGCTTATAATAAGAAGGATATATAAATACCCTAAGGCTAAAGCTATAGTTATACTAACTATATTAGAGCTCTAGGTAATAATATAATAGCTACTTACCATTTTCTAAAGCTCCTATAATAATTTACTATTAATAGTTATATTTCTAAGATATATACTATTAAATACTATTACTTCTTAGTAATTTAGAGCTTTTAAACTAATTATATTAAAATATATATTATATAATCTAATCTTAAGCTTAATATTTATATTACTTTATAACATTAAATCTATTAGCTTTTATAAAAGTATTAACTTAATTAAAAAGAGTATTATAGGTTTACTTTAGATTATTAAGAATTAGTAGATTTAAAATATTAATTATAAAAAAAGAAAAGAATTAATTCATTAAGGTATAATAAGATATAGTAATTTAGAAAGAGGCTTTACTTTAAAAAGAGGTTTATTATTAAAGTAAATAAGGTAGTAGTTTACCTTAAGAGCTATATCTTTCTTATTATTATTAAGTATAGTTTTATTATTAGAGAAGTATTATTATTAGCTCTTAATTAATACTAATAACCTATTAAACAAGTTTAAGAGTAATATTAAACTATTATATTATAAAATAGGTAAATTATTAAAACTCTTTATTAAGAAAAAAGAGATTATACTCTAGAGAAAGTTATAAAAGAGTAATTACCTATATTTATATTATTTTACTAAAGAAATAGTAAGTAAGGTAGAGAACAAGTTCTATAGCTAGGTAATTATTTATAAGAGGTTATATTTTATATATATTAATTAGAAGCTTAGTAATAAGGTTATATAGCTCTTAAGAGTTACTAATTCTATAGAACTAGTTAATACTAAAATAGTTATTAATAGAGGTAAGTAATAATAGAGGTTTATTAGATAATAGTAATAGGTTATAATTAATTAAAGGTTACTCTGTAGTAATATAATTAGTATTAGATAGGTAAATTAGTTAAGGCTAGTACTATAAGGTATCTCTAGCTTAAGGTTAGGAAGCTATTATAGTATTATAAAGGATAAAGAATATAGTACTATAATTAAGAGAGATAGAAATAGTGAAATACCTTGTATAGATCTAGTAGAATTTAAGTATACTAACAATATTTTTTAAGCTAATCAGAGACTGCAAATCTCATGCCCCTGTAAGGCGTATGCCTGTGTATCAATTTCTCATGCCCCTCTATCAATTCCCCTATTTTATACTCTTTGTTAAAGTATAGATGTAAAACAGAGGCTAGCATATCCGCTTCATAGAATAGTAACACTACTTGTACCACACATAGTCCATCCACTATCTCCTAGAATATAGATGAAAATGTTCTACACTTGGAGTTGTCTAGCAGCTGCCTAATGGCCTCTGGTGTAAGTATAGGGTCGCTTCTGTCGATTGAGCCAAGTCTGCTTGCCATTTGAAGCGTCGCAGGATCCTTGCTTGCTGGGAGCGACATGGGTTTCGTGAGCTCTCCATTCAATCTAAACTCCGAGTCACAGGCTATCTTTATTGCACTTGACGCAGGTTGCCTAGTCAGTAACTTAGTACTTCTGTACTCTATTCCTCTGGCCTTGACCTGAAGCTCCACTTGCTTGAGCATCTTGATAAGTAGTACTGCTGCAACGTCGCAAGCGCTTGTGGAACCGTAGTTTTTCACAGCATCTTTGGTCACTCTGAGATTGCTTGTAGTATGGCGCGATGCACTGGCATCAGAGGATTCTGATGTGTTGCGAGCTATTAAGAGCAAAATTTCAGTCTGCTTGGCCTGATCGCTGTTAGATGCCTCTACGGCTTTCGCAAGTCTCAATACAGCGTCCGCAAGAAAGTCTAGCTTCGTATTGGTGGTAGTCTGGAGGCTGGTGAGGTTATACCAAAGGTTGTTGCCAGGGTAGCTCTGTGACTTGGTTCTTAACTCTGTAGCTGATGGAGACTGTGCTTCACTGTGCCTAGTGGATGTATGGTCATGGGTAACTTGCGTATCTGCGCTATGTTGGTTTGCTTTAGACTTGATTGCACTGCCGGCAGAGTTGGACTGAGTTGTGTGCTTAATACTGAGACCTCTTAGAGCCTGCTGGGGCAGATCTCCGTTATGGACAGTCCTATCCATGGTCTCGTGCGCCCAGAGGCAACCAAGTGTTGCCCTCGGCAGTACGGCACAAAGCATGAGTACCCCACATCAGGGTAGCCGCTTAGGTTTGCTGCGGAGGCCTTCTAGAGCTGGTGGAGCTGGATAGTAGCAGCGTGGTAGTACTATAAGGTACATACCACAGTCTGGAATAGAACAAGCACAAGATGCAGAGGGTGTAGATATGGACGACGAGTTCTAATGCTACATGCAGACACCAGTTTCGCTGTGTCCACTTAAGGTATCTATACTCAGCAAGATGGCAACTGGCTACGGTATGAGAGACAGCAGCTCGGTAGAACCCAGCTGGAGAAACACGGGGAGCATAAAACACTGGATGGTCGGCAGAGACGTCTTTGTCTCTGCAGCTATCGTGTAACCCAATATAGCCGGCTGCTGGGTGAACATATGCTCTCAGAGTCTGCTACAGCGGTATCTTGGTGCTGCGTCTGTTCAGAAGGCTCTCGAGACAGTGCCGCTATTGCTCTACTTGCCTTGGCTGCGGCTAGTGATGCTGCCCTCTTGGCGCCCTTCTGAGCCAGTTTGTCTGCCTCGTTATTTCCTACGTTTGAGCTGTGACCCTTGACCCAAGATACTGCTGCCTGGCATCCTTGGACTCTGGCTGTATTTATTTTGGTTCTAATGTCTCTTATTATTTCTGTATTTGCAGGCTGCTTACCATCTTCCTTTCTCCAGTTATTGTTCTTCTAGGCATTGTACTAAATCTTTAGGCAGTCGACTACATAGTTGGAGTCTGTGTATATAAAAATGGAAGACACGCCCTGAGATATATCAAGGGCCCTGCTTATGGCAAGAAGTTCTGCCACCTGGTTTGTGTGCTGATAGTAGTCGGGCACAGGCTCTGACAAGTTAAGTGAACTATTACCTTCCACTCATCTACCTACACCTGTAGGTACTGTGCTTGTATTGATAAACAGGCGGCTTCTCTCTCTCTCTCTCTCTCTCTCTCTTGATTGTGGCGACATGATCAATTTGACAAGTCTTGCCTTCATCAACTATCTATATACCTCAACAACAACCAAGAAGACAGACAGCCTACTATCTATCACTATTCATTATCAGTCAACGTTATGTTGCAATTAGGGCCAGCGCAGTCAGAAACATCAACCAAGCTTAAGCATTTCCAGGCAAAAAAGGCAAGCTGAAGGAAACAAGCTAACATCTTCCAAGGCTCACTTTATCCAAAGAAGGCAAGAAGCACAGAACCAGGGATTAAGTTCTATCTTTTGTGTTTGAAACAGAAGAACCTTGACTATGTAGCGAGAATGTTAATATCTAGCTTCAGTATATTATGCATGGCCGGCCTTCCCGCCTCTTTCTGTCGGCGGCGTGGTTCTCTTGACGTGCTCCTTTCATGGAGAAACATGCTGCCCTGCGACTGAGCCTTTGGCGACGCTGCAATTAGCACAGCTTGGACCTCCTCCTCTTCCGTTCCATCTTAGGTAACTCTACTACCCCACTTACAAACCACCCCTATATCCAAACTACCCAAAAATGCCACATTTCTCCTCCTTTATTAATATCACTACCTTTTTTAAACTACTATAATAATTACTATTTATTACTAATTAATACTATTTTTTTTTAAAATACCTTCTTCTATATACTATAAAGTAATATACTAAATATAAAATATAATAGGCCCTTATAAATATAGCTACTAGCTACCTCATTTACTAAGTATTTTATAGCTAGGGGATTCTCTATATATTACTTTAGTATTAATATTATAGCTACTAAAGTAAAGATATTACCTTTATCTATATATAATATTTATCTTAGTTTTAAAAAGATAATCTAGTTACTTATATACTAACTTAAAAAGCTCTTAGTTACTCTCTTATTTATAAGTAAGTAAAAAAACTAGTTAGGTATTTAATAAGTAATACTTAGTAATTACTAAAGAAGAAGTAAATAAGTAGATTTTTATAATAAAATCTATTAATTAGAATAAAGTAATTTAAAGTAATAAATACTAAATAATATAAGGCTTATTCTTTAGAGGTTATTTAAGATTTCTTTTATTATTTAGATACTATACCTAAGATCTAAGGTATCTATCTATCCAACTAATAGAATATGGATAAAACTAATATAATAAAAGGTAAGAGAGCTAATAGATTAGTATTAAGCTCTATAGTATTATAATATATCTAAAAAAAGTAACCTAGATCTAAGGTATAGATATTACTAATAGAGTATATATTAGCTATTAGAAAGTCTCTAGATTTCTTAGTTATATATAAAAGCAAATTAGTCTAGGTTTAGTAATTTCTATTTACTAACTTATTTAAATATATTAACTAGTACTTTATATACTTAGATAATAGCTAGATAATTAAGTAAACTACTCTTAAGTAATTAAAAAAGGTTTTTATTTTAAAGATTATACCTAGCTAACTAGATATAGCTAAACTATTAGTTTTAAATAGGTATTATAACTATACAACCTTAGGTTTTATATAGGAATACTAGAAGTATTATATTTATTTACTATTTCTATTATTATACTTCTTTACTATTCTTTAGTTTTTAGATATCTCTATCTTTAGTTTATTAAAAAGTACCTATAGGTAGGGTATTAGATTTATAAATAATATAGTTATAAATTTAATAGTAATTAAAAAAAGGGTATTTTTAAGCTACTATCTAGAAGTTTATAATATAGTTCTAATATCTAAGAATATAAAGGTTAGCTAGAAATAGACTAGGTTATAGCTAGTCTCTTTATATTACTCTCTATCTAACCTCTTAATATCTAGGTATTATCTAGTAACTAGTAGTAGTCTAATAGCTAGTAATCTAATAGCTAGTAATAAGATAAAGCTATATCTATTATCTTATAGGTAACTCCTTATTAATCCTTAGATCTATAGTATTAACTATACTAACTAACTTAGTTAGCTAAGAATAGGCTAGATATCTATACTCTTTATTACTTATTTAGAAAGGTATAAAAGAGGTATAATAAGTAAGTATCTAAAGTAGCCCTTTTAAAATAGTAAGTCTAATATCTATAAGCTTATATAGATACTTAGTAATTATATAAGAAAAAAAAGGTTTTATTATTACCTAATAGTACCTTTATTACTATATAGTATATCTATTAGATATAAAATCTAGAATCTAGTAATACTAATAGTCTAGATAAATCTAGCTTATTAGAATTATTTAATAAGGCTAAAAGTTATATATATATAGGTAGAAAGCCTAGTGATATAGGTAGTAAAAGTAGTAGTAAAAGTGGTAATGATAGTAGTTTAGATATAGAGGTGGTTTATAACTAGGGTGGGGGAGTTATAAACACAGATTGCAAATCTCAGTTGGATCCTAGCATACAACAAATCCCAAATTAACAGCTTGCGTCCCCATCCCCGTGCCCGTCAACGAGGTGCTTTGCGTAGAGGGCAACATCAGGTAGGCAAGCCTAGAACAAGACATGAACTTCAACCCTTGGGCCGCCCAAGACCAGGTCAAACCCCTGCGGCTAACGAAATCCTCAGTCTATTGGGTCTCGGCGGCTTCGACAACCAACGCTGGTCTGCTAACGGTACCGCCATCGCTGCCGCCTCCCCCAACCACACCATCCGTCCCTCCCAAAGACCCCTCAGGCCACTGAATGCAGCTCTCAACCCCACCAACCAGTCTCGTGGGCAACAGCACCGTCGTATCCGGACCGGTAAGCACGCTGTTTAGCCCCAAAGCCGGCACGAGGCGCCGAGTATCATTGGGAATAGCACTGTTGTGCCTCCGCCACCAACAACTGTGCTTTTGCCATGCCCCGTTTCTGAGAAACACCGAAACGAGGTGTTTATGCAGGCGCTGGAGTTGCAACACCTGGCGCAGAGGATCATGGTCGAGACAGAGATAGCAATGAAGGAATACGGTTTGTTTGGGGTCTTCAGAGAGTTTGTAGTCAGCCTCAGGGATCGGCAGATGCTAGTCTAACAACATCAAATTGCACCAAGTCAGGACAAGCGATGAAGGCAGCAATCTATGTTGACGTCCTCGTGGGACATGCTTAGGTTGCGCCGGATGGCTGCGAGCACGCGGTCGGCCGTCCTTGATGACGCCCTGTGCCTTTTGCAATGGGCCGAGTCATCGATAAGCCCATGAACGGTTAAGGAAAGGGCCCTTTTCCTTGTGTTGCAGACTGGAAGTGTGAGTCGGTTCAGACACCAAAGATGGCGGTGTTGATGGCATAGTAATAGTGGGTTGCAGCGCCAAGGCGACGTGATTTGACAAGCACCATGCATCTTAGGCCTCAAGCACCTATCCCTAGAACCAATCTCTTGCTTCAATTCCTTACGGCAGTGCGGCCTTTTTGCCTAGGTAGCAACATAAAGCCAATAACGGCCACGGCAGTCCCGGGAACATGTACACATGTCACGAGCGCATATGGCCTGTTGAGCGAACGTACTTCTCACCCTCCCTTCCTTACGTCCTTGTCCTTATTGGTTCCTTCCGGTAGGTAGCGTCTTGTCCTGCCCAAAAGGATACGGGCACTAGTTTAATTACGCCTCGTCTTGGTAGCTTAGCCTGAGACCTGATACAGCTCGGACGACGCGCAGGTAGACTAGTGGCTGCTACGCCGGTTTGCGGCGCCGACGGCTTTGGCCTCCTCTTCTCGTCAAGATGGTCAAGTACGTCTTAGAAATGGGCGCGAGCGGTCGCATGGCCGCCATCGACGCACAACTTAAAAAGACAGATGAATGCAGGTATCGAAAATCTCCTCTACAGCATGAGGCGGTACAAGTCTATCACAATCTTAATGGTAAATGGGTTCCAATGGTACCATCATGGCCATTAGACTAGTTAAGACCTCTTTACAGCAATTTGCTGAAAATATAGCTAACCTCCAGTGGGTTACAGGTGTACTCAGCATCAGGGTATTAAGCGATGCGACTACCTATGCAGGACTATCAGCTGGTGAATATAAACGGGTGGGATTATGTGATATAGGACGCTTTTTACTGTACCGGAGTACCTCATCGGAGCCATGCGCGCTTTTGGGTCGCAATGTTGGGTCTGGAGTAAAGATACAGACGGGCGTAGCAGCGCTTCGGCGGCCTGCTATCAAAGATTTCAACTGTATTGTTGAGATTCTTATACGCAGAACTTTCCAGGCTTCCAGAAAAAACTGCATTGCATTAAGCAGATAGTTACTACGCCAAAGCTTTACAAACAGCTAGTTTTCACGCTTACACCAAAAGTCCAGGCTCTCTCGCTGTTGGGGCTATTATATCATGGAGGTTGGTCCTACTGCAGTGAGGTAAGAGGAGAGCTTATTACCAAAGTGGTTAAACTAGAGGTCGCGGGCTTGAGTAAAAGCTGGCTAATGGATTAGTAATTGACTTGTTTTGGTGCAAGGGGAGTAGGTTCATAAGTAGGTAAGTGATTAGGATAATCCGTGGCTTTTATGCTATGAATTATTGGGCCCTGATGTCGCAGATCGCGCCCAAGCGAGTGGCAGTGGTGGTGAGCTTTCGGGATTGACTTTCATACAGCTTAATATCTATGTAGAACACAGGAGGGTACGCACTTACATATAGTTACAGTAGGTTTGAGTTCTTACTATTATGCAACCAACCAAGTGGCTATAAGTCTCAACCATTTATTCTAATCCTCCACGCTATTAGCTAGTGAGCTGCGTCAGGCAGCACTATATAGAGATGTATTGTAAACTAGGTTAATAAAATCTCTTGACCAAGATTGCGTGTCGCAATAGCTGGTGTGCTAGTATATTAGAGGAGGAGAAGATTTGTTGATATTGATCTAGCCTGGTATGTCAACAGACAATCCATCGTTTTAGGGGCTTTAGAGGAATGAATTGGTAGGTATCTACGCGCATGCATGCATTGCGGCCGTGAGCGTTGATGCAACGAAGGCTGGCCAAGACTTGGATAGAGTGGCAAGTTTCGGACGCCCCGTGGAACGAACGCAAAGAGTATGGGATCATATGTTTCTTATGGCAGGTCGCAATCTCGGCACACTTGCGAGCGGCGGCAGACTCTTCTTGGCTAAAGTTGACAGCACCTGGATAGAGTATTATACTCGACTGAAAAAGGTAACGACAGACCTGTGAGGTGCGATGCAGGCATCTAAAGGGGCCGTCAGTCTGGCTGTATTGGCGTGTGGAAGGACGAGGAGCTTACCAAGCCCGGCGGCAACAGTATGAAACAGATGACTTGCTTAAGGGTATACACATTGGCCTACTCACACTCCAGATAACCGGAGTTCTTCCTCCGCTCTGCACTCAGTGCCGCCAAGTTCTGAAATATGAAAAAGGTGGGTTGCTAGGGTGATGTTCTCTTGTGGCGAAATGGCTGCTGTGGTGCAAGGGACGACGAGCGGACGGGAACACGATGACAACGACCCAAAAACGCATCTTTTTCATCAACGGCTTTAGTGACCAACAGCATTCACTAAGCCAGCCTCAGGTTCAACCTAATCCTAAACGCAGTTTAGATACTAATGCTTATCAGCATCCACTACATAAGCATCAAGCCTCAGCGCCCATATCACTACCATTAATTACCGCTAAAAAGCTGTCTCTTGTGAATAGGCAAGGCATGTTGGGATCCCACTACTAGACCCCCGTCATGGTCTGACTCGGGCTCGACAAGTCTCTTGCGGTAGCCACCTACCCACAGTAGTGAGGGTTGGTTGATTCCTATCTACCTATGTGCCTCTAGAGATTGCTTACTCTGACTTAATAACACTCAGAAAAGGCTATGGTGCATCCTCTCTTGAATGAAGCAGCAGCGGCATTTGTAACAAAAGTATTTGCTATCCCAGCTATTCAGTCTACATCCTCAGCTTTTACACCCACCGTCCAGCAGCTGCTAGGCAAGCGTCACAAGATTCAGTCCTAGAGCCCGCAGTTGGAAAACTAGCTCCATAATTCAGGTAGTGCCACGCAGCTACAGGCATTACCTAAAGCCTCATCTTGGTACTTTCTAGGATTATTCCGCTTATCTAATATCCCAGCCATCTTTATACTTGGTGATGTTATTCGCCACGCTGCAAGCTATCCGCAGTCCGTTCTGTTGATTCTCAACCAGCACCATTCCACTTCCTCCCAGAATCACTTTTTTCATCCAAATTTAGGTCACATATTATCCCCTTAAGTGTTAGCAAGTCTTGCAGGCCTCAGCGCAGCTCTCGTCCAGCAGGCTGTTGTTATCCTCAGTACTTCCTCTTAACTAGAGACTAAACGTTGCCTTAACCATCTTTATAACGTTCTGTCACTGAACTTCCCCGATCTACCTTTTGTTGGCGACCCTCTGCCTCTTGAGCGTCTTGTTTGTGGACCCCCAACTCGGATATCAGGAATATGCTGTATGCATTGTACCTAAACACGGTCTTACTGAGTGTCTGCGAGGCGTAGTTGGGCCATACCACCGCAAAATTGGTCTTGGGGAGGTGCTTGACCAACCGTTAGATGTTCGAGGCTGGCATTGATGTGGGGATGTCCTTCTGCTGAACCAAGGCAGCCTCGCGAGCAACCATACGCTCTAAAACCTGGCCAACATGCCCACAGAAAAGGTCAGACACGCTAGCATAAACACTAGATATAAATGAGCCAAAAGTATAAGTCCCACAGACACCAAAATGAGAACGCGTTACCAGAAGACAATTAAGTCTAGCACGTTGTATACCGGCGTCCCACCCGCAGCAGCAGCCCTAGTAGGTCAGGGTTGGTTCCCGCCGCCCTCGCCGCCGCCAGGATCTGTACTACT
The DNA here is from genome assembly GCA_016618095.1 of Colletotrichum echinochloae. Lineage (NCBI taxonomy): Eukaryota > Fungi > Ascomycota > Sordariomycetes > Glomerellales > Glomerellaceae > Colletotrichum > Colletotrichum echinochloae. The sequence goes on from JADEZT010000014.1 coordinate 273,286, forward strand.
ACTATAGTGACTATACACCTCCAAGTTTGACACCGTAAATGATTCAATGTTGGCGGGGCTATTGGTCACTAAAGCGTCTGATATCACAATTTTGATAGCGGTACAGACCCTGATCTGTTTGGGATGATGGCCGGCTTGTCGCGGGTCCGCCGGGTGGTGTGCTTTTCTTTTTTACTAACCGCCCACTATCCAGACGACTGACCCGGACTAGGTCTCAGGTATACGTCCCCCATTGTGTGCCTCTTCTTCTTCGGGGTCACCGGTTTGGAAGAGTTAGGTACCGTTAAACGACTCGCCACAAAGCTTGAGTTCTAGACGTCGCTGTCGCTCACGCTCATCACAGTGACTATTACTTCCCAAGCTTACAGCTATCCGTTTTTAACTTTTGCAGATTCTTGTGATAGTTCCTTACTAGTGGCTTCTGATTCTTTGTTTCATCCAGATCAGAGCTTTAGGCGCGTGCGGACAGGAGCCAAGTAGAACCAATATCCAAGGCGGCAAGGTTCCAACCTTCCTCGTTGTCCACTAAACCAGTCACCATTCCACGGTTATGTTTTAGGGTCTTGCCCATACTAGATGTTTCTTCTGTCGGACTTTTACTGGAGATGGATGCGATTATGTACGATCTGAAGAGTCTTTAGTCTAGGAACCTGCCCCGAGAACTTCTGCGAGTATGTGCATTTCATGTAGGCATTGTTGGTTTTGTGTCACAAGAGAACAGGTTCCATCCGATTACCATGGTACCTGTGTCTAGCCTATCCCTAATGACACTCTTTTGTAATTATCATGGGAAGGTCCGTCACATGCCGTTAATACGGGGTCGATCGTACTAAAACCCTAGTCATCTTCTGTTTTCCTTTGTTATTTGTCTTCGTCTTTCTCTTGTTCTGCCTTTCCCTTTAGCGTTGTTTCCCATAACTAGTGTTGTCCTCACCTGCTTTAGAACGTCCAGCGGTGAACAACGGCTTGGACAGGGGCTGTTTCTGAAGCGAAATGGCTTGATGGTGGTTTTGAGGGGTATACGGCAGGCCGGATAAACGTTGGGTCAGGGGTACTCTTAGATGATAAGTGAGCTGCTGATAGCTGAGCGGTGGGAATGGGATTAGTAAGAGTAAAAGGGACTAGCTAGTCTCTTTGTATGATGCTGATGATGATGCTCTTGAGTTATGGTAGGGTTCTCTGTAAGTTTGTATTAATTGTTCACCAAATACTGCGGTGAATCTGCACAACCCAGGGCGTTAATAGCTGCTGCGTGCTTAGATGGTTGAGTAACTAGGCCGCAGGTAACTTCAGGGGTCAGTTATGCATTCTTGGAGGTCCAAGACCAATCGTAGCGCTCCAAAACATCAAGCATGCCAGTGCCCAAATCGGTGCACCACATGGGGCCAAACCTAGCGGTATGGCCAAGAAGCATCAAGGTTGAGACATCAACCTATATAAGAGCCGGTTAATGTTGTGGTACATGTGGTTCTGACAGAATAGTTTATAATTCCCATAAGGTGTATAATTATGAGTGGATAGCCAAGCCACCAGGATATCACAGATCATGCTCTAGCCAGAAAAAGTTGAAAAGTATTAATCCGGTACCTAAAGCCGATGTAAGGTTTCGAGCTTGCTCTATTGTATTTGCCTTTTCTAGCAACAAATTAAAAAACATGACGAGCCAATAGAATTTCCTTGCCGACGTTCACGGTTTGTCATTGTTGTCGTCGTCGCCATCGTCATCTTGTTGAGGATAATGTAGAACGGAAGGATGAGAGGGAGTGGTTAATTGACCTCAACCAACTTTCATGTTTCCGCCTGTCCTTTGAAAACACACATTGAACATGGATGCAACTCGGTTTTCCATATGGGACATAAATCAACGACAGGTTTCTGCCGTTTGTTCGCTACCAGGCCGTCGTACTGGAGAGACTGTAATGCTATCCCTATATGCAAGTTTCCAGACCGAAAGTGATTTTGTGGCAGATAAATTCTGTCCAGAAGATTCAATACTATGCAATCTCTTGTTTTATCACCAAGCAAGGTCACCGCACAATCGGAGGTGGTAATCAAGCACTCGGGACCCCCGCCACCGCTGGCTGGATGTGCTGGGCCCGCCCCGCAGCCTCTTAAGGCATGATAACGCACGAGATCACCAGGCAGTTAGTGAGATACGATCGTTACGGGCGAGAAGGAGCTGCGGACAAGGACAGTCACCGATGCCGCGGAAACCAGCCCCTGGAAGATGGCGGCGGGGGATGAGGAAACAACAGCAAAGGAGAGAGAGCATGACGGGAGGAGCAAACAGAATGACGCATGTCATTTTGATTGAGAAGCACCTCCGCGTCAAGTCCGCTACACTCGTCGGGTCAAGAACCAGAGTCGTCCCGTGTGGCATAAGGTTGCAGTGCTGATTCTGCCATAGAGTGCTTAGCTGGGTTGATGAAGCCATAGACCACCCCAGGCCATGTCAGACCAGCAGTGCGTCCTGTATAATTCATTTCTCACAATCCTTGCCATTTCACATTCTCGCAATAGACTGTATTTCCAAAATGAGCACTCTCTCCCTCCTACCTTCAGGTACATAAGCAAGTCGAATCCGACTTGCCAATGTCTTGTTAATTCTGCGCAGGCGGAAGCGACAACAGCCTGCCGTAGCCCACAAAGCTCCCGGCGACTCCGAAATAACCACCACCATCATCTAACCCTCTACCTGAATTATTAACTATGAGTCTCTCTGTCCCTCACGGCGGTCCCTGATGACTTCTATGCCCAAGGTAGCTCGAAGCAAGCAATGCGGTCAATAACCGGTTTAGTGGAGGGCCAACAGGTGCAGAGACCACCATCGCCAAGTACCTGGGCTACGGGCGAGGATACATACCCAGCATGCGTGGCGCAAGTAGCATCAAGAACGGCGCTTTAGAAACGCCAATAACGCCATGGGAACTGCCATTCATTGCTTCAAAGTCTGGGTGCACGAGAGCACCAAGCATTCCATCCTCAGTGAGACCATGCCGTTCACGAGCGGGCGCGGGGTTCAGATCGCGGACTTGTATAAGATTTTGTACGTGTACATGATGGACAAGTTAGCTCCCGTCCACGGCAAGACTGTCGTTGAGGTTATAGACTACATCAACGACTCCTCTGAAAAGCACTAGTTCTAGGTCCCATTGTTGTCTCTATTGCTCATGGTCTTCGAAGACGCAACTTGTCAATCATCACGATCTTGAACAAGTGCACGAGTACCAGGTACAGAACGTCGATCTCATCCGGCGAGCCTTCGAGCTGCATGCTCCCGTTACGTAGAGCGTCAGATACGTCGGCCTCGGCCTCTCAAGTCCCGGCTAGATCTTTAACATAGGAGAGGATGAGTGTATCGTGGGCTGCCCGTGAGCAAAGAGTAATGAAGTCACCCAGCCGGTATCTTTCTTGGTGCCTCTTGCAAGCGTAGAAAAGATATTGGGAACGCGCCAGAGTTGATTTCCTGTTTCGCGTGAGGACGACTTAGTCCAGTGGACTTTTCTTTTGCGTCAACTCCGAACCACAAGAACCAAAAGTGTCCGGCATCATGATAAGAAACGTAGACCACGAAGAGAAGGTCAAGACGGGGACGAAGGCAGTAGGTGTGCGTTGCACAGGAGCACGGTTGTTGGGAAGTTGGGGTTTGAGAGGTTCCAGGCAAGGCTGGAGCGACGATTCCTGCGTGCGCGTCGCCATAGTCGACCTTGCCGCGCGCGTCAACGTCGACACACTCGAGTGCGTGATGCGAAATGGGTGTTCACACGATGTCTTTGGCAGTTCTCCATTCCTAAACGCCCCCCCTCGGGAGACGTTGGACTGAAGAATTCGAAATGCTGTTGGAAACGGCCTGACGTTCCGCTGGGCGATGCACACACAGACAGACATGGACGCGCCCATGGCGCAACCGAACCACCACCAGCAGCGACGAAATCTCGCGCAGCAATTACAGTGCTCTTCTATAGGTACCTCGGCGCAACTAGGGGAGGCCGCATGGTCCCGGGACACCAAGGAGCCCTGGGATCCTAACATGACGGAACAACTCTAGTTTGAGTACCTGGGTGTCGGCAGAGGCGGACAAGCAGATAATGTCACAGTGATGGTCTTGGCGGTTTATGACAGAGGGAACATGTATTGTCGGTCCAGGTTGGCTACGCTAGGCGCCTCTTGTCCCATACAGGAACGTGCCGGCGTAAAATATAATGATAACAACAACAACAGCAACAACGTAGGCACCTCGGGTACTATGTTGGTTTATCGCGCTCGCCTGTTTGGAGCCAAGCACCTAATGATTTGGTGCTTTAGTGCATCACTCACAGCTGCGGTAAAGAGAAGTCGAGGTGAAACCCTGCCTAGCCATCGCCCACCACCCACAGGCAAGCATCGTCGAATTGAGACTACCTATATACTATACATGTTTCGCGCTCGCGTCTTTTGGATAAGGGTGTCTTGGTATCACGGACAGGCTATGTGTTCCTCTTTGATGCCAAAGGAAGGCAATGTGCCCCCGTCCATTCATCTCTTCAACTCGGATCCAGCCTTGGGACGTTAATGACTGCCGCTCTGCGCAGCCATGGGCTGCAGATTGAATCGAGGTCGGAGTCTCTAACTTGAATGTGACAATCTCAGCCTCTGGCCATCGTCGCTATCAAGCACATGTGTACTGGGGCCCTTGTTGACTGCTTTACTCGGTGTGAACCCAGCCTCTGACAGTCGGGGTGTCGGTAGGCTCTCTTATCTATGGGATTGCTGACTAACCCTTTGCCGATAAGCCACCGTTGCGAATTAGAATAGCAACAGCCACTCAGCGATACAGTGTCTCTGTTGCATCATCGCGGAACTCACAATCGTAGGGTGCGGTGGATCCAGGCTTATCGGAGATGACAGATAGCCCAGTAGGTAGTCGGCGATGGCGATACCCCTCCAGTAGCCAGCCCCCTGTGGCATGGGCTTAGTTACTCCTCTGCCTGCCCAGGTACCAACAATTATCGTACCCTCGCTGGCCAATATGCGGCTAGTTCGACTTCAAGTCGTGATGCGTGCGGTAAGAAGCTCTCTCATCTCTCCGACTCTCAGCCTCAGCCTCAGCCGAATCCGGAGCCACTCTTATGAGTTTGAATGCTTTCCGTCCGAAAGCCCCTTCCAAAATGTCTCTGATTAACGCGTGTAACCAGGACGCCGACTATTTTCGAACCGAGGACTTGATTCGGCTTGTGTTAAGATGACAGGCATTTCAAGCACCGTATCACCCCGTGCCTCTAGTTGTCTCGAGCACACCCGCCCTACTGCCGCCCAATGATTAGAAGGGGGGGGGGGGTTGGAAAAAAACTCATATTTGAGGAACTCGAATCGAAGCGATTGTCCGATCCACATACATCATCACCAGACGAGCACATCCAAGACGGCGACGACGACGACGACGACGACGACAGCCGCATTTAACAACGGAATGCTTGCTGGCTAGGCGTCCAACAGGGGCAAGAAAGGCTTTTAACCAGGATAAGCCGATTTTGTCGCAACATGCCAAGCAAGCAAGCAAGCAAGCAAGAGAACAAACAAACACACACACACACACAAAAGTCGCCATTTGAGAAAAGGCTGGTGGTCTAGACGACTGCGGGGAAGCAGGTCGGAAAAGTCTGCTCATCACATAGCAAAGCCAAGGGCCATCGGCGGTGAACTCGATTGCGTGAACAAAGCCCAAGGTCTCGGGGCGAAGGCGATACCCCAATCTCGTTGTGTCGCCTGGTGGCAGTGTTCTCTGATGGCGAACTGGCCTTGGTGGTTTCCGCGGCGACGGGCGGGCGGGAAACGATGATGAAGACGTATTTTGGGTCGTGTCGTGGCAGAAAATTTCCCGTTCAGGGATTCGTGAGCAAGTTGTTTACATCGGAGCGGTTGCGGACGAAATGAAGGGTCAGGGAATAGGAAGAGATTCGGCGTTTTCCCCATTTAAGGATTCATGCGTAAGTCGTTTGCATCGTGGTGGCCGAGGACGAAACGAAGGGGCAAAAAAAGAAAAAAAGAAATTGAAAAAATTTGAAAAGAAGAAGAAAAGAATTTCATCAACAACAAGAGAGACGGAAGAGGGTGGCAGGCTCACCAAGGCTGATGGTATGGCACTCGGATATGTACGAGCATGGCGTGTGTGGTGTGTGAGACATGTGGCAGCTCAGCTTAAATCAACCAACCAAAGTCAATAGACTGTCGCTAGCAAAGACAAGTCTGAACGTTTCATTCCAAGCATCAACAAGACCTCATCTTCTACAAGTAGTCTGGTTGGCGACGGCCTCTTGCGGCTGCTCCACGACTCAAAGCGACCAGGAACTTCCACGCTGACCTTGAAGCCCTCTGCTTATACTCAGTCGTCCCCTGCCAATCCAACGCCGTCGCGTTTTACGGCCCACATGACTAGCCCCCGCCCGCTAGCCTCCCTCGACGAAGCCGACACTGCCCGATAGTTGGCCCCGCGCCTCGCCAACGCCCTTGTGGAAGTAGAAAAGACAGCCTGACGTATAGTTCCGAGCATTCAGTCTCCAGAGTTACCTTGCTTCGTTATTCAAGACTGCCTTTAGCCCACCCGTCTGTGATGTCATAAAACAAGCGCAGTCCAACATTTAGGACTCACAAGACCAGATACAAGTCGTCCTCGTGCTCGATACCTAGGGATGTAATAAGTTTTGATGTCGCTGGTCTCTTGTACCCTGGGTCTCCTAATCTACAAAGGTGGGAGAGCGCTAAAGTTGAGATATTGAGCTGCGGAAGAAGAAGATGACTTATTGTAACTATAGTGTACATTGTAGTTACAGTAGTCGCAGCAGTTGCAGCAGTTGCAGTAGTTGCAGGAGTTGCAGCAGTTGAAGGAGTTGAAGGAGTTGCAGGAGTTGCAGGAGTTGCAGGAGTTGCAGGAGTTGCAGGAGTTGCAGGAGTTGCAGGAGTTGCAGGAGTTGCAGGAGTTGCAGGAGTTGCAGGAGTTGCAGGAGTTGCAGGAGTTGCAGGAGTTGCAGGAGTTGCAGCAGTTGAAGGAGTTGAAGGAGTTGCAGGAGTTGCAGGAGTTGCAGGAGTTGCAGGAGTTGCAGGAGTTGCAGGAGTTACAGCAGTTACAGTAGTTGCAGGAGCTACAGGGGTTGTAGTAGTTACAGCAGTATAATAGTATAGGAGTTATAGAAGTTATAAGAGTTATAGGAGTTACAGGAGTTGTAGTAGTTATAGTAGTTGCAGCAGTACAGGGGTTGCAGCAGTTATAGGAGTTGCAGTAGTACAGCAGTTATAGTAGTACAGGAGTTATAGCAGTACAGGGGTTGCAGCAGTTGTAGCAGTTACAGCAGTTATAGGAGTTACAGGAGTTGCAGCAGTTGCAGGAGTTGCAGGAGTATAGCAGTTACAGCAGTACAGCAGTACAGCAGTACAGCAGTACAGCAGTACAGCAGTACAGCAGTTACAGCAGTTAGTGTATCACCCTAGCCAGTACCCCGAAGCCTCAAACATTGCTTCCAGTCTCTGAGCTATAGATACGACTGGACCCGACGCCGCTCCCCTCCTGATGCAGAGCTTTAAGTTGGGCGGCAATGGAGGCGAACCGGCAGGTAGTATTCCTCTATTTGCGTCCGACTTTCTCTGCGGCGCCGCGCGCGAGATCCCAGCCCATTTCACGCGCCCGTCTGTGGCAGAGACCATGGCATCTCGGCACGCTTTCCTGTTCCCTCCATTGCGACCGTGTTTCAAAGTCCGTTTGCTAACTTAAGCGAGAGCAGACCGACTCAGGCGGAAATCAGACTCAGGCAGCCCGGGGACGTCTGCGTGTTGGCGCGCCGCACCTACCAAGAACAACAAGAGGCCAAGAAGCGCTAAGAAGCTGAAACAAGAGGCTAAGGGCAAGGCGTGATGGAATTTGATCGCCTAACATGAACTCCATCGATTATGGATCATGGAACACGGAACAGCAGGTACAAGGACAAGGAGGGCAAGGAGTTTCGGCGTCGATTAATCGACGCGTATAATACCCAAGACCGGGCTGGGCCCTCACTACGTTTGGCCACGGCATGAACGATGAATGTATAGAAGCACACAGTTGCCATGAGTCATTTGGTCATTTCCCTCCATCCCTTTTTCTCTTTTTGTTTGCAAGTGATTAATCTATTTCTTTTTTTATCGCGTATCTCGCCTTCCCCTCTCAATCACGGCGAACACATCTACATTGGTTGTGCTGAGATAAAACAGGTGTCTTGCAGCAATAACATGGAAATGGAAAGCTGAGTGAGTGATGCTTACCTAAGAAGATGCAGGCGTACTCCGATGGGTACTGTGGCAGCTGGTGGACGCTGGCCCGTCAGGCGCTGAGACGAGAAAAAGGTACCTAGGTGCGTGTGGGCAAGATTCAAGGAAGGAGCGAGCCAAAACCGCCCAAGATTTTGGGCCGTTCTAGTTACCCATCACCCGCCAGCTCGGTTACCTAGATAGGTACCTAGGTAGGTACCGACCCTGCTACCCAGGTCCGGTGCTAGGTGTATTACCCAGCGGAAGACAGGCCGGCCCGGCGAAACCCCAGGGACCAGGCCCGTTTCGTGCCGTCAAGGATAATTACCTACCGCCAGTATCAACAACTCACAAGGGAAAATCTACCCAGGCCCCTGGGAATCAGAGTCCGGCCGTAGAACTTGCATCCATCTTTTCTGGCAAGGAAAGTAGGGCAGATGAATGCCTCGAAAGCAGAATATCTGTCCCCCTCCCCCTGTCTACTTGACGCGGGCACGCACTTCTCTTCCAGTGGCCGTCGGTCAACATTGCCTGCCTTGGAAATCCAGTGAAAAAGGAACAGTTGCGCAAGGCATGCATGAAAAAACTGGTGATGCTTTACCTACTCCATACACCTTTCCTCCCACTTGCGATTCGCTCACTCAGCTAGCACGGGATATCCATCCGTCCTCTGGGCCCAGAATGGTTGGTGCCCGACCGTTACGCATTGCCTTGATTACGAATTCCCAGCCAATACAAAAGTGAAGAAACGCCATCAAGTAATGAGGTCGCGACGGTGCGGAGCCAAGGTACGTCTAGACAGACACCTAGACATTTTCTGGCAAACACAGTTGGATCCATCTGATGCTGGTTCCCACGTGGCTCCGAATGAGCAGTCGCATTCCATGTTTGGACCGCTGGGCCCTACTGGTTAGATTGATGCACTACCCTGTTTCACTAGCAATTAACGCAGGTTCTAGACAAGAAGCTTTTGCCGTTTATCAGCTAGGCATTCCTAAACCCTTTATTTGGGCGCCGGCTTAATCGAGCGGGGTTGAGGTGGAAACAAAAGACGCGCAAGAAGACAGTCCATCTAATCAGGTCTGAAGGAAGATATCCCCTTACGTCCCCATCTCCCAGATACGTGCCTAGGTACTGTATATATCCTATAATACATTCTCTCCTACACATACGCTCACTCACTTACTATAATACTAGATAAGGGAGAAGTAAGTAATAATATAATATATTACTTAAAGTATCTAAGCTATATATATATACTATATTTATAATATATAACTTTCTTATATAACTAAGGTATATATATTCTATAGATTACTATTTAGTAGCTAAGAGATAATATATTATATAAAGTATAGCTATAAATTATTATAACTTCTATACTAGCTATTATTATTTATATAAATAGCTTTTCTTAGGTTTCTTATAAAAGCCTAATATAGAATTTCTTAAGTTAAGAATTTTACTAGTATTATTTCTTATTATAGTTAGTAGTACCTTTAAGGACTATCTCTCTATTAATATAATCAAGAGGTGAGACATGTGGTGGGAGCATGGCCTAGGTTAATTAAGCCAGCGCCTAAATAAAGGGTTTAGGAATACCTAGCTAATAAACAGCAAAAGCTTCTTATCTAGAACCTATGTTAATTACTAGTGAAACAGGGTAGTATATCAATCTAACCAGTAAGTTAGAGTACCCACTTTCCAATCACCCAAAAATGCCTCATCTCCACCACCAACTACCATAACTCTTCTACTTCAAACTATCACCAGATTTTCTATTTTTATCTAAACTATCTTATTTTTTACATATACCTTCTTTATGGCCTAATGGTTTAATATACTGAAGATGAAGTTATTCAGGCGCTGGAGGCTATAGGCAATGGCACTAGTATCTGCAGAGCCTCCCAGATATATGGGATCCCCTTTACCACCCTTTAGAACTGTATTAATGGCACCTAGACTAGAGCTGCTGCCTTTGCTGACTATTAGAGGCTCTCTATAAGTTAGGAGGCAAAGCTGGCCAGCTAGGTGTAAATCTAGGCTGATCTTGGGCTTGCACTAACCTATGAATAAGTGAGGGAGTTTGCTTAACGCATCCTTCATGCTATGGGCGATACTAAGCCGCTAGGAAAGAGATAGGTTAATGCCTTTATTAAGAGGAACCTATCTGTCAAGGTCTAGAGAAGTTGATCTATTGATTCTAGATGTGTTAATGGGGTATCCACTGAGATCATTAGGGACTGGTTCAGGTATCTTGCTATCCCAGAGATCATGGCCATTAAGCTAGCCAACTGATATAATATGGATAAGACTAGCATCCTTGAGGGCAAGGGATCTAACAGACTAGTGTTTAGAAGGGCTGAGACTAAGTCTGTTTGTAAGAAACAGCCTAGCTTATGTGCTTGGGTATCTATTATAGAGTGTATCTTAGCTGAGGGCATCCCACTCTATCCCCTTGTTATATATAAGGGTAAGATAGTCTAGTAGTAGTGGTTTCCTCTAGATCTTAGCCTTTATGCTAGATAGGAGTTTATAGTAACTAAGAATGGCTAGACAACGGATAAGACTGCTGTAGAATGGCTGAAGAAGGTATTTATCCCCTAGACCAAGCCTCAAGGCTAGGATGAGGCTAGACTGCTTATCCTAGATAGCCATGGCAGCCATACTATAATAGAATTTATATAGTAGTGTTATACTAATAACATCTATCTATTATTCCTGCTACTATATATGTCATATGTTCTCTAGTTACTTAACTAGTTAGTCTTTAGCCCTATAAAGGCAGCCTATAGAAAGAAGCTTAGATATCTTAGTTAATAGAATAACTCTACTATTATAGGTAAAAGGAACTTTATAAGCTACTATAGAAAGGCTTAGCTAGTAGGTCTAATAGTCTAGAACATTAAGAGTAGCTAGAAGTGGACTAGACTATAGCCTATGTCTATAGCCAAACCCCTTATGAGCTCTCTATTGCTTCTAGAGGTATTACAACCTTTAATAATGTCACAAGACCCTTCTATACCACTTAATAAGGCTTAGAAAGTAGAGGAATAGGTATCTGCTATATCTGTAGTAGCATGGTCTATACCTAGGAAGGTAAAGGATCTTAATAGTTAGCTAGACTTATATAGCAAGCTGGAACAAAGTATCGCTATACAACAGCAACTATTTAGAAAGGTTAAAAAAGGCTTCTAAGAGCAAGCCTTCTAGTTAGTAACTGCCCAGCAAGAAATCCAGCTTCTCTAGGCCAAAGTTGATGACAGTACTAAAAGGAAGAGGAAGGCTGTTACTATCGATCCTAACACCAAGTTTGCTAATATTAAAGATATATAGCAAGCTTAAATTGAGGCTAGCGAAGCTGAGGATAGTATAGATGAATCCGGTGCCTCTGATTACTCTAGTAAGGCAGAAAGTTGTATTGTAGTTGTGACTAAGCCTATATAGTTGTTAATTGAACTGGGTGGGTGGTCTGGCGATAGTATTATTTTTGGGTGATCGGAAAGGGAGGGCGATCAGAAAGTGGGTACTCTAACTTACTAGTTAGATTGATGCACTACCCTGTTTCACTAGCAATTAACACAGGTTCTAGACAAGAAGCTTTTGCTGTTTATCGGCTAGGCATTCCTAAACCCTTTATTTGGGCGCTGGCTTAATCAACCCAGGCCATGCTCCTACTACATATCTCACCTCCTAATTATATTAATAGAGAGATAGTCCTTAAAGGTACTACTAACTATAATAAGAAATAATACTAGTAAAATTCTTAACTTAAGGTATTCTATACTAAGCTTTTATAAAAAACCTAATAAAAGCTATTTATATAAATAATAATAGCTAGTATAGAAGTTATAATAATTTATAGCTATACTTTATATAATATATTATCTTCTAGCTACTAAATAATAATCTATAAGATATATATACCTTAGTTATATAAGAAAGTTATATATTATAAATATAGTATATATATATAGCTTAGATACTTTAAGTAATATATTATATTATTACTTACTTCTCCCTTATCTAGTATTATAGTAAGTGAGTGAGCGTATGTGTAGGAGAGAATGTATTATAGGATATATACAGTACCCAGGCACGTATCTGGGAGATGGGGACGTAAGGGGATATCTTCCTTCAGACCTGATTAGATGGACTGTCTTCTTGCGCGTCTTTTGTTTCCGCCTCAACCCCGCCTTCATCCATCTAGGTATTCCTCGTCACCATCTTGTCTCCTGGGTATGCTGCATCCAACTTTTCCGACATATCAGTCCGCTGCCGACGCCTCGAATCGCCACCCCACCCCATCATCTACTCAAGACTTGTATTGCTCTCTCCATTATCCGCCATGAAACGTCCAAGTCTGGGCGGCAACTCATCAACCGGAATTAGGGTTACTCGCCTTTTCTTCCTTGCTTCTCACCTTGATCCCATCGCCATCCTTGTTCCGTCTCCCACAGCACGCACGACATGCGACATGCGAGGCTGGAAATAACAGCATGCCGCCAGCGCAGCAAACGTAGAGCCAGCCAAGGTTACCTGTCCATTGTGCTGGAACCAGAGATAACCCATCAGGCCACAAACCAACATTAATTATCACCCCTGGCGCCAACAAACACACACACACACACACACACACACACACAACACATGCTTCATTAGAGCACATCACAGCCCAGTACAGCCTTCATCATAAAAAGGCCAGCCAGGCCGCCGTAAGGCAGTAGCATCCAAGATGGCCAACAATGTGCTATCAGTCTTTCTGTGCGAGTCATTTAAGACAACTCCATACCTTTAACCGGATCTATCTCCTTCATTTTCACCAAACCCGACTCTGTCGTCGCGAACGACACACGTACACCTTCCTAATCGCAGGAAGCTTCCAATCATTCTGCTATTCCTGGCAAGGTTGACGCTTGCTAACTGTTGACTTGAGACTTCTTACAAAGCATCTGACGCCTCTCCTCCATGGACTGTCGGTCTTGTGGTCAATTCCCTCCCAAGTATCATTCAAACAACGTCTTTCAACCGTCTTGTCTACCAATTCCTCCGCCATCAACAGCTTCATCCCACGGTTTCACCAACAGGATCCAAATAACCAGTAAGTTCACAAGCAGACGCAGTCTTGACTATCGTTTGTCTCATGAATCCCTTCCACCTATGCAAATCCTCTGTACTTGATGAACGTGCCTTCTGACCGAGATACGTGCACATTCATTGTAGTATCATGAAAAATGCGGCTTCTGATCTGAAAAAGCACAAGCTTATACTCACATAATCTTCTCAAATACTACAAAAGCAGTGCCAGGTCAGAAGATAACAACGACCCCCTCGCCTCAACCTCACAATTTGTGACGGTGGCAATCAAAATGATTTTGACTGCTTTGCAGATCATGATGCTGATGATGATCCTGATTTCATTCCCACCCCAGATTCTCCGCTCTGCTTGCACGCCATATTCAATTTCATACCCATGTCGTAGCGATACCCAACATGCCTCATCCCGATATGTCAGACGAGGATACTGATCCGTTCCGTCTGCCTATCTATGGATGGTCCTTAAAACTGACTAGATGACTTCAAATAGATCCACTAGCTTCACAGTTAGCGCGCAAGATTTCTTAGTATGGCCAGCTATCTATGCTGCATGATAGGCCTCTCAACAACTAATTCTCACTCTGTTAACAGTCCTGCTTCACAGACAGATCCCAATGTAACTCTCTGCTTCGTAAAATTGCTGTATTAAAGCTGAGATCTGAAAACACTTGAATAGAGAACTCAAAAGAGAGTATTAATCTATATTGCGCTAGACTGTTATAATATATTTTAGGTGTATCTGTTCCTCTCGATCTGTGTCATCCTGAGGAGCGATATTGCGAAGTTTTTGAATAGAGCTGCGCAGCTCATTGTTGCGTCGGCTTCTACAACACCGCAGACGGGTAGGCAGCTGCTGCCTCAAGTCATCACGCTCTTTAAGCATGATATACAAGGAATTAACACACTGGAGGCTAAAGAACGACGACAAAGTTACTCTGCACCGTATTCTTAGCAGTGATGCTGCCTAGGCCCTGTTTGCTTTCGGCTCTGTGGGCAAGCCTAGATGTGTTGTCTTCTAAAATCACGTAACATACTTGAGTCTTGTAGGTTAAGGTAAGGCTCTCTGACTAGTTGATTTCAGCTGAGTCCTATAGTGCAGTAGGAACGTTTATGACGCTATAATAACCGAGTTGTTTGGTACTCTGATCTCTAGCGTCACTATCTGCACGCCGTTATAGGCACCACGACAGAAAGTCCGCATAGTTAAGCATTACCATCTCAGATACCAATAAAACGGGTGCCGCATGGCCAGCACTCGGTCCGACACACCTGCCTCAGCGTCATCGTCAAATCACCCCGCCAATAGGCTTAAGGCTTAGGCTTCAAACAATGTAGCTAGCGTCGTAGCAGTATCCAAGTTACTTAACCACACACTAGACAAGTCTGCGTCTTATGTCTCTAATGGTGTCATTGTTAAGGTAATCGGCACTCTGATTGCGGGACCTTGTAGATGTATCCCATCAGAGCACATGCAGGTTAACAATCTGACGGAGGTTTTAGAGAATACTTAAGCTACCTGGTTACTTCTGATGTCTTTGTATATATGCACGCTTACGCCAGATGATGTACTGTGGTAGGACAAGGAGGATTGGCAACCAAAGATGATACGTGACCAGGGCCGCCAGCCGTGTTATAAATAGACAGGCCGGCAGTAGCTGCGATAGATAGACCATACACACATAATACACAGTCATTACCATCACGCATAAAAAGAAACGGCTCTTTGCTTCCAAGGGTGCATATTTTTCTTTTACTGATTCCTTCGTCAATTCTTACCCCTTTCTATTGATCTTTATACATTAGATCTGAGAATCGCAAGGGCTACCTATTCGCGTACGTTTCACCGGTATCAGAAGAGGTTCGAGGTTGGGGTGGCTTTCACCCCGACTTTATCCCCCTTCTGGCCAGTGTCCAGCACGCTTCCTCAATACCAAGTCTCATGGTCTTGATAGCTACGGGAGAGACAGTGGGCAAGGACACAACTGATGGTCGGGTGTATCTTTCTAACGGCCGGGGACCAGCCGAGGAATGCGTGGTTAAAACCCTCTAACATTGGAGCCCTAATGATACTACTCACCATAGGTCGCGCGGTTGGCGGATGTTATCCGATGGTCAACGCCAAGAACCCGCAACGTCAGCACCGAGAGGATGCGTCAGTGAAGTTGTCACATAAGGAACGACACTGTTTCACGAACACGTGGGGAAGTAATGGCTGTCTAAACAGAATACGGTTTGGTCACTACTCAGCTGGGCTCCTCGCTGCAATGAAGCACGCTTCAACCGATTCTTGAAACCCGGTGACCTTTATCTCTCTCACAGGGCTGATAGCACCATTGTGTTCGCAGGTGGAAAGGATACTCAAGTCACGATCCGCGGCCTGCGCGTGGAGCTGGGCGAAGTTGAACATGATGTCCAAAAGGCTCTCGAGAATGCCTGTCAAGTTGCCGTTTGCGGTTTTAGGACCACCACCGGGACATATCTGGTGGCCCGCCTTTGTGACAGATGGCCGTGCACTTTACGAGAGCGTGTGCGCACGTTGATTTGCGAAGCTGTCTGTCCTTGGAGGACTTTCGGATTCCGCACACGGCAAGGCTCACTTTCCACCCCAAACACAGTAATGGTATCATATAAATGCATAAAGTGTCTCGTTCCAAACTTATACGAGGCGGAATCACGAGCGTGGCATAACACGGTGCTAAACACATCACCGGCTTGCTGGAAGCGATGCTTAACGATGACCACCATGCGATCGAAGCCTCTGTGCCCGGGTATCCCGTCATTAGCTCAGAAGCACATGGCGATGAATCCGCTTCTAAGTACCTCTTTGGTGACCTAGCGCCGGTGGAGTGCTGTGAAACTACCTATCTGGACTGCGGTGCCTTGCTTTAGAACGTGTGCCGAGTGGATACTGTAAGGGTCACAACTTCCTGCCTATACTTTGCTGAGGATGGGAGACGTAAGTTTTGGATACCCCTATGTGTGTTGATGGTTTACTTACTGGTCCTGCCAGTTATTCTGGTGCGATGGGGCGCCTCTAAGGCCTGGTTGATTATAGGTCCCATGTCTTGAGAAAAAGAAGCACGCCCGCGTCGTTGGTGGATATGGAGGCTGGGCGGACGCTATGCTATCGTCGCCACCTTGGTGTAGAAGGTGGCTGCGGTGTGTAGGGCTGTGGAGACGGGCAGATATTGTCGTTTTCGACGTCTTCCTTGGCGAGGACGATATTAATGAAAACCATGTAGTAATATTACTAGTCTTCTAGGCTTGCAGGTCTTTGCTATAGACTGGAATCATTTCGCGGCGCAGAACAGGTTAGCAGGGAGGTTTGGAGCCGGCGTACCGTGAATCAAAGATAGTGATGTGAGCATAATGATGTCAAGGAATAAAAGAAGCGAAACAACGAAAAAGAAAAGAGAAGAGGAAATTAAACCATAAGGGTATGTGTACTTCGGGTTAAACGGGGCATAAGTAAATACCTCTGCCTGAGGGTTTGAGGGCCAGCCAGCCTCCTGAGTTGCTTGATGGGTGACGACGTCGGTGATGAAGTTGTGGATTCTGACACGAGGCTAGGGGTATAGGCAAGTAGGCTGGGGTGGCTTTTAGCTCTAGCTTAGGGGTCGCGGCGTTGCATAGATATTGAGTCTGGCCTCATTATTCCTTGGGTATGGTCCAGGGTGCACTGCAGGAAAAGACCTATTCGGTCATCAATAGGACAGGGCTGGTCTCGCGGATTGTAGCAATGTCTATTCTGGGAAGATGCTCAATCGAACACCATCTTGGTCCCTTTTCATTATGTCGATGGATATGACGCTTCTAGAAACCGTGGTCGCGGCCCAGCGATGTTAGTTTTCAAGAGAATTCACTTGCGCAGATGTAAGTCATTTGAGGGGGCAGACATGTCCTGGTGATTGGAAATTATGAGCCCGACATTGTGGTACGGTTTGTTCTGGTTTTCGCGGCTGTCGGCACGATGCTTCCGCTTCGTTCACGGCGGTGAGAAACAAGACAAAGGGAGGATCGGGGGCCACGACATTCGACGGCAGAAGCATGGACCGAACTAGGCCAGGCGGTTGCTGGGATGGTTGCTAAGACTCAGCCGGGCTCGTATGTCGTTGGCAGGGGGACAACGCTGAAGTCACAACACTGCCCGATGGATCAGTCAATGGTCGGTCGTCCCCGTTGGGCAAAGAGCAACATTGACTAAACAATGTTATCAATTAGCGAGTTGACGTATGGTATGTTTTAAGGACATACCCCGAAGTTCTGTCTTTGTATCTGTTAGCTCTTGTACGTTGCCGACGCTTTCTTGGCGCAGGGGAAGCCCTCTATCACTTAACGACTCTTTGCGCTGCTGCTCTAAATCGGTCCTTATCTTAACCCGGGCCTGGGACATGAGCATAGGAAAAGGATTTGCACGCGGTCGATAAAGTCCCTCTCACTGAGCGAGACAGTTAGCGAGGTGCCGGCAGAAAGGCCAACAAGATGTGCGTCAGGAGCCTAGCTAGAGGCCATACAAATCGTTCCATGGCGATGAGAGAGCTAGTGGCGGCATTTGTCGTTCAGATTGTTCGGCGCTAAGCCTTACTAGCCATGATATTCTAGAACTGCGCCCAGAGCTACGGGGTTGAGGAGGATTTACTTCTAACCCAGAGCAAATAATAGTTAGTGCTCCGCTTATTATTGCTCTGGGTTCCAGGGACTATAATATATATACTGCCAACCGCTCACCTTGAAGACGCTCCACAGTGCTTGTGTTGTTAGTCTCGGGCAGTTTGTTGATGTTGGCCAGGACATGCTCAGAGTTCTGTCGACTGCAGATAGACATGGACGTGTACGAGGTGACAATCTCCATGGCGGCAACCACATAGGTTCGGCACAGTGTCCTTACTTAGAGGGATGATTGGTTGCATTCGGGAGCTGGTGGGATTGAGGCGTGTGTTACTGGGGTCGACCAGCTGAAAATTGCCGGAAGTTTTACAGGGGGTCTTAGAGCCATCATGCGAGTCAGAGACGAAGTTGTCATTGATTGCTGTCTGCAACTTCAACAAAAGAGCAATGGAGGAGGTTTGGGGTTGCAGGGTGTACATAGCAACAGATACACTTGCAGTCAGTCGTTTTTGTGGGAGTCAGCAAAAGACCCGGTGCGCAGAGCCAGCTAGGTCGCCAGGGAAATCAGCTATAGTTGGCATCAAAGATAATAAAAAGGGAGGCTTAAATGGGGTACTGAGATGGCTGTAATTTGGTGTACTGTATTGTGAAGAAGAGAACACGCTCACTGCGTCAAGCCATCATTCAGGTTGATCTCATGACCAAGCTCTTCCTGTGGGACACCTTCGTGAGGACCGACCATATTGTCACTAGTCAGAGCACGCAGCAGGGCATAGAGGAATTGAGGACTGAAAGGCTTGTTCCAATGTAAATGAGAGTGTTGACAGTGAAGTGCAATAAACACAGTAACAAGTGTGCAACGCCGCGTGATGTGGCACACGATAATGCAGCTGTGGAGTGTGGAAGTAGGAACTTATCGTGACAAGATATCCTGCCTTATCTGGGTGTCGATGTGGGTTGAGAGCTATCCCCCCTTTATGCACTCCTACCGATCTCACATTAGACATGTACAGTGAGTGATGAGAGGCTTAGCACCCTTAGTACTTTCTATCCACTCAAGACGGCCTATGGCCGTGTACCGCGTGTGTGTAGAGCTTCTGCCGGCATCGAGTTTCTTTCACTTCACCTTGCCAGCGAACAACACTTCCTTGAATGCTTCAACAGCGCTTGGGAAATGTTTTGGCTATTAATTCCCTCGTCACGTCAGCAGTCAATGGGCCCGTCGCGACTTTCGAGTTGTGTGCAGAATCAGGAAAACAGAGTTCAAGGTAATTGTTGTGCCCAACAACCAACAATTGGCGACTTTTTCTTACCGGGAGACAGACATACAGGTTTCTGGAGCATGGTCCATGGACACAAGGCAGAGAGAGGTACCTAAATAAGATCCACATGTCTTATCGGTACTGACATGACATGATCAGTCCATAAGATAAGATAGGATAAGGCCCTCCGCCCATCCGGAGATTGGAGTCTGTAAGGTACTAGCCGCCCTGCAGGCCCCGCATGACTAGGCCGCCACGGAGTACTGGCCGGCATTTAAGATGAGTATGTCGAGGCTACTACAGATGTAATCTTACGGGCTCAGTCCTGTGTTCGTTCTCATGTCATCAGCGGCTCTAGAGTAGCTGAGAGGCGAAAGAAGGACCAGAGCTTGATCAATGGCATGGTCTATAGTCTATTGTTTCCCCCGTCTTTCCATCTACGCAACTCTAAGCACCTGGGAGCGTGTAATTTCAAGCTCCGCATCACCATCAGCCCATCTCCCGGATCAAAGCCCAGCTGCTTGTCTTTTCTCCTGTGAGTAAGAGGCGAAGGTGTGTGTTTGAGACACACACCTTCGACCTCGTCAAAGACGCCCAACATGTCCTTCTTCCATCGTCTCGGCCGGCCAGCAGGCCGGCCGATGAACCAATTGATGGCCCTAAGCCTTGTTGTTGCCGGCGCGACGACCGCCTTCACACAGCAACAGCTTGCAAACCTCATGCTACTTACCCCCAAGCTCAACCTTGCATAATCAACGCCATCTCTATGATCAACAGAAATCATTTCGCCCCTTGAAGCTGCAAGCTGCTCCCTCGCCTAGGCCGGTTTTAGAAGCAATCCGTTGTTGCACTAGCTGATCTTGGATACCACGATAGCCAGGACCTTGGGATCATTGGGGACATGGATAATGAGGACGACAATATGGACGTGGATCCATCCAATTGAAGAGACCCCATTGAGGGGGACAGATATACTTGCTTAATGCCTCCAAAAGTTCTGGACTAAGCAAGTCCCTCTTTATTTAGGTACCTATGACTCTGCCTGCACGAGATCCTCGGTTGACCAAGCTTATCACAGTCAGCAGCTAACAAGCACCTTCCTCAAATACCAACAACAATTACGACCGCTCTAAGAAAGATGTGGATGGTAATCTCTAAGAGGGTCGGTCGCTTTCCCTCTGGAGACCGATTGGACCGCCGCCGCCGCCGCGTCTCATACAGTCGCGCACCGACCTTTTGCCAGCATGACTTCCAACTAGGTACAAGCAGGCAGATGCTCAGTATCAGACCCCTGATGCCATGCTTAGCGCCTTCACCTACTGAATGTCTTTTCTGACTTGAGGTCTGTCCAAAGTTGCTTAATTCTAATCAAAGAAATACAACAGCTACGCAAAAGAAACATACGCCGCGCCCGCAAGTAAGATACAAAGTAAGAGGATATTGAACGTGCCTGCAAAAGGGATATTTAATTAAGTCCTAAATCATCAAGCAGCCTCCAGCTAGCTCGGTAGCAAGCTTTAGATAACCCGGACGCTGAGACACCGCGCTCCAAGGCCCGCGAAGAAGAGGCTTCCAGAACCATTATCAGATGTTCGGTATGGAGAAAGAACCTGATGAGAACAGGGTAGAACGGCTTCGACAGGGAGGACAGGGCAGTTCAAGTAAGTGACGACTGATGCCTCTTAGTTTACTAGACTCTTCTCAATCTTGCATAGGTAGTACTAGTGGCATCTGCCCTTGATTTGTATATAGTTTATTGGTGCCCGACCTATTCGGCCTATCCCTACCTTAATAACACTTCTCTCCTGCCATTATCACCTTGTATCCCCGAACCAATCCACTCAGTAACGCCACTAATAAAGAAGTACAACTTCAAATCATCCAGACCATACACTCTTATATAATCTAGTCTGTGTCCACATAATCACACCTGGATATATCTGTTCAAACATCCAATGTCAGCAGCCGCAACAGCCAACACAGTCATCAAGAACAAGCACCATGCATCCATTCTTCAACACCGACATATTTACCCTAGGGAGATTGAGAGGGAAGCTGAAAACCTCCCATACTCCTATAATGTTAAGTCAGGTGTTTCTCCCCGGCAGACCATTACCAATCCGATTCCTCAACAGACAAGGATTGCCATCAGTCTGCCCTTCGTCGTCCCTACTCTACGCACAAACCAAGTCGCCTGCATCTACTCACACTCGTTCAAGATTCTCTCAAGTATCATCCTTGTATTAAAACCTCCCGCCTTTGTAGTCATCAGCCAGGAAGTAGTACATGCGCTCGGCATCCCCCCGGAACACCCACGCAGCAGCGCTAGCGGCAAGGTGCACTCTCTGTCTTTCCTCACATCCCTACCATGCTCGAAACCAGTGCTTCCCTGAATCCCCCCGTCAAGCCGGTCGGCCATTTCCCACGCCAAGAGCACGGCCCCCCCCCCCAACGCCACCGCTATGTTTTCCACAAACACCACTATTACTATTAGCCAGACACTGAGCTGAGTGACGAATCAAGGGATAACGATAGACATAGGACTTTAGTAGTGAGGCTCTTAAGAAGGTGTGTTATTAGTGATCCTAGCTAATGCAGCCTGCATATCAACCACGTTTGCTAAGTTCTGTCGTCTGATGCGCACGATTACTACACAGATCCAAGAGCCACGCCTGAGGACTATACCTTGGTCAGAATGATCACAAACACTGTCTACCTGGAGGACGCAGCAATCACTTTATTCTATCTCTCCTAGGGACTTGCGATCATGCGGCACTAGTAACTAGGTCTTAGTAGCTGCCGAAGGATCAGCTCAAAGGCGGGTTTTGGAGCGGGCCAAAGAATGTCTCTTCTAGTTGGACCTTGATCCCAATGTGTTGCGTATTGCTGGTTTGTGGGAATAGCCATTCTTTCCTTGCGGCTGGGCAAAGAGCCAAGGAGAGAAAGGTCTACTGTCTGTGAAGAGGCATTAGTGATATTACTTGATTCTGCGGACGCCTTCGCATTTAGAGAAAGAAGTGTCTGATGACGTAGATGCTGACGTACCTAGGAAGGCAATCAGTATGTGCCCTATTGCTTCTACCTTTTTATTTCTTTTTATTTTCCATCGGGAATCCTGGTTCTTCAACATGCCTTAAAACATCGGCTGAAATATCAACCATGCGGCCCGTCGTGTTAAACAGTCACACACTACAACTACTGTTGTATCATGCTCTATAGGTGTTTAGATTTACTAGGAGATGGAGTCGTTATAGAGAAACATCCTGGAATCTACCTATAAGAGGACTAAAGCTAGGAGGCACCACGACTTTGACCAGAGAATTAGGAAAGCTCCTTCGCTTGGGCTCAGAATTTCTCACTATAAAACTATCTTATTAAGCTTGAGCTGCGGGGATCTTCAGTATAGCGAGAATATGACTTTAGAACTTACCAGACGTGTTCCTTAACTACCAAAGCGATAAACATAAGGTTAGATATATCATAATAAGAGACCTAGTAAAGCTGCTATAATTATCAGTATTAGAATATGAGTACAATTTAGGCTAAAAAAACCGGGATACTTTTGCCTGGCATGAACTCTACTTCCATACGAATTACTATATGAGTCTCTTCTTACTTCATGCTCCTGATGTAGTGAACAGTAGATATCTTTATTCGAGATGGGTACCACACTGATCCCGACCGGTGAAGAGCCATGGGGCACTTGTATCAGAAGAGAAACAATCATAGGGAACTCCTGGATATAGCTAATAGAGGTATAGTTGTGGTACATAAATGACAGTCTTAGCAGGATTGGAAATTATGTATATTATCATCATCAAAGTTAGTTAGCCTAAGCGTATTTTAGACTATAGAGGGATCCATAGGTATTGAATAGAACAATAATAAAGGTATTTGCACTGATATAGGCTTGAATAGCTGGCACCTTCTCTAGAAGACTGTCGTCAAGTTAAAAAACCAAGTCCCTGTCTCCTAGATGCGTGGCCAAGAACTTTCCCACATTCCCAGTCTTTGCTCTCCACAGACAAACTTGGCCTTGGAATTCAGGGTAAACTCAATGCCGTCAGGCCTGCTCGCAGCGCGGGTCTTGAGAGCGATTTCCACCTTGGTCTCAATTTGGGGTAGAAGGAGGGATGACTCTGCAGCAACGGACAAGTCCAATGTTCCGGTAATGGTTGTGAGAAATGCGATGTTGAGCTGCCGGATGTGGTTAGGGCAAGCACCCTTTCTGAAGCACGGATGATCAAGTCTCGGGTGGGAAAGGGGGCATGTCCGCGTACACATTATTCTTTACTCGGCGCCCTCTGGTAGCATTGTACCTATGCTGCGCACCATGTCTATAACGGGCAATCCTTTGGTGTTAAGATGCTATTGCCATTTCTACCGCTTCTCGCTCTCTGAGTCGCGCGGCTCCTACCGGGAGCATCCTAAGATGTGGCACGGGTCGAAGATGCTGCATGTCAGATGTTGAGGTGTCGTGGTACGTTTGTATCAGGGCTAAGGATAATGGGTGGCTTGCCGACAGGCTTGAATCCCTCGCCATGTCGTTATCTCGCTTTTTGTCTCTTGGAAGTCGGTGGTGCCAAGGAGAAAGCAGAAGACGTTTGTTGAGGTGTTGCTGGGCAGAACTTGGTACTGGTATTCCAAACGAAACTGTTTGTTTTCAAGTGCTTCGACAGGAGATGATGGCGAACCAGAAATTGCAGCCTGTTTCCGTAGGGAAGGGGACCTTGTTAGTCACCGACTGTCATAATGAGGTGGTGAATAGAGGCCAAGACTACGTTTTGTTAGCACAGGTATACCAGACAGATACAAACCGTATGTAGTGAACCTAAGCTCTATATTTCCGTTATACACTGGCTGGTTTGCAAAGACTGGTGGGCCAAAACAGCTGTGCCAGGACTGTGAGGTTCTCGTATGCAATTCAATCAATTGCAGCGACACCAGTAGACCCAGAACGTAAGTCGATAAAAGGAAGGGAGATTATTCCAGATTTTCTTGCGTTTTATGATTGTCAGACGTTATCATGTGCCAAAACGGGCGTGCCAACACGAAGACAGACAACAATAGATGATGTGCGTTTCGACGTCATAGTCAGGGTCGCAGCCTCACAAAACAGGTCCACATGCAGCTCTTGGTTGATAACGACAATTGCTGTCAGAGCTAGACACTGAAAACATAGGAAGCGGTGACAAGTCCGGGACAGAGCGCAGTGACAAATCCACAGTCATTATCTCCCATCTTCTACACTATAGAGCCACGACGTACACTTGGCCAGCTTAGTACCACTGGGTGGTTTGATGTGGTTCTAAAGGAGCAGAATTAGGTGCTGGTTTGGGTCCTCCCTGGTCTGTGTCTAGGTACCTGGGCACCTACAGTAGGGTGCTGTAGAGCGCCACAACTCGGCCGGTCAGCGTCTTAGGAGCCAGGCGTGAGATAGGTGAGCGAGCCGATAAGGCCTGCGGCCTCGTAAGCTCGGCCACCAGACACTACCGCTGTGGAGTCTAGACGAACATGTCGCCGGGCACCAGATGACAGATAACGACAAGACAGAGACAACCCTTGACGTCCTGATAAGTTTACTTGATGCACAACGCGTAAGCTGTCTAGTAAAGGTCTGGCAGATTGTGCTCGCTTATGTGGCGCAGAAATCGTCTTAAATAATACATACTCACACGTAACAGAAATCATCTTAGCCTTGGGGACAACCTATTTGTTTAAGCCCATCTCACAATGCCATCATCTCATCAGGTTGGTTTTGTGTCTGCAGGCAGAGAGAAAAAGGACACGTACGTGCCATAGCCAGTGACCAACCTCGGTTTGCAGCCAAGACTTCTCCCGGTACAGCAGAGTGAGGGCTGTGAGAGCACGCCGCCTGCTGCGTGTGGTACATCAGGTACCAAGGGCCCTAAGCGTTTTTAGAAGAAGGAGAGCGCAAACAGCATTCATTCTCTTGTCCTTGGTGGTCGCAGTCCACCAAACGTTGTCTTCTTCTCGACGCATCTGTTGGACGCTGTAAGCCATTGGTGACCGGATCCTCTCGATGGATGCATCCTCCATTGAATGAATCCATCGTTTATTGGTCGTCTGGTGCCTCGGGCAACAGGACTGCCGGGTACGTGTGCCCCGCGCCGAGCCATCCAGTGAAACTCACCAACCCCCAAAGAAAGGCCACGCAACAGACCAGCACCAGCTGCACGAAGGCCATGATGTGGAAACCGCGACAATAACACTTCCTGCCGGTGACACGTCTCTTATGAATAGAAACATGGAGATGTGGAAAAGGCGAGGCGGTAACCGGGGGAGCAGCCGAGGCATGCGTGGCCGGATGCCATCTTCTCCCACTGACAGAGCTGGCACAAACGCGATTCCTGATATGGAGCCTGATCCCGCGGAATTTTACAAACATATCGAGTCTGAAGTGCTGATTATGGAACCGAGGTGGCTGAAGCAATTGTTGACACGCTCCTAGTATGGTGAGCCGCCCCCGCCTAATAAAGAGGTCGCGACAGCTGACTCTTGAAGAACCCTTTCGCTTTTACCCAACATGGTAGGTAAGCTGTCAAGATACAAGAAAGGATACTCGACAAGCAGCCTCGGCTAACACAGCTATCTGACGCTTACATGTTCACCGGGGTTCTTTGCGAAACGATGACCGAAGAAGGAGGATATCAACTATACGCCACAGGACAGCGTCCTAGAACTAGCTGTCACGATTGCAAAGGCCATCTTTGACTGCTTTCTTGCATACTCTTGCTCCACTAAGCATGGTTAGTCCTTGAGTTTTCTCTAGGCTCTTTGATGCTAATTCTGCTGCCTTTACTTCTAGTTCAGGCAACATTATTCAGGGAGCATGGATTGTCACTTCTGTCGCTGACGTGTTGCCTTTGTAGACGCTCATCTTCTTGACTGGGCAGAAAAGCGCCTGTTCTCTAGCACGATTTTGAGTAGTAAGCAAGCAAGCAAACAAACATGCCCGTTTCACAGATTATTTTTTATTTTTGCTTAACCATTGCTCTAGTAGCTTACTCCGCTCAGGGCATCATGCGGGCAGTGCAAAGACCAAAAGTTCAAGGAATACGTCTTGTTAGCGGTGATGGAAATTGAAAATCACCCGCTTGATTTTGGAAACCGTATCACAGTCTCCGGTCTTATCCTTCAACCTGCTACCATCTTTGCATTGATTATCCATTTCAAAGAATGCATCAGGAGCACGTCTCGTAATGATCGATCCCTAGGTGTCGCCACGGATGTCTGTCACTCCTTACCCGTCTGCCACTCATTCGCCTGTCCACCGTCTATCCACGTTGATCAATTGCCGACTGCTGTATTTCAATCCGCACATTTCATGATATTATACCGCCTCTGATCGACATGGACTTCGACCCAGCCCTTCCCCGACGCCGTGCCACCTTGACGACGATGCCTTTGCTGTCGTGCGCTCCTCTCTTCGCATCCCTGCCACCGATATCAATGCTTAGGCCATTGCTGACTGAATCGTCATCACCCGTCACCTTGGTCTGATCGCCATCGCAAAGCCGCAGCCTACCCCCACGCCCATGTTGAGATGAAGCTGAACCTGAAGCCGCAGCCGACGCATAACTGACCTACACCACTTCCGAACTACCCTTAGGCCAACTAGTGAATGTAGGAATCGCTGGTAACCTTATGTCGGTCAACTCGTTTCTGGACGTTGATCATGTCGGCTTCCAAGGGGGTCAAGCCTGAGACAAGCTTTTGCTCGGCTAGCAGAAACGTTTTCGCACTAGGCATCTTGACAAGTTGCTCATGGGTTCTCAGAGCTTGAAAATCTATTTTATTCTTTCTTTTCCTTTCTTCTTCGGTGGCGGCTGATGTTGCAAACAGAATTGGCGGCCATCGAGCTGGGTCCGGAGGGGCCATCAGAAACCGCCATCAACCAGCTCGGTAGCTCACGCCTAGATGGTTAGAGAGACAACGTGGTCATTGACTCTTAGGGCATGTTTAGATGCTCATTTTAGATACCTAGATCCCCAGTTACAACAAACACCGAATGCCTACATCTATTGTCATCCATCCATCTTGCTGTTCTTCAGCAGTGTGCAGAACCCAGGGCATTAGCACCAGCCAGGATGCTAATTTGCTTCTGGTGACAGATGTGTGAACGAGCAGCGTCAAGCTGGGAATCTCGACGTTGGTGCTGTTGGACAACTTGACGGCCCTGATTCAGAGCAGCTCGCTCTTCACCAACGCCGGAACTATTATACAGGACTAGACTAGAAACCGGGTGCTGATTGCCGGCGCTCCTGGGACCAAGGATGTCCGCTCCTTTGGCTTCTATAGGTGCCAGCAGGACAAAGTTCCTCAACCAGGGGGACGCTTGACGCTTGACGCGCCGTCCGGGGCGCGTCCCTTGTTACGAGGTCCCAAACTAACTTCTTTATAAGGAGACGTCCAAAGTACAACAACCTCAGCCGTATTAAAGTCGTAGACACCAAGGGTAGCGGCGCGCGCGGCGATATATGGTGAGCGAACTCTCTTCTACTCGTTTAACATGTGTTTCTTGACCCGATTGACCACACTACACTGGACTAAACTTGAACTGACCGACTAACGTGCGTCTTGTTCCACAGACGCCAATTTCCATATGAGCAGAGCTGCTAGCGCCGGCCTCGCAGTCAAGGATTGCCCAAAGCTAAGCAGCAAGGTCAACAAGAAGTACATAGTAGCGTCCCTGATACTACGCCAGACGTCCTAGTTATCTGTATACCTCAAGAACGTGTGGATGTAGGCTGCTGATTATGACTTTGACACGCGATACCAGGCCCAGGTTGACGTATATGCCACCTGGTGTTTGCTTGTCAAGAGCAAGGGGCCAACATAGCCATAGGGACTTCAGTCAAGCACTGCGTGCTATACCAATACTAGTTGAGCGGTGCTGATAACATCGTCATGGGCCTCATCCAAACGGAGAAGCCCTACCTCCTGTCTGTCCCGGCAGCCCCAGCCCCGTTTTCGCCTGGCGCGTTCCCCTACAACCCGACATTCCACAACTGCAGTCCTGCCTCCAAGACCTGTGGCGACTTGCGAGCCCTCTGGCTTGTTGACTCCAAGGCGGTCCACATACTCAGCGCGGGCATGTAATTGTTTATCTTCCGTTATGATTACCTAGCTATGCATTAAGCTAGGCCCTGGTAACTGCTAGGACAAGATCTTGTACGTAGAGCAGTACTTCACCGCATGGCTATACAGCCTTGTGACCCTCAGCAGCATCAAGATAATCAGCCCACCTAGCGGCAAACCCACGCCTAGTAAGCTAAACCAGAATAGCTTCACTTTGTCTGTCCTCACTTGACTCGGCGGCGCAAACCAGCTCACTATTAAGCGCAAATTTGTTAGCTACTAGGTGTACCCTAAAGACAGGGAATGCATAGATGTCTTTCTAGAAGCGCGCAAGAATGCCCTCACAGTGCTCGTGCGGTGCGCCACCTACTCGCGTGGGTGGACAGAGCCCGAGTACCACAATATCAGGCCTGACGGGGATGACGTCAAGTCTGTCTGCGACGCCGGCTGCGCGCAGTCCATCTCGGACTAGCTAAGGGCTGTTGACGTCTACTTTGCTGGTTCCAAGTGGGTTGACGGCGCGAGTCCAGGCGTTCTGGGCTCCTTCGTCTCGTACGGCATTAACAAGACGTGTCATAAGGACAGGAAGAGCGGCAAATACTGTAACGGTGAGTTTCTCCGGGATATCTGTTCCGTTCGACCGCCCATGTGTGTGTGTTTGTGTGTTTCCAGCTCATGTCTAACAAGTCCCAGACAAGTTCAGAGGCGCCAAGACCATCAAGGATACGCCTGATGAGGAGCTCTGCTCAGACTGCGATGTCCAACGTCTACAAGATAATACATGCCAGCCCATATCCCGTCTACAGAAGGATGCCGTTCTACCAGGACGCCCTCAAGGGCGACGACTGCGCGCGGGTCCTGGCGATGTACCACGTCGGCCTCGGCACCTTCTTGCTCGCCAATACGTCCGTCTCGCGCGAGGACTGCACCGGCAACCTCGTTACGGGGCTCACATACTGCAGCAACCCTACGTGGGACTTCCTCGCTACGGGCACTGCCAAGATCCCGAAGCACTGGCCCTTCAGGTGCTTTACCCGCAATGTGACGACAAGCTCAACGTCCGGGGAGAAGGAGGCTGTCCTGCGGCAGCCTGTGCACCACGGGCGGCCTGGCCTCCTACGCCCTCAGCGGGGGCACTCGCAACTGAAGCCGGCACCCGTGAGGGGCGACATGAACGAGTGTGACGTTGAGTTTGGGAGCGGCCTTGGATACTTCTGCGGCGGTGAGCGCCAGGTTAAGGTCTTCTGCACCCGGCCGATTATAGCCCCTACCAGCATGCAAGACGGAATACTACGAATGGCATCAATTCATGTACCAATTCTGATCGACATGACAATTCCCGGCTACACTCTCAACAGTCTGTATGCGCGTGTTGATTCTATCGATAACTCGGTTGCGGAGCGCGCTCACTACAAAACCCACGTACACGGCCCAGATCACGCGACGGAACATCTTTGGAAACACCCCGACCTCAGTGCCCATACTCGAATGCTCCTCTCTTTGCAGGGTTTCATCACATGTCCGAAAGTCGGCCCTGGATTGTTATGGCTCGCTGCTGAGATAGGTCACAAGTCGGTCATGGAAGCGCTCTTGGAAGCGGGTGACAGTTCTTTTGGAGTCAGGGAAGGGGGTACGCCGACATGCCAAACTCTTGTGACGGCTAGCATCCAGGGCGACGTCGCAACCGTTAAGCTGCTGGCTAGACCTGATTTAGCTGATTGGGGGGCAAGACCTGCTGCCAGATGGATACATATATCCAGAACCCAAGGGGTGGCAGCACGGTATCTGTAAAGCGCGCTCCTGTGGCTAGGCAACTATCCCCATTCACCTTGTAGTTGAGAACAACAGAACGGAGCTGGTTGAGTGGCTTCTACAAATAGCTTGAATAGACCCTGGGAAACAAGGGTAATACGGTAGCTTAAATGAGACTATTGCAGAGGTGGCAGCGCATGTCGGACATTTGCCAACTTTCAAGTTGGTAATGGAACACTGCGAGACAACAATCGACACGGGTGAAAAACAGCCATGTTTCAACTTTTCAACTCTGCTTTCCAAGGCAGAAGAAACGGGGGGGAATAGGGCTTATATACCATGTTCTTCAAGAAGTTGGCTTTCCAGTAGAAGAGATCGGTTCCGATGAGAATGGAAGAACGCTTACAGACATACACCGTCGAATGCTGATCAACATCATTGGAGGTGCACTCGGAAGCCACAGAACATTAACGGTTACCATTCGACACTTTCTTGACTGTCTTCATGTATCCGGACAGATGGAAATCCCTCATTATCGGATATGGCAAAATCGCTAGACTGCGATCTTCTTCTCGCCACATGGAGGGACCATGCTGACGCTTTTACCCTTTTGACGCAGCTCGAAGAGCAATGAATTCGCCAAACCAAGGACTGGTCAACATCAGGGCCACAGAAGTTTCAACGCGGACTCCAGGCAACCTTCAGAAGGGTACTGACTGCGGACAGCTTAAAAGTCGTCAAATACTTGATGAATGAAAGAAGCGTCCACTCATATGAAACAATCCACCCATTTATACCAGAGTCCTCGATCCAGAGCTCAGAGTCGTGGGACAGCACTGTATTGAATACGGCTGTCGGGGCGCAGTCATGGGCAGTCTCGCGGTATCTCCTGGAGGCTACTAACCCAGACATATCTGTGTGTGATGCCGGGTAGGTATTGGATTACGCCTTTGATGGCCGCCGTTTCCGGTTTCATGCACGATTGCGCCTTGTGGAGACAAGATCTACATGCTGGACGCGATATCGTCCTCTTGCTTCTCCAGCGAGGTGAACCTATATCTGCACTTTCACCAACCGCCGTTCCGGACTTCAAGAATAGGTCTGTCATCGTTGATGTAGTGGGAACACCATCTGTGGTTTGCCTCTGCTGGGGATACGAAGAGACAATGCGTCTGAAGCCCGAGTTGGAGGATAAAGGAGTTGTACGACTTCATTTGAAACAAGATGACGAGGTATGGTGGGATGGACCGAAGGCCGCACATGTGGTACCAATGGAATCTGAATTGTATCATGAAGAATTGTACGTGACACACATTTAACCTTACCTTGCGACACTCAGCGGGAACTTTGACTATATTAGCGCATTTTACACGAACCTTGCCCGTTTGACGATAATTATAGTACTTTTCGGGCAAAGTACTCCAGCTTGTATGTTAATCTGAGCTACTGGTTAATTAGGAGGATAATGTAAGTATGAGGGGACCGAGAAGAATAGGTTTAGAGGACTTGGCTGAAGGTCAAATCTCAGATTTCGTCCGGCGCACGCAGGACCACTCTACTCCGTTTAGAAACACCACCAACGAATTACATCGCCTATCAACTACTAAACTTCAAGATATTTAGTTTGGGCATAAGCGAAGTAGTAACCTACTGTTGTTGTTGATCCTGTGATGGGTGAAGGGATGGTGTGCAATGAGTGATATAGCTTCCCTTGGTGCGGTGGCGGCGGCTTGCTACTGTATCCTCCCTGGATGTACCCTTACACCGTTGGGATGTTTGTGCAGAACAGCCTAAGTGGTTTCTATGCCGTCATAGCGGTAGGGTTCAGAGTTTGCTGTTGGTGATGGGTGTTGCCTAGCCGCCTGGCCATGGTGTCTCCCGCACGAGTTTATACTGGCGCGTCTGTATCCCTAACGCACAGCTGCGGCGCAGGCTGAGAAGTGGCATGTGCGAGATGAGCCACCGATATCTGCCTTGCGTGGTGACGTACCTGTGATGCCTTTGCCTACCTGTTCTGCTTCGTCGTTGGAGGTTATCTGTTTCCAAATGGCGGCTTGGCATGCCTTGCAGTTAATGCTGCCACCGGTCCGCAATATCAAGCGGAGTCGTCGACATGGCGTCCGCGCAAGCGCAGAACACTGCTGACCAAAATGGGAACGCAGGCATTGCCACTTTGAAAGTACATATGCGTCTCTCAGGATCCAGCAGCATTCGACTACAACCCTATATGGACTTGTTGGCGTAGCGTTTGTTCATTCTGTATTCGGTGTTGCTAACTGCAGGCGGTCACAACGTAGCATTTGATCATGGCCGTGGGCTAAGATACGATCACCAATACACAATTACTTAATCGGAACCAGCTCATCTGGGATGATTGAATCCTAGAATCTGGCAGCTGTATTAGAGGGAGGCAGTGAATTGTAAAGGGATATGTCTTGTACACTTTCTGGGACGGACGAAAAATGGTCCCAGCAGCGTCTTGTGACGAGACAGACAGAGCATGGCGTACGCCCTTAGGGCCAGCTCCCAGAAGCACGAGTCGGTCGCCCTCTAGAATGCACCATGCAGACACTAAATGCAATTAAGGCGAACAGTGTTCTCTATAGCCAATAGAAGTGGTCTGGGATGGCCATTGCTACCAATGCGGTAAAAGGTGAGGTGTTTGGAAATCCAATCGAGTGTCAAATCTACCGCCCGATCTTATATGATTGTTCTTACATGTGACAGTAGCAACACTTTGGGGAGACTGGGTTGCTTCAAGTTTCAACAGGAGGAGATTGATTGGAATTGGCTTCAATAGAAAAGATGGAGGACGATTTTTATCATCTAAAGACACATCATCATGTAGATTGGCCCGGGCTAACGGGTGGCTCGAGGGTTGTAGGGACATGACGTTCCGCAAAATACTGTGACGGGTATGTGAAGGAAGAAAAAGAGAGGGAGGGGATGAGAGGAATGCGGAACTTGCTCTCTTCTTTTCTCCCCCCTCCCCCTTGGAAAAGAATATTTCTCTCCCAAGAATAGGGGCCAGCCAAATTGGGCGCTAAACAAACACGCTCGAAACGGAACAAGGTGCTCATTAATATTGAGCACAAACACACCAAATGCCCAACAACCAACATGGTTTAAGCGTATGCATGCATGCATGGCCAGGGGTCTGTCACCAGATAAGGCCCACACAGGGAATGGATGCTGGCTGGGTTTGCTTACTTGGTACAGATATCCGTACTTGACTGCTCCCGAGTAACCATGACCATATCTGCCATACCGTCAAGATGTCAACGCTGCCCGACGTTGGATTTCACCAGTCCACCATTCTCCTCTTGGTCCCCGCTGTTGGTATCAAGAGCGGATTCTCGACTGGCCAGCTGGTCCTCCTCTGCCGCTGCAGCCTGGACCGCAAATGCGGCACATCGGACAAGACCCTGCAAACGGTGCTCGAGAGGGTCGCGGGCGGAATGATTGGTGAAGGACGAAGGGCCGACGATTTGCAGGATATCGGCGCAAGCCTTCAGGAGGCGTGTCCGAGTGGTCGGGTCCATGCCCCTACGGTCGCGGCCGACAGGCTTCTCGGGTGCCTTTGCCTTGGTAGGCGGCGACGGCGGCGGCGGCGCTTGCTGACGGCACCAAGTCGTCGAGGTGCAAAGGTCATGCTAGAAACTCTGAACGGGTATCTCATCGAGAAAGGCGGCGACTGGTTTGGCCGGGTGAGCAAGCGGGGTGGAAGCGGCCTCGGCCAAATGACGGGCCAGAGCAGCTGGTGCATCATGGGAAACGGATGGCCCGGCGGCGGTCGAGGGGGATTGTATCTCGGTCCAACCATCGTCGCCTGAGTCGTCGTCTTGTTCTGGCAGGGCTGTTTGTTGGGTTGTTCATTAGCAAACGAATCTTTTCAGACCGGGTGAGCGGAGGAGGATACCGGCGGCGGCCATGATGCCTGCGTCGAGGTGTCTGTGCCAATTGGCTCTTGGAAGCGGCGGCGGTGATTGACGGTGGTGATTGAGCGATTTGTCTTTGGGTGCTTGTCGCCAGGTGAGAAGAAGCCACGTCAAAGGTGGACGGGGCACCTGGTTTGGTGGGTTGGTTGGTTGGTTAAGTGAGTTTGGTTGTCAAGTGAGAAAAGAGATAAGAAAAGCTGACGTAGCAACAGAGGTTTAGGTGAGAGTCCACCACTAATGACGCCTAGGTACGTAGGGATGTACGTGGTAAATGTCACTGTAATTCAGGTGTGGTGGAGCACTAAACAAGCTTCAAAAGAGTGTGTTACTGTTGAAGTGCCCAGGCTCATCCATTGTCCGTCCCTGTTTCACAGACAAAAAAACAAAAAAGCAGGGGGGGAAAAATGTGCGTCATCAGTGCCATCCAATTAGATATCTATTCCTAGACATCTGGTGATTCGCATGGAAAGCTCGCTGGGGGCTCTTAGTCCAGCGCGTGAGAACGGCAAGTGTTTAAGGAAACGCGGTTGGCTAAGCATAGAGACATTACAGATTAAATTAAATATGTACAGGAGGGATATCAAATGCACTAGGACTGACTAGAGAGCTAGGGCGACTTGCAGCGTTGAAGAAAACAGACTGAGCCGACGAAAGCAGTTTGATTCCCAGGTGACAGTGCTGCCAAATACCACTCATTACACCTCCTGACCGTCTGTCTTCATGACCTGCTGATGATATCCTTTGACAGCAATCGTGTCAGCAACAATGAATGAGGGAGGCGATGCGGCGTGTGGATAGGCGAGAATGAGATGGGCCCAAACACCATGGCCAAGAAGAGCGGATATGTGAAAGTCCGGCCATGTTATATAAAACATGACGAGGATTTCGCCGTCCACGACCACCGGGCGTTGTCTCGTCTCGCAGGAACGGGATTGCCGCAAGGTGGCGGGAGTACTTGTTTACCCTTGAGACCACACTGGAAACACATCAACATTGACGCCCGAAAAGATCAAGGCTTTTGCCAAGGCGGCGGCGAAAGAGCAGAGACGTGAGTTGCGAGAGCAGCAGAGATAACGCGAGAGAGACGAGGAACGCCGTCGACTGCCGAGTACCAACAATGAACTCCAGCAGCCACAGCTTGTGTCTGCACAGTCATAGATGGACGTGGACCAGAGACATCAGTAACATCGCAGCCAGAATCGACGGCCAATCCCCGGTCCAATATGGCAACTTCAACGCAGCGTCGAGCCCGCAGGACGAGAAGAAGAACGCCAAAAAATGTCCACAGACGACCGGGCTACAAGCACCACCACCGCCTCCGCAGCCAGCGTTGATGCCTCGCGGCGATGCGACAGCTACAGCGAAAGCCAACACAGTAGCGACAGCCACAGCAGCAGATCCAATTGATTTGGCCACACCGGCTCCAGCACCAGCACCAGCACCAGCGCCAGCACCAGCACTAGCCTCGACACTGGAAGACACCGCCACTGTGGGAATCATGGGATGCAGTTCCTCCCGGCACGGGTGAGAAACGTGTTAGGACAGCAGCAAGTTAACGGTACAGGCACGCCGGCGGTAGCAGCACAGGCAGCAGTCACAACGGCAACCCGGGAATTCCCAACCGCCATAGCACTGTTCCGCAAAGCACCAGATGTTAGACGCGGCGTCAAGTGCCTTTCAGGCGCCGCGGTAGGGGGAGTAGGGATCGACGGGTAGCAGGAGTCTACAGCAGCAGCAGAGCATTCGGAATGCTGGTCGGGGTGCTCGATTCGATTCGGGAGAGGGGGTATTTGGGTCGCCGGAGAGGTGGAACCTACAGGAGAATGTCGTCAGCACGGTGCACAAGGCCCAAAAGCGAAGGGAATAGATGGCCAGCGCCATCTCGCAGGAGATCAGGGCAGCAACGAGCCTTATTGGGGAAATGGATGACGCTGACAGCGTCACTTACGTTTCGACAGCGCAGTCCTGGCTCGGGAAGTGTGTAGATGCTAGAGCGACGACGCTACAGCGGCGGTGCAAGTGGAGAGAAGTGGACGGAACGGTTCGGAGCCGTCCTGGAATAGGCCAACAACGCGACTCTGCGGGACATTTTGGATGCGGCAAAACGAGGAGTGAAGCAGGCGGCAGGCGGCGTATCGCAATCCGCATGCGGACTGCACAGTGTCTTGGACGCGGCCATCGACCTCGGCGACAAGGCGATAGAGTACAGCCAGAGGCACCAGGTGAGACCGAAATCAAGAACGGTGGTACTGCTGGCCAGGACATGGAGGCCGTGAAGGTGAAGTCGCTCGCAGCTGTCGGAGGTGGTGGGGTTGAAGGCGACAGAGGTGTAATTTATCT
The DNA here is from genome assembly GCA_016618095.1 of Colletotrichum echinochloae. Lineage (NCBI taxonomy): Eukaryota > Fungi > Ascomycota > Sordariomycetes > Glomerellales > Glomerellaceae > Colletotrichum > Colletotrichum echinochloae. Next base: position 309,641 of record JADEZT010000014.1, read on the forward strand.
CGGCAAGGGGACGACACAGCAACCGCGCATGTGCCAAGCGGCGGGCTCGAATGTATATGGAGACGAGTATGCTACCTACCCTACGCACGAGGGCACAGAAGCTGCAGCAGGAGGTGGTGAAGTTTGTGGACGCGATCTGGGCTCATTGTAACGGCGGTGGCGACGACGACGACGACAATGATGATGATGACGGAAACGAGATGTTGTGATGGTGGTTCGTCGGAGGTGTTTGAAGGCAAGAGTTGGAGGGAGAAGCAGAGCTTTCATTGTTCCATTAGACAAACAAGTACCTACGTCGGAGCTTTGCCGGCGACTGGATGAGCATTATGCAGTGATGCACTTGGATGAGATAATCATCTAGACAGTACCGAGTACCTTAGAGGGGACGTGTGGGTCGGAATTGGGGCGAGTCTATCCAGTGAGGAGTCCTCGATGGATAGTGCTGACGTAATGCAAGTCGGGGAAGATTTTCCGGCCGGTATCCCTGACCCTGGTCCTAGTAACCTTGAGAGCTTGATGCCTGATGGTCCATCCCCGTCTTATGTAATCAGCTGGAGAAATGTACCACATATGTGGCACATTCCACTGCCGCCTTATGTAAGCCCACCTAGAAAAGGTACGCCCGCCCGAGCGCTCCTGTTTCCGTGCGTGCATTGAACTCGAGATGGCCTTTTTTTAGCGTCGCACGGGCCTTCCAACTTGCTGCCACCAAGTCAATCCAGCGCCTGTCCCAGCGACCGGACAGCCAGCGACCGGACAGCCAGCGACCGGACAGCCAGCGACTGGACAGCCAGCGACCATGTCCTTCTTGCGACATCACCATCATCATCATCATCACCCGATGCCCTCGTCTGCAACCAGCCATGCCCTCGCAGCTGCATTTCCGCACCCAGCAGCATCCTCGCAATGGCTTCAACATGATTCGCTTTACCATCAAGCTCCCACAGGTGAATGCGGTCCAAGACGACGATTCCGAAAGCATCAACAACCGCAACCAAGACGAGCATGATGCCATCACCAGCTCTCCTTAGCTCTGGCTTTTTGAGCTTTGCTTCTATGAACCCTGTGTCCCCGACGCCTTGCAGCTGATTTCTCTGCATTTTGATCCCCTCGGCCCCAAGTCGATCCTCCAGTATCCCCCGACCCTTATCACCCCAATACCCTCCCTGCCCGCCTATATACACGAGGTGCTTGAGGTCATCCTCGCCCTTGTCGCGGTCATCATCGGCCTCTTCGCACTGCTTGCATCTTCAGGGGTCTGCATCTCGTTGAAAACCTGCTCGTGGCGGTCGCCCCAGCGTCTTGTTGAAGGCAAGCGACGGCACCTTCTACACCTCCAATCGCACCGCTGGCACGGCGCCCCTCGAGCTCACCTTTCGCCTGCCGCCCGTCCTTTGGCTGCGCGCCTCGTCCGCCGAGTCCTTAATCTACCACATGTCGCGAGTCGACCAGCTGAACCCCCGCATCCGCCTGGACCTTTGGGACGCCATCACCGACACGTGCCGGTTCCCTCCGGCAGGATGCCTTCAGCCTCGATCCGAATCACGACGTCGCCCTCGTCTGCTCTGCGCTCTGCGAGCGCATTAGACGCGTCCGAACCCTGTGGTTCGGCGTCTACGATCGCGCCCACTACAACTTCTTCAACTGCCCTGTGTGGTTCTTGCATCTCGCGAGCGTGCGTCTCACATGGTCTGATGGCGCCGAGCCTGCCCAGCAGCTTACTGCCCTCGTCCGTGCCTATCAAGACCTGTTATTCCAACGCGACGCCCCCGGTATCGGCGTTCAGTGCATACGCTGCTCACCCAATACTAACAAGTCCCCTCTTGACAAGACCCCCGGCCACTGGCATTTCGCTTGCGACTCGTCTTTTCGATCAACTCTCACTGCTCAGAACCATCGCGAACCCCCTCGCAGCTGCAGCGAACCTTCGTCACTGGGCGCTCCGCCGATCCCAGCACCGGCTTGCTCGCCTGACGCGAATTCGGATTCTCCTTCCCTCGCTACACGGAAGATTCGCAAGACGAGCGCGAATACTCTCAGAATCTACCTAACCAGCGAGCAACGCTCATGACCCAGATTCAACCTTTTGATCGAGAGCTCAGTCAAGGCGCCAATTTGCACAACGCCAATGACGATACGCAGGAAGACGCCATCCCCGAGCCTGTCTCACTTCCTACCCGGCGCGGTCGCCCACAAAAGAACGAGACACCTCAGAAAGCCCACCATCGACGTGGACGGGGAGCCCTTGTTCCCCAACACCCGACATCCATACTACAAAGCCGACGATGTCAACAAGTCCCAGCTGCCGATGGAAGATGACTTTAACGCCCTGACGAGCCATGCCCTCGAGCTGTCCCAAGGCCTGCGCGACCAAGTTTCTGTTCTCAGTGAAGACGGCCTCCGTGTGGCTCCCAACAGTTCCGCACCTCTGCCTTCCGCCGACACCAATGCACCCACACAGAGACATCGCTGGTATCAGTGGTCTGTGCCCCAAGAAGAAGCGTCCATGACGCCAGATGCCGACACATACCTCTGTAATAGCACTGCCCGTCTCCTCCAGCTCGACAATGAGTTTCTCGACCCCCTTATTCGAGAGCTAGCGCCTGCAGGCATCGACGTACGGCATGCTCGCCTGCGAATTCATTACCGATTTCTTCCCACTCGCCGGCGCTCTCGAGAAGGGTCGTGGCTGGACCGCCCTGCAACCAAAAACGGGTCCATGGGATGACGATCCGTCACGCCGTGTAACAGAGCTTCTGCACAGCCGCCTCAGTCCGAACCTCGAGTCTGAGTGCCGACCTTGCCAAGCAACTGAGGGCTTGTCGTCGGCACTCCGTCGAGTCTGCGAATACACACCACCACAAGACCCAGCAGCTGACTCTCCAACGCAGCCGATTGACGAGGAAGACAGAAAAGACATGCGCAGACTCCGCAAGGCGTACCAGAACCCGATGCTAGCCAACTTGGCGGAAATGATGGAAGTGCCATATACAGGCGGAGCATCTAGTCGAGAGACGCCCACATCAACCGACGAGAATCGTATAGAATAGGATGGGCACAGCGATGTCAAGGACCACCCCATTCGAGATGCCATAAAGCACCCCGATAAGATAGGAGAATGAATTGTTGAATCTATCTCATGAGGGGGTCCCAGCCCATGAAGTGTGACGCCATTCAGACTCGATCCGCAATGACGGACAGCTGCGTCGCCTTATTTGTCTTGGCCAGTGACGGGGATGGCATTGATTAGAAACACCCGTCAAAATCAGTCTGCCATTCACAATCTCAACCTGCATTGCTCCGCATCTAATGACTTGCATTCGCCCATGCGCATCTGTCTCCGCCTCCTGTAAAACTCCCAACCACCAACATGGGCTTTGTTTGTATCACATTCATCCTCTCTCACAGCTTCCTTCGCCCAGCTTGGTTCGACTCGCCTATTCGTTTTAAGCCACAACCATGAACTTGCAAGGATCTTGTTGATGTCTTGCTTCGACTGAGAGCAATCACCCCGCCCTCTCTTACAGACTTGAGACGCCTCGCAAAGCAGGAAACATGGCGTTTGCTGACCGACGGCGCTTTGATCAAGAGCCCACCCCCAACCAGGCACCAACGGTGCATGTAAGCACATATAATTTGCCGTCCACAAATAAGTCGGCGTTACATCATCCAAAGTATGTGGATATGAAGAGAAAAGACAGCGCCATCTTGTTACACAATGCACTAGCTCTCTCTACATGTGTGTGTGTGTCTGTGTCTGTGCGGTAACGGCGGCGGCGGAGAAGACGCACAAGGCAGTTGTCATTCTCCCCGGCAATTGCTGGACGGCGGGGGGTCAGAATCATGGACGTGGGCGGGCGGGGCGGCGGACAGTGACCGACGCGGCCGGGGCCGGAGTCTGATAGGGGAGAAGGGAGGTGGCAGAGGCAGCTCGGTGGCAGCAGATCCCAGCCGGTAGCGGGAGCGGGAATGGGAGTGGTGGGTTGAGTCGTAGTCGTCGAGCCCGAATCCCATATCGACATGTCCTCACTCCGTCTCCAAACTCTGCTCTACTGCCGCCGGTCCTCTTCCAAGAGGTACAAAGCTTCTAGCTCCTCGCCATCCTATCTCTCTTAAAGGCCTTTTTCTTTCTTGATAGTTGGCTCTTTTGTTTCTTCTCTTCTACCCACCAAGTTTTCCCCTTCTCTTCTTCATCTATCATCACATCACATCAAACAAAACGAACAAACCTCTTCTTCCATCTTGTCATCGGATTCATCTGCGCACCACCAAGTAACCACCAGCGGGCTTCTCCACTTTGAGGTTAGCGATGGATGCGTCGCGGAGGCGGGAAATCTTGTTCTGGCCGCAGCATCCAAATCCAACATGGCTTCGTAGAGTACGTGCTCCGCGAGGCGGATGGGGGCCGGGAGCAGGCTATGGGGCTTTGCCAGAGAGATGAGAGGGGAAAGACGAGAGAGTGGTTGATGAAGCAGTTGCGGGTGAGGGTGAGGAAGCGGGAGACGAGGCGGCGGGAGACAAGGAAGCGCGGGGCGTAGTGGGGGGGCCACAGTTTCCCAAGGTCGGAGCGGGGTTGATGGTGTCGGCGCGGGGGCTCCGGCGGCGGTGGACTCGGTGGCCTGCACGTGCACGTTTTGTCTTAGGTTGGCTGCAGCAGGGGCGGCAGCAGAGCGAAACCTTGTTAGGAATGGCGGGTGTGTGTCATCAGGTGCTCGGAACTCGAAAGGATCCACGGAGATGGCTGACAAACTTGAAGCAGAACCGCTGAGTGTACAGTTGAATCATCGACGAATCAGTCCAGGACACAATCATCAAAGACGGTGGTGTCGGGGAAATACGTGACCTTCATTGACCTATCGTCCGTCTCATGTGAGAGGGCGTTTGGGGCTCCTGCTGGGTTCCGATTGGGCGTGAGACGCATCTTCCATCTTCCATGTCGATCGACACTCACTCGCCCGGTTGCGGTGAATGCGTGGTTGTGACGTTGGAGTGTAGGGGTAACAGGCTCCTGTTCGTGTGTTATGAGCCGAGTCCGGCCACAGGCGAGCCGTGGGCCTCTTATGAGGGAAGCTCAAGTCTGTGTCCCCTTGGGCAATGATAGACATGGTTGGGGGATGAGAGATGCGAACATTGGCTAGGTGCGAGATTCTACTTGGCCGCGTGGGCTCCCGGAGGCGGCGCGTAAGAGCGTGCACGTTCAGCGGCACGCTCCATGGCAAGGACTGGCGCCGCGTCGTAGTCGTGGTCGTGGTCTTGGCCATCATCGTAGAATGGCTGGTCAGAGAGAGGGCATCGGCCTCAGCAGGATCCGCTCTTTTTCCGGGTTTGCAACTTTGGCTAAGGCGTGGGGTTAGACGAGACATGCCAGAGGTCAGTCAGCATGCGAAAGATGGGAAAAGAATAGACGAGAGGGACTTCCGAGGTGATGAGGCTGGGCCAGAATGCGAATAACACTGTGCTGCGAGGAGCTGACTAGCGCGTCTGGGCGGCAGAGAGCGGCTGAGAAGGCGACGGTCGGTCTTGGTTTTGATGATGGGTTGAAGCTTCGCGGCGAGTTGGTGATGGAAAGCGACGGAGACAAGAGTCGGAGACTGATGACGTGGTCTTTGAACTCCCGGATGGTGAGGTTGGAGGAAGTTGAAGGCGTTAGGGCTATCGGGGGGACATCTTGTAGATGTCTGTTTCGATGTCGCCGTTAGGGATTGCTTTGCCTGCCTCGAGGAGGCGAGAAAAGAGCGTGGCGTGCGTGGCATTAGGCCGACCTGTCGTCTGGTCTGGTCCTTACTGCGAGGGGAAGCGGCCAAGTACAAAACACCCAAGTTGAGCAAAGTCTGAGTGATGATTACGTCGGGCCCGGTATGTATGCCGAGAATCGAGGTGAGAGAGAGTGTGTGCTTGGATGGGTAGAAGAAACCAACCGCAAGGGGATTGATGGCCGCGCGTGAGATACAAGATGCTCGTACCTCGCTCCCATGTTGTCAAGCTAGAGTCCTTGGTGCCGGCCATGTCGCCAAGCTTTGACAAGGAAGGCCGATTTCAACCTTGATAGAGGTAATGAAGTGTAAAACGGGTTGATGATTGTGTGGAATGATGTTGATAGCCACGACAGACGGCGGAACTGGCAATGAGGAAGGAACACTGCTTCAATGATTCAAGGCTCTCAACAGGCTTTGTATCTTTCTACTCTCCCCAGCGGTCTATTCTCTGCGTTGGTGTTATCGGACCTCGCAGAGGCTCAGGAATCGTGCATGTCTTTCTTCGGGTTACGTCGAGTGATTGGGTTATTGTGTCGGGAGGAGTATGGGTCTCATTCCTAGCCGCGAGAGAGGGATTGTTAGCATTTAGTTGTGTCCCATGGCGAACAGGGAGATGGTGTTGTGGAGTAATTGTTACCTGAGGGAATCCTGGATGGAAAAGAGAATGAAAGGCGACAGACATGTGGTTGGCCATGACTGGATAGTGGGTAGGCAGCTTGAAGCCAGCGGGAGTCACCTGCGGATCAAAGACGTATGCATGGAGGCTGGGGCTTGACTTTTCCTCGATCGCCATCCATCTCCCTTGTTGAGCGATACGTGCCATCACCGGGATGGATAGCGTCCGTCTGGGGTGTCGGGATGATATCAGGATGAGCTTCTTGGATAGGCCATTTGGCGTACTGGTATCGAGGTCGGTTGATGTTGTTGCATGGCAATGGACAATCCAGCAGGTACTACCTACTACTTACCTACCGTGCCAGCGAAGACCAGACTTGGGACCGTCACGACACCCACCAAAAGAAGAAGGAACAACCAGCCGGTGGGTGCATCGCATGCATCCTTGCCAAACAGATGGCAGACCTGGATGCCTTTCCTTCCTTCTCCCTCTAAAAAGGAAGGAGCACCCAGCTAACAGGTGACCTACCTACCTAGGTGCCTAGGTACCTAGGCAGGTAGGCACTTGTCCTTCCTTCTCCCTCATACCTATCTGTCGCTCACCACTGCAATCATCACACCCGTGGGGTATGCTGCATGTAGTCTGTCGCCATTCCTCTGGAACCTCCTCCCATCCAAAACGGCGCCACCTGCCACAGCTCATATTCAACTCTGTCTACCTAGGTAGGGAGAGCTATCAGAGGGATCAAGTGGAGCAAATCCGTGGCTCTGCCACAACGCCACGCCACTTTGAGCACTTGGGTACGTAAGGAAGTATGTCCAAGTGCCTACCTACCTAGGTACCTACCTAGTAGACGGACTGGCAAAAGGCCTGAGAATCAAGCATCAATCAATCAATCAGGCATGCGGGTAATGCATGCCGTCGAACCACGGACGGCTTCAGGCTACAGGGCGTGAACGCGTGCAGCGTGCTTCGCGTTTCATTCATTCCACGAACGTGGGCAAGTTGATTCAATACCCATCTGCCAGGTTATGTTTGCTTGCCGTTAGTCCGACTAGTCATCTTGCGCCGGCTGCAAGTTGGAACAAATGTGGCCAGGTTACCAGCATAATGCGGGTGAACGCTGCATCACCCCCATTGCGGTTCATGTGCGACGCAGGGCGGAAGGTCTGTCTTGCTTGGGTGAGAATAATTGCGGTGACGACTTTGGGAGACGTGTTTTTCTTTTGTGTTGCCGAGGCGACTATCCTTCCTGTCCGTCTCAGGGCTTTGCCGAGACAGACACTCGACCGGTTCCTGGAAGCCCGTGCTCGCATCGGTGCAATTCGGTCTCGTGCCGGGGCTCCTTTCTATCTTAGTGTCATTTCCCAGCTGCAGCCTGCAGAGATGCGATGCAGCCACAGCCGTTGCCAAGTTCAAATCGCTAATGCTGGGATGGGAGGTGCAGCAAAATGCCGACCTTGGTCACAGCAGTGGAGGTGGAGGTGGAGGTTGTGACGTGGCTGTTGTGGCGTAAAAAGGAAGCCCAAATTTTGGCAGCATTTACGCAATGGTACCAACCATTCGGGCGGGCATACATGTGGCCGTGCGTTCTGCACAACAGCCACGAAATTCATTATACGCCAACATGGTGCAACTATGTATTTGTTGCACATGCCTCGGATTTGTAAAGACGTGGTGCCAAATGCTGAGAAATACTGTCGCACAAGCTGTGTGCACTAGAATGGAAGAACCCTTGGTGGCTTGGAGAGAAGACGCGACAGGCATAGAGATGGTGCTGGCCAGCTGTAAGAGGGGGACAAGCTGGCCGGATCGATCGGGAAGTGCAGGAGGTGGTCGCACAGGCACACAATGTTGCGGCCCTTGCAAATATTGAATCTCTGGCTACCTTCCTTCCCTATGTTATCCCAGAAAGCTGCCGACATTTGACCGGCGGCATTGCCCAAAGCAGCCAGCCCAGTGGCGCCCACATGCGCCCGAGCGCCCCGTGTTATTCGTGATGCCCACACTTTGACAGCCAATTGTGGTGTTACGCCTCACCACACAGCGTTACCGCCACATCAGCGCCACACTACCACCACATTATCAGTTTGGGAACCGAATTCTGGTTCCCATTTGCGTTACCGCCACATTACCGCCACATCAACGCCACACTACCACCACATTATGTTTGGGAACCGAATTCAGGTTCCCAATTTAGGTTCCTCCCTTCGGCTTGCATTCATTTCAAACGCCCCCCCCCCTCTCCCACTCCCCCCCCTACCTTCCTCTACTCCAACTAGGTACCCGCCCACTCAGGTACCTACTTAGTCTTTTGTGCCTCCCTCCACATTCGTCAACTTCCTACCTTCCCCAAAAGAACACGAAAAGATGGTTCATGGACGACGATGGACGCAGGTCGACAAATCCATCCTTTACACAACGACATGCACCATCACCGACTAATACAACGACACTTAACGCGCGCGCGGCAATCGAGACAGCGATGCCATGCCAGAGGATGATGCATCGTACGAATCCATCCTCAACACATTCAACTCACTAGAGTCCCCAACTGCTCTTGCCCTGCGTCAGGAAGGTATTATCTCCTCCACATGGGCTGAACTCAGAGACGGCTTCGATTCTGCGCCTCCAGCCATCACACAAGGCCAGTCTTTTCGCCTCTTCACCTTGGGACGCGTGAATCTCGCGCTTTTGACCGTCGCACTCGACATCCACTTGGCCAGCGATCTCGAGCAACTCCAGGCCACCATCAGGGACGACATAAGTTCTCGCCTCACCCGCGTCCTAGGGGAATGGGGTATCTCCAAAAGCATCTTCATCTTTCTCTTCGGCACCAGTCTTATCACGTGTCGCTTTGCCCTCGACGCCTTGCACAATCTCCATCGCGCCCAACCACACGTCACCATTGTTGACCTGTATCGCCAAGTCGAGTCCACCACCGCCGGTAATACTCGTACCGCCAGGTCTCGCACCAAATCAAAACCTCCCCCCAAGAACAGCCTCAAGGACGCCATCGCGCACTGTAAGTTGACTGTGACCTGACCCCACACATGCCATGCGAATATCTGTGTGTGTCATCACTGACAGCCTCCCCCCCGCAGTCTCTCCCAACGCCTGGTCGAAGAAACCATCAAAGTCGAAGAAAGCAAGGAAGCCGGACGACGCCGTCGATTCCGCCCAAGGGCTTCAAGGACGAGAAGAACCCGAGCCCGAGCTGGAACCAGAACAAGAGAGAGGGGAAACGAGAGCTTCGGTGGATGCATTCGAGCCGTCCCCTTCCCAGAAGGACGATCTCGGAAACAGCAACAAAGCCGCGACAGACCATCTTACTCAAACAAGCAGCCCCCTGCCCCTTTCTCGTTTCACAGCGTCATCACCCATCCCTGGAGACTCCATCACAGTAGCCTCTCCCCTTGCGGCCCCGCGTACCGTTTCTTTGCCCGCAGATCCTGCAGCTGAATTGCCTCGTTTGTCCAACTCGCCTATCTTTGGATCGGACCATGAGGCGGGAGACTTTGCCGATTACGACTGGTGCAGCGACTCACAAGGCTGCGACTCACAAGACATCGGTGGCAACTACAACGGCGACGACAGCTACGAGGTAGGCGGCTGCAAGCTTGGCCCAGCAGGCAAGGCAATTGCAACCTCCGAGGCCAACGGCTCAATTGAACATCTTTCGACTATAATCGAAGATGCGATCCAGGATATGGCCTCGTCGCTCGACACATGGCGCAGCTCTCCAGAATCCGACACACCAAGAAACTCTGAGGCTACTAGACGGGAGCAAAACATCTTGTCGGTTATTACCCAACGCAAACGTTCTTCCGTGGCCCAAGATAAGAACCAAGACCTCTGCCGCAAACGTATACGAAAAGATTTACCTTTACCTATTGTCAACGACTTCGACGGGAGCCTGCAGTTACCATCCCCTCTTTTAACCAATTTCGAAGGCCAAAACACGGTGCAAGGAGTAGAGATGGAAACCCTCGACCCGGCCGCTTAGTTAACGAGCGGGCAGGTTTCCCAATGCCTGAGCCTCTTTGCAGTGTCGTCTCCATCATGCGTGCTGGTTGAGCATTATTTTGTCGACGGTCAGAACAACATGGACAATGCCACTCGAGACTCCCTTTCGCTCGCCACAACCTTGGTCCTCCCTATCTTTGTAGGCGGCAACCACTGGATGCTGGCGCAAATGCACCGAGAGGGCGTCGGCAGCTTCCAGATCGACCTATACGACCCATTGGCGTGTCCCGATCACACTCTTGCAGCCGAAGGTCAGCTTCAAGGATTCCTGGGCCGCTACTTCCAGGCAATACATCGTCCTCCCGAGGGGCCAGTCGCCATCACCTGTCCTCAGCAAGCTAATAGTTCCGATTGCGGCGTGTACATCATCGCATTCCAGGCATATCTCGGCGCGAATTGCCCCATGCCATCCCACCTTGACTCGAGGTTGTGGAGAGTCATTGCCAGGATGATACAACAGCTGCGAGTCGATCTCCACGATGCACCGTCAACGGAAGAGCCCGCAGCCAAGGATCGCATGGCCGCATTCTTCCACTTGGAGTATATAGACCACGGCCGACTGGCAAAGCCGCGAACGGACCCAGGAACGCTGCCACCTCCTCAGCCGCGGTTTGTCGCTGGTGCGCCCGTGTCCCTAGAGGAAGCGCGAGCATATACAAGCAGCGTCACAGAGTGGGAAAGGACGGTTGAGGCACACATCCATACAGTCGCTAGAGAGCGTGCAGGTGTCTGGGGCTCTGCACTGCAACAGACATCACGGGCGCGGACCGTTTTCACACGCCTCCACCACAAGGCCACGTCGACGCTTGCAGACGAAACAAGGAAGAGACAGGAACTGGAGGAGACAATTTCGAGGTACACGGGTCCCGACCAAAGCGGAGAAGGCAACGAAGACCTTGAGCCACATGTTGTCGCCCAAGCCCGGATTGAGCTGCGGCGTTATGAGGGGCGCATACGGGATCTCCGAATTTGCACTCAAGTCTGGCCGATAGTATCAGAACTCTTGACCGACGCGTCGGCCGCTTTTCAGACGCGACTCAACCTTGCTCATCAGCCCACCTAGCCTTCGGGCCAGTTTGATATTTGGCTGCATTCATTAGAGCCGTCAGGACATGCATGGTGCGATGCAGGATGACATTGATGGCGCGGTGTGACTTGATGGGAAGATGCAATCTTATGTTATTTTCGACTCAGTTCGGTATCCTTGCTCTGCATGCACTGGGGGGCAGTCTTTCCGGGTTTGCGTTAATTGCATTTGTAAGCTTGGCACCATTGATTGGAAGGAAGATATGGCATGGTACAAGGCATCACAAACACATGCAGTTACTGTTCTGTTCCTACACATGTTTACCGTTGAGATGGACGTAGATCCAGGCCATCAATGAATGACATGTGGTGAGGCCCACCGTAGTCTTGTCTGCATACCTCATACCTTCGTGAGGGACTCACCCACCTATTTCCTGCCGTCGCTAAACCGCGGATCGATTGACACCTTTACTCGCCGCCTTGACTCGGCCGCTGTCAGGGAATTCATTCACCTGGCACCAAGCCGCGACTTGACTTGCTCAATAGGTAGGTAGGTACATGTTAATACTTGGTTACTTTCTGTCACAAAGTGATATAAGGCGTTAGTTGCTGCTACGTGACTAACGGTATCGTTTTGTTACGTGACACTTTCCTTCCTAGTCTCTCATCTATGCTGACAAATTCCTGTTTTTAATCTCTCCTATCGCCCTGGATGCACGTCGACAGCAACCTCCAAAAGGCCAGAGGCCACTCCGTTACCCGGACCATTCAGGGAATGACCGCTCAGCGTTCAAACCTTTTGGGGACACGGGCTTCTTTTAGCATAGCCGTTGCAAGATTTACCCGATTGCCTGGCCGGGCCCCAGCACCTGCCGACGTCAGACTGCCTCTCGCTAACTAATCGCAAGACCGTCTCTCTCGCTCATGCATGCCATCCGAACAGCTCGATGCCATTCACCCGGTCAACACTCTCCGAATTGCCGGCACGCTGCTGGTGGGGGGGGGGAAGGAACGACCCGGAGCCGGAGCACAGATTGAAGTGGTACCTGTGGAATGCGATGTGATGGCGTCATGTCGTCATTGGAGGTGGTGACGAAAACGCGACCGAGTTCTGTCAACAGCCTCTTTTGTTTTGCTCCTTCCTTTTGTCCTTCATCTTGGAGAGGTGCTGCCAAAGACCCCACCCAATTTCGGGTCAGCCCACCCCACCTACACAAACATGTTTGATCTCGTGACGACCGCGTGGGTCCATGTGCCCTTCCACGGGAAAGAGGCAAGAGCAGCACCTACCTACGTAAATGTGAGCAGTAGGTTCCTGCCTCCCTAACGGCCGCCTTCCTTTCCCTCTGGCTCGTCGTCTCTGCGATGGCCAAATCTGGAGATGGAGACCTTTCTGCCTCCCGCTGCTCTTTCAATCAATGGAGGTACCGACCTAGATAGATACCTAGTAGGCATTCACTCACTCACTCACACCTCCCTCCTTCTGGGTCAATCGCTCGTCATCTCGCATGCTTCCCCCTGTTGTTGCCGTCAACCCCACACCACTTATTACTCCTCAACCGCCGGCCGGAACCGCCACTGCTGTTTCGGCTGCCATCTTGGAATCGCCTCCCAACACCTGCGGTCCAGCCGCGATTCCTTCGACAGGCACAACCCCACTCCCAGTCTCTCGTCAAAAGGTAACAGCAGAATCTGCAACATCGTATTGGGTAAGTGCCCAGGCTCGCCTGGCTTTCTCACCGTGTGGTCTTTCTAGCCCAAGTGCTCGAGATAGCCATAATCCAGGTCATTTGTCTGCAGCCCGGTAACTATCTTGTCGGTGGCTGCCTTGTCATTTGGCTTCGTCTGAAAAACTTCGCGGGTACTATACTTGCGCAGCACTATGCGCGCGCGCCCCCGTCCGTCCATCTTGGGATTCGGCTGACCTGCGCCGCCGTATCATCTTAACTTTGATGCCTCTCTGCCATATCGGTGGGCTACTTGCTTCGCGTTCGCATCGTCAGCAAATTGTTGAGTCCCAGACCATCTTAAGCGCAAGCCTATCACCTGCCTGGCGCATTCCTAATCTCCGGTTGTGAGCAAATCAATGCCTGTGCTACAGCGTGACCCTGCTAACTCTACTTGCGTCAAAAAACTTCACCTCAAGCATCGCGTCGAATCAATTGTAGAGTTGTCTCTAGGCCCCGGTGTTGATATCCCCAATGGCCCTGTTTAAACTACTATCTTGAGTTCCGCTCATGATTACCAGCGTCCCTAAGTACTGTTACGCTTCGTCGCAGTACAAGCCCATGAGATTCGGCAGGCTGCGACACAGGCGCCTTCCATCATAACCGCAGATGACCGAAGGGCACCTATACGACTGAGTTCTCAACAGCAAAAAGATCGTCTGCTCTAGTTTCTTAACTCCAAATGAAATGAGCCTGGTTGGCTGCCCCAGGACGTGCGGGACAATTGACGCACAGCCAAAACGCGCCTCCGCCTCAAAGTGGCTTTGAAAGCTTTGGCGGCACGAGAATGAATGAGAGAGAAGTCGGCTTTCGTGGTCTGCGAGAGTGGTTCTGGGATGGCGTCACGCGCTTGAACCATGTACTTTGTTTCGGGGAAGGGGGTGCGTGCGTTTGTTTGTGACAAGGCCCCGCGTGGTAATTAGGAATACAGACTCGCTGGGATCATCTTGTGGGACCTGCATACCTATGTGAGTACATCACCGGTCAGTAAACAGGAATTTGACAGCAAGGAGCAGAAGAATACGACAAGCCGTGGCAATTTCAGCTGGCAGCCGACAACCGGCGATGGGAGAAGGACGAACGCCGTGCAGTGATAAGGGAGCGTAGCGACTGCTGGCGGAGATGGCGGTTGCTTTGGAGTGACTTGGCGCATCGGCGCTCCTGGACGAGGTATCGATGGGCATTGTCGAGTTCAACAAAGCAGAGAATGCACTTGAGCTGAACCCATGACCCGTTGAAGCATAGGCTTGGGTAGCGCACAGTTTGATTTTTAATAGCTATGAAGTCCGCACTATACTTTGAACGATGAGAGACGAGCTTCTTCTATTCTGGATGGGAAAATAAAAACTTGAAAATGTCGACGTGGTCGTACCGACAATAGTCTCGTTTTGATCCTCGTGCAAGGCTAGAATACTAGCTGTTGCTGCTTCAAGCCGTCCGCAGTTGAAAAGCGCGCCACCTAGGTCGAGAGGTGAAAGATAGGAGGCAACGTGCCTGTTCCAGACCAGGCGTCGAGAGGAAAAGAAGGCATCGCGGATTGCCTTGTTGAAAGGGCGGCGGCATGTTCGCCGCCTTGGTGGATGCATGCTGTGGGCCTTTATGTCCTGTGTTGAGCCTTATCGGCGATGGGCATCGCAACAAAATCACCTGAACGATAGCGTGTGCCCTCCGGAGGAATGGGGGATGGGTGGTGTGGCCTGCTAGAAGTTCCGAGGGGCCGTCATCCGCAGTGGTCGAGAAAGGGCACAGCTGCCGCCAGACAAACAATCACCGGACAAGGCCGGAGACCAGAATGAGAAAACAAAGCCCGTGGTTATTCACAAACCGATGCCGTCATGAACAGCCAGTAGGCCGCCTAATCAATCAATCCCATGCTGGCTGATGGGTATTCCACAACGTCCCAAATGTGACGGAAATGCGTGCGATCGACAGTTGGGGACGGCCCAGATTATCCCTTTAATCTCCAGCACTACCTATTTTAGCGGCTCGGCGGCCACAGGGAATAGCAAGGGCTAATGGCCAATGACATAAGCAAACTGCTTACATAACTTCCTTCCTCAGTAACCGTTTTTGAGCTTGTTTTTGCTTGGTCCGTGCGAAACTAAAATAGTCAGCCTGGAGATCAAATCAAAGGGATGGAGATATGTTATCGCCTCGAAAATGACGTCATAGGCTTATCCTGAGTGGCCATGATAGCAAACGACCATGGGGAAATGCACAGTCCCTTTCCCACTGCAAAATCCCCAAGCTTCAGCCACAAGTAACCCACGTGGTTCGGCTGTAATCCAGCGCGTCGAGCGCTGCTACCGCCGTGCCAGTTGTAGCACAAGTCAAGGGCGTGTTCAATATGTTCGGCCGGAAATCGACTGTAACGTTTCAAAAGCGCGACACGAAAACATCTCCAACACGTGTTGGGGGGTTTGGAGCTCGGAAAGGACAGAAAACTCCGCGACGGCGAGCCATCGGCAGGGTAAAAGCAACAAGTATGCCATGGGTGAGATTGAAGGGCTGGAGAGGCCCGCGACGGCGATTGGCAGGACGGCTTATCTATCCTTGAACAGGAAACCCGGCGGAATGGAGCAACCTTTAGAAGAGAAGCAGTAGAAGCGAGATGAGGCGCCAATGCATACAAGAAGACTCAACGACGAATGAATCCTGCATCGTCGCCTCGCCGGGAATTATCCTCCCAAAATTACAGATGCAATCTTGCATCATTAAAGGCTTCCTTGTGCTGACTTTTTTCGATACAGCGTCTTCTCCATCGGTACTTTCCCTGACGATCTGGACGCCACTTCCGTAACGAGAGTAACGAGTGTCATTGCTGCACTAATTACAAGCAGGTCCGCCTACCTGGCTGGACTGGAATAGTTTCGCGGTGTCTCGTGTGTGTGTGTGTGTGTGTTGTGGTGTTTTGTGTCTCGCGCGTGGCTGGCGGAGCGACTCGTGGGCTTTGACTGTGGGTTGAAGAGTGGATAACCAGGGCTGAAGAGGGACTAGAACTGATGCTGTAACTGCTGCAACTGCTGCAACTGCTGTAACTGCTGTAACTGCTGTACCGCTGTACTGCTGTACCGCTGTACTGCTGTACCGCTGTACTGCTGCAACTGCTGTAACTGCTGCATCCTTTATCCTCACCTTCCTCTATTCCGCGTTTATTTTTTCAAACATATCGAGCCTGACACCACAATCACTCCTGCTAACCCTGTTAAAGGGGCCATCCAAGCTGGAAGGGTGGTTTTAGTTTCCTTTGTATCGCAGGTGCTGTATTGTGCAGTGTATCGTGTACTAAGGCAGAAGAAGTGGCGGGCATTGCAATTCCGCAATCCCGCAATCCCGAGGGCTGTTGTTGCCCCACCGACAGCGACGGTTGGGTGCAGGTGGTACCTACCGGTGGATGGGTAATTAGGGACTAGAATTGTGTCAGAATTTGAGGCTGAAGGGTTGGAGCAAGTGGTGTCTGCGTTGTATGAAGGTGGACTGGCTACCTAGGAAAGAAATCCAACTGGCAGCCACTTTGTCTACCTACACAAGGACCAACACCAGCAAGACAGGCCACCGAAGGTCTGAGAGTCAAGAAGAATAGCCCGTGACCCGGTAGCCAGTCATCTAGTTGGCGTGGACGGAGCACTAGTATAGTGAGGTTTCAAAAGTACCTGACCTAATAAAATTCACCACCTTATGTCTACTAAACCTACAGTATTTAAAGCAATATATCTCTTAACCCTAGGTATTATAACTATTATTTTATATATCCCCTATAAATTTAAGTACTTAAAATAGCCTTATACTTCTTTTTCTTTTTATTTTAACTTATATATGTAGAGATATAAGGAGTTGGATAGAAGTGAATATACTTTAGCTGCTTGAGTCCTCTGTAAGCCCCTATAGTCTGATTTTTTAAAAATGGGCGCGGTCGGATACTTTTGATCCCCCACTGTACATCAGTGTGGCATCATAGTGCTTAATCAACCACGGATGTGTTGTCGCGGGACTGGTGGGGCCTGTAGGTCGTGGCACTGGGTAGAGACGACGATGCAAGGGGTTCGTGAAGTCCTGCGAGTGCCTCTCTTACCAACAGCATGGCTCGGACGGTCTTCACCTCTTGCATGGCATTCCATAGTTAGGTACAGCCAAACGCAAGTTTGTAAGGATTATGCCATTACAATACACATTGGCGAGCCCAAGACGGTGCAGGTCTTTGACCAGCTCGACGACATGGCAGTCAGCACGGTTCAGTAAGGCAGCGCGGGTGGTGATGAAAATCGACAATCGACAATGAGAGCCAGGGGGTCCCAGAGGAGCGCCCAGCACGGTCCGGAGAGGCGTCTAGAAGGATGTAATGAGTCGGTTGAAGGCATTACGGAAGTGTTTGATCATGGTACCACGATGTTGGGCGAACCAGCAGATGGAAGAGAAACCAATCTGGAGGGTGATGTATGCAAAGTCGAAAGAAGTTTCCAGGAAAGGGGCGAGACAAATCTCGGATGGATTTAAGCATGTCAAGGGCCTTTTGAGGGTGGCCGAAGGGGGATACGTGGTGGTGGCAAAGAAGTAAAAGAATCCGGAGAAGCTCAAAGGTTGTCAAGGGTTTAATGAAAGACGGATATTCCTCTGCAAAACGAGGCGTCAAACTGCTAGCGTCGTCGGAGTGGCCTTGTCGATGTTGAAGGGTCACAAAGACGGGACTTGGGGAAGTGCCTGTCTCGATGCGGGCGAATAAGTGTTTGAGTTTTTCAAGCTGCCAAGTATTCAAGATGACAAGTTCGTCCCACAATCTCGGGGCCAATCCATGCCGATTTTGTACCCGCCGCCATGGCGCGACAGGCCCAAACCGCGCATCGCATCGCATACCTAATTACCCTTGTCGCTCTTTTCCCTCATCCATTTGTTCCCTTGACAACCAACTCTATCTGCTGACTGTTTACCATGCATGTATAAACAGGTACCACACCACTGGCTCGCAAAGAGATGAGGAAATGTCGAAAACGGGCCAGCTGTCCCAGAGAACCATCAAGGCCATAGCACAAATATCGGTGCCCATCCTCTCCCTTCTTCATCGCCCAGGAAGATAGAAGTACTTCGTTCCTAGGTGTATCTCCCGAGACTGCTGCTACCAAGATCGCGTCGCCTACAAACCGATGTCTGGCCAAATACTTAAGTGGTTCCGTCGCCCCTCGCTCAAGTCTTCTCAGTAACCCGTGCCTAAACATCTGTTATTACGTTAGGTTTTCTTTTCAACACCCTGCTAGAAGAAGACGACGACGAGGCTGACTGCTACGCTGGCGGAATGTTACATCCTATCATCACAACCCTTTGGAATCTGAAGAAACCAAGCACACGCATCACCAGCTAATACCCCCCGTAGACTCCCAAAAGCTTCACAAGCCACAGCAGGCAAGTATGTACTTCGTACCTACCTAAGTATCCAGAAACGGTCCCACTAAACGTGGCTTAAGCGCACTCCCCGCCACAGCAGGTTATGGTGCATCGCGAACTCGAGGAAGGGGCTCTTATCTTGGGCAACTTCCCTCACGGGTAGCTCCCTAGCCGAGCCTGCCTTCATTCCCCCCTCACCACTCAGTTCGTTGCCATCCATCTTTCTTACAATCCAATTACACATGACACGCAGATGCTCTCGAGCCTTATGGCCCGACTCTCCTCTCTTCCACGACACCACAAAATAGCATCCCAAGCAAACGCCGCACTCACTATGTCGGAGGGCAGACCCGCCGATCACGACGCTGAAGGCGTTGGAATCTTCGTCCGGACTGAGAGTCCCGAGCATGTCGAGACGGCCACCGCCGCTAGCGTTAGTTTTTTTTCCCTGTTTTTGCACTCCATTACCCTCCACTATTATCCTCCTCACTGACTGACTCCTTCACAGATGACTGAAGCGGAAAAGTCGAAGGGCACCAGAGACCCCTCCGAGCGACGATACGGGATCGCCGCCATTGATGACCACCAACAACAAGGCACCGGCGTTGTTCTCCTACATGTCCATTGGGACGGCTACACTACTGCCACCTGGGAGGATGAACACAGGCTCTGCCAAGATGCCCTACACGCCGTGCTTAACTACTGGGCTACGTTCGCCGGCGGCAGAAGCGAGGCTCTCGGGCGCGACCCCGATGATCCTGATGCCCTCTACGAGATACAGAAGATCCTGCGACACCGGCGCCGTAAGGTGAAAGGTCAAAAGCGTGCGCAAAACGAATTCCTAGTTCACTGGCAAGGATATACCGAGTCGGGAGCAACGTGGGAACCGGAAGCTACAATCAAGGACACTGCGCCTGTGATGGTGCGAAAGTACTGGGAATCTGTTCGTAATCAGAAATAATTCAGCAGGATGGCAAAGTGCGTGTAGGCAAGTTGGGGGGAGGGATGATATGACGCGGAGGGTACTGGAAAATGGCCTGGCTTCTCAAGCCAATGATGGATTTTGCGGCTTTCGTATGCGATCGAAAGCAAAATTCGTAATGCCTTCTTGACATCACAACCGTGATCGGCATCGACCTCTGCTTGCCGAACTGTCTGTATCCTTGCCTCAGAAGCGAAACGTGCTTGTGGAATAGCAAGCTGGTTCTATTTGCGAGCGGTGGCGACCTGCGATAGTCATATTGGGGCCTGCTACAGCCCGGACTGCCTGATAGTTCGCGTCGAGGATACGTGCCTGTCGACTAGACAATAAACGGACTTTGAGATGCTCAACGTCTCTCGGGCAATCCTTCTCTTCCCGCGTTTCGCCAAGCACAGCAAGAACAAACTCAAACAACATGTCCACATCACGTCCATGCTCCTTCTACCCCGGAATCTCTCCATGTCCAACGAGAAACAAAACAAGAAGCCAGCTATCATATTAGATAGCCCCGAGTGGCACCCCTAGAAGGGAGCCGACCGCCAGGCCATCTCAACTTTGTACTCGAGTGGTTGGTACCAGGGGAAGAACCTGACACGAGTGAGCCCTAAAGCGAGGACGACGTTAAAAAGAAGATTCAGGGCGCTGAGAAGGAGGAAGATGACAGCAAAGACAACACTCGAAGCAAGGACGAGATAGGTAGCAACAAAGAGGGCTAACCCGTTTGAGAGAATAAAGTGCTTAACCTCTACGGAGGAGCCCGTCAAAAGTCTTGCGCTAGGATGCCAAGACCAGAAGTGGAGTATTTCAGCCTCAGTATCTCAAGACACTACTCCCTTATCGAGCATAGAAGTGGTACAGCAGCTTGATATGGATTTCTAGGCCTTTTTCAGGGGACCCTTCCGGGGCAAATTCACGATAATGTGATCCAAGATGTAGCCTGCTGTACTGATGCTGTTGGCTATGAGATAGTGCTTCTAGCGCCTTAGCATCCTAGCACAAGACTTTTGACGGGCTCCTCCGTACAAGAATCCCATTCACGCAAAAGAAACCCCGGTTTATCAACTCGCACAAGCGTCTTACCCCCGCGGCCTCCTTCACACTTGAGGCTAACCGCTATCTATCCGACGTCATCCGAGCCGCCCATCGACGCCATTGTCGGCCAGGCAATTTGATTCCCGGCGTCGGATGTATTGTCGCGTTGACGATTCGTCAACTACATGTTACGTGTTCATGAGGGTGGAATAACAGTCATGGTGGCCGGATATCTTGGCCTGGGATTGCCAGAGGCAGCGCGTTAATGTGCTTCCTGACACCAGCGCACCGCTGTGTTTCTTGTGCTCTTGATTGGGGATTCCATGACTATTCCCGATTGTCTGCCCAACACCTGCCCATTGAACCCACCGCCCCCAGCTGCGAAATTGACGCCCCGAAAACACCGCTGCCAGCTCACAATCCACCCATCCCCGGACCATCGCCATGGTGCCGGTCGGGCCGGATACGCAGAGTCACTGTGATCAACCCGGAAGTGTCGAGATGGAATGCGTAGACGGGCTTCCCGTAACGATGGAGTGCCTGAAGAATCTCCTGACAAACGCGTTAATTAGCACACCGACCTGATGTGCCCAAAGCTAGATAGATTTGGGAGGAGGCTGTCCTTCAACTCACGTCATGGGGGTAATTAGCGCCGCGATGCGCAGTGTAGGTCAGGCAGTCTTTTCTCTGCCTTGAGGTTGCCGTCTAAGCACCAGCAAGCAGGCTTGAGAACACAGGAGTCGGCATGGAGTAGCTTGTCGGCCTCGTTGGCGCAATCCAGTCATGTTCTTCCTCGTCTTCGGGGAATGCTCCAGGAAGGTGTTGACGACGCGGCCGACTTTTCCATTGGCGATGCTTTCTTGAATTCTGTTGCGGATTGAATAAGGCGTGCCGTGCTGGCTTGGGCAAGCTGCTAGTAGGGCGACCGACCCAACGTTGAGCTTAGGAGGCCATGGTGATGAGGCACGAAAGTGGACCAGCTCGTAATTGCCGTGCCGCAACCGTAACAGTAGTAGGTGTGAATGCTTGCAAGTTTCAACAGAGAAATTCTGGCCATCGCGGCATGTCTGTTGTGGAAAGAGTGAGCGTGTGGGAATGTGATGACCCGCTACCTACCTTGTACGTCTGTCTGTATGGCTGAAGGATTTGGGATTGACGACGAAGCAAAGCAGTCACTGTTACTGGTCGTGATTATTGATGGATGCAACTGAAGCAAGCAATCTTGGATAAGTTTCAGGCGCTCCCCAGGTACCTAGGTATCTATAGGTTGGTACCTAGGGGTAGGTAGGTACTGAGCTACGGATACAGTGAGTTACAGCGGTCAAGCCCCTTATCATAGGTACCATCCGACTAGATAAGCCACATGTTACCTAACTCTACAGCTAGACCACCGACAGAACCCATTTGTATTCCGTCTGCGTCACAATGGCTCGACGTCAACAACGACAAGTGACAGCCACCATCGCGACACTCCGAAATGGACTCCCAATGATCGCCATCTTCACCTTTTCGCTCGCAGCGAGCCTGACCGCGGCCGCGTCCATCGTCGCCAAGAAATCTGCAAGGCGCAGGCCCGCCAAGGCACCCGAACCGACGCCATCAATAACGACACCCGCCGACCAGCATCCGGGCCTTGAGCCCAAACCCGACGTGGAAGATGATGCACCCCACAATCTCACCCCAAAGCCTCGTCGATCGTTTCTGCAAGTCGCTTAAGAAGGAGAATGATGGCAAAAACGCCATTGATGTATTCAGGCAGGGGACAAGATAGACAAGGTCCGGGGTAGATATCTAGCTTTTCATTAGGAACGTGGTTTCTTGGCAAGCATCACGTCTACGATAGATGGATAGGAACAGCACATCACTGAATGGCTCAAATCGGGCAAATGAAATGAAGACATGCGAAAGGCCATGCGCATTGCATCATCCAGATGTCCATCTGAATCAGTGCGATTCACCTATTCCCTGTGTTCCCGGTAAATGCTCTGAGCTAGATGGCAGCTCGTCTGACTGGCTGCGAGATCGATTGCCTGCAGGGTCCGTTGAGATGTCAAAGATGGAGAGCCATCTCTGCCTCAGGTGGTCATGATTCGGGACTGTCTGAACATGACCTGGCGATGCACACCCAAGACAGAGGGAACGGTCATAAGACTTAAGACAAGATAAGGCGGAAAATAGTTCAGGCTATACACCAGGTCGGCCGTCCGACCGCAAAGAAGAGGGATTAATGAATCAATCGATGAGTAGTGTTCTTGTAGCCGTAGGTTACCACACACTGATTGCTGCGATATTCGCTCTCGTCTCTTGATGCAGCCCACCTACCTAAATAACTCCCCCCCCCTGTAAGCGACCCACCCCTATATCCGAACCACCCGAAAATGCCGCATCCATCCCCTTCCATCAACATCACCACCTTTTTCAAACTATCACAACATTACCCATCCGCATCCAAACAACGCCATTTTTTCAGAATACCTTATTTACTATACTATAAAGCAATATACCGAATTTGAGCTTCAACAGGCGCTCCGTGATATCACAGATGGTTGCAGTATCCACCAGGCTGCTCGTATATGGGGTATACCATACGCAACCCTTCAGCACCGATTCCACAGCAGGCAAAGTAGAAATATTGCCCATATTCATAGGCAACAGTTATCCCAGGCCCAGGAGGATAGTCTGGCAGCTTATATATCCACTCAACAGCAACTAGGCAGAGCCCTTACCCATCAACAAGTCAAGGGACTGGCAGAGCGCATGATGGGCGATAGTCAACAACAGCTAGGGAGGAAGTGGATAGGGCGATTCCTACAGCAAAACCCATCGATTCAAACAAGGCGATCTAGAGCAATGGATGCCCGGCGATGGAAAGCCCATTCACCAGAGGTTATCCGCGATTTCTTCCAACGTATAGATAATATCCCTATTATCAAGGATATCCATCCTTCCAACCGATGGAATATGGATGAAACCGGTATTATGGAGGGCAAGGGAGCCAATGGGCTGGTGCTAGGAACTGAAGCATCGCAGCAGATACAAAAGCAGCAGCCAGGATCCCGTCAATGGATATCCATCATCAAGTGCATCAATGCCACTAGGACCTCCTTGGATCCCCTGGTTATATATAAGGGAAAATCAGTCCAGGCACAGTGGTTTCCAGAAACCAACCTATCCAACTATGTCAACTGGCGATTCAAAGCATCAGAAAACAGCTAGACAAACGACGAGACTGCCCTAGCATGGCTGAAGGAGGTCTTTATCCCTCAGACTATGCCCAGCGAACCAGAGGCAACCAGACTGCTAGTTCTTGATGGGCATCACAGCCATATAACTGTTGACTTTATGTGGGAATGCTGGAGGCAACATATATATCTCCTTTTTCTACCGCCGCACTCGTCTGCTGTCCTCCAGCCCCTGGATATATCGGTCTTCGGTCCATTAAAGCAAGCCTATCGTAAAGGGGTTGGATATCTGGATGACTGGATAAGTGATTCAACAGTGGCTGGAAAAAGGGCATTTCTACAGTGCTATTACAAGGCTCGTAAAGCATCTATTACGAAGGAGAACATCAGAAGTGGCTGGAAATGGGCTGGGTTATGGCCAGTTGCCAGACAGCGCCCTCTATCCAACTCCTTGGTATCAAAGGCATCATTATCATCATCCAGTCAACAGACCAGCCAGCAACCAAGCAGCCAGCAGTGGGATGAAGCTGTATCTATTGTTCCATGGTCAACACCTCATCGGTCTGCTGATCTACGGCGTTAACTATATCACCTGGGTCAACTATGTAAGGATAGGTTGGATATCTATACTATTTGTTACCTATCTAGAAAGGTACAAAAGGGGTATGATGAGGAGGCATTACAAAGGACCCTTCTAGAGAAAGAAAATAAGGCACTGAAAGCCCAGCTGGACGACCTTCTGAATTGCAAGAGGAAAAAAGTCCCTCTATCGCCGAACAGGACCTTCGCAACTATATGGGATATCCAGCAGGCGCAAAATCCAGCCAGCGATGATATGGATACAACAGACGTATCCAGCGTATCCGAATTATCCAGTGAAGCCGAAAGTTGCATATGGGTGGGAGGAAAACCTGATGAAATAGCTGGTGATAATATGGGGGATGGCAGGTGATGGAGGTGGTTCGGATGTGGGGGTGGGTCGCTTACAGGGGGGGGGGAGTTACATGTCCAAGTAGATTCAGGCAGGTAGATATGTGCATGTAAACCCATTTTAGGCAACTTGGGCACCTCGTGTTATCACACATGTCACGTCTCTTCCCTTCAAGTGTAATTGTTATGACTGCAAACTTTGTTATGTTTATGGGACTTGAACACGTCTGCGGTGTAAAGTGTTGCCACCAAAATAGCTCAACGGAATTGAGTTTCAACCGCAATTGAGCGAACAATGCACTCACTGTTACCCATCACCAATGGGTCACCAAATTCATGCAACTTAGCACGGTTTGGACGCGCAAAAGATGCATGATACGCTCGCTGGTGCCGGCGCATCAGTTGGCCTGGGCGGATTTCTACCACTGCACTAAAATAGAGGGAATGGGGTCGTAAGCCGTCGGCAACGAAGTGTGTTCATAGAGGCAGAGCTCGAATGGCTGGAGACCTGAGATTATTCAATCTGTTGCGTCGGGGTCGTTCTTGAGCACATTGAGACGTAAACCAGTATAGTTATTCCAGGCATTGAGAGGTATCCCGTTGCGACGGTCAGTGGAACAGGGACGGGGGCCGGGATCGGGGGAAGGGACCGGTCGGTATGGTGGGGTGCTGAGCGGGTAGCTCGATATGGAAGCGGGTGACAGTGGTCAATTCATCTTTTTGCAGGACTCTCACGATGCAGGCGACGAAGGTGCAGGTCCCGCGCCCCGCCCTGAGCCCGCCCAACACAGGTAACGCCCTCAGGTGCGCAGCCGTCCATTTCCTCGTGGCACGGCAGAAAAAGACAGGAAAGCGAGACCCCTTATTGTCCCCTTCCTGTCTTGGTTAAATTGCGCTTCGGGAAGGCAGGAAGGCAGGAAGGAAGGCACCAAGCAAGTTCCTTGCTTTTGCTTGTGCCTCGCGCTGCTGCTGGGAAGAAACAAACCAAAACATCTTCTTCATTCAACTTGGCTCATCGCAAGAATCCTGCGAGTTGTCGTTCGAAAGCCCAGCTTTGCTTGCGCACGTCGACATCGTCTCCTTTGATCAACAGAAATATGTCTGTCGCCACATGCAGCACAAAGCTACAAGAAGCTGGCCCATCGACCAAACCTGGTTCGAAGCAGCCTGTTGCCCAAGTGACTGCTTTCATCTGACAAGCTACGCGATCTCGCCTCGCTGGCTGCTACTTGACGCAAATGTCATGCAGTAAAACTCTCCGCCTAGTCGTATTGATACATACTAACCATTCCCTCTCTTTAGTCATCCACTCGACGTCTGTAAACAACTTCATGAGCTTTGCACCCCGAACCTTTCCCTGTTCGCCACGAAGTCTCATGTCTGATTCTGTCAACGAACCACGATCCAACGAGGAACGCTGCTCCGCATCGAGCCAGGTAGTCTTCTCTCCCTACCTCGTCTTGGTGACTCCCTCCCGCGGTCCTGGATAAGCCCGCCGAATATGGGACATTGATGTGAGTGGATAGTCCCGGTGCCTGTTCCCAGGCCATGACGCAATTGCCCGTAATTACAGGTCTTGGCTGGTGCTGGTTGTTTCGCTCAGATCGTCCTGACGACATAAACGCCCGCTACCACGGCCTCGAGTTCAACACCATCCACAAGGACGCCCCGCCGGCCAGACAGAGCGTCGACCCCCCGAGAAGGAAATTACAGGCAAGGCAGCGACTGAACGTGATGTTGCATGGCGAACATGCCAAGAACGTGACAGGGGCAGACGACAGGGCGCCATTCCAGTTCTTGCAGGAGAAGGGCGACCTCACGGAGGGAGGACTCCGAGACCCCCCTGGCGACGATGACGGCGTTCAACATGTCGCAGCTACCGGGGTTATGGACACAATTGACCTGCCTATAGAGCATCATGCCTGATCTGGAGAAGCCGTCCAACGTCGAGGATGGGCCGCAGAAGAAGAGGACGGCAAAGATATCGAGACATGGTTGTAGTTCTAGAACGTTGACGCATGGTCATAAATCACGGATAGACACTGTGCTTATGGCGTCAAGGAGGGCAATCCAAATGAGAGTGTCTGTTCTATTGACCTTGTTCCCGCTCTTCTTGTCTTTTGCCGACCTGTGGTTGCGGGGCGACGTCCGTGTCTCTCATACCATACCATGGTTCTATCGCTTATGGTTTAATGTGGCGAGAGGAAGAGAGATCTTGCTCACAGCTCTGCGAACTCATTATCGCAGGTAAGCCGCTATCAATTGGCACGTCACCATCACTATTTATTTACCACTTCCACTTCTCATTACATTTACAACCTTGGGCAATTTCCGTCGGCTAGACTCCGTCGCCGCAATGTCCGCAGGCGGTTAATAGCCTCTCTCTCGCGAACCCACGTAGCAACAACCTCGTTACTTCCGTGCCCTGGTATGCCCTTTGTTGTCCATGACCACTCCATCCATCCATGCGTGCCTGCGCCTGCATTAACCAAGACACTGTGTGCTTAGCAGCACCTCGGCCAGAATCATCCCCAGTTACGACAACATGCCGCGAAACAAGGTTGACTGACCCTCGCCCTCGAGCCACACAACAATTCCGTAGAAGGCGTCCGGGCTCCGCAGCCTTGGTCACTGCCGGCGCACTGCCATCTCCGTCGTCATGGTCACAAACCGACCAACGATTCACTTCACGTGGCAAGACCCAGACACACGCCGCAGCCGCTGGTGACTTACGAGGCTGGGTACCAAGTCAGTCATAATACCTTCCTGTTTCATGTGGCGGGGCTGTTCTAGAAGTAACAGCACGAAGTAGGTACACGCAAGGAAGGTACCCAGATACCTCCTACGACCGCCCAGTATGAGGTACCTGCCACAATCACCGTGGCCCGGCACTAGGTACCTAATTATGCAAGTCCGAGCCTGCCATCTTTCGTCAGCAGCGAACCCCCGGGATCCTTTCTAGGTACTTCGAATTCGTGACCGTGACCATGATTGATGCAAACGCAGCAAACGCTTCTCGTCCATCGATCCCCATCTCTCCTCCATCGCTCACCCAACCTCTGCTGACCGTCCTGTCTACCGATTCCTTTGCCGTCAATGCCTTTCTTCCCGCCGTCTCAGTCCACAAGTAGACGTAGCCTTCACTTTCGTTTGTAACATTGCCTTACGCCTCGATAACTATCATGCGAATGACAACGGGGGCAATTGCCCAAGCTCGTTGGTTTTCGTCCCGTTGCAGATGAGGGTGGTCACCAAGATGATTATGGATTCGCGACATCCGCATCGACTCACTCGCAGCTTGATTCGTCTTGGACACGTTCAATCAAGGTCGCATCACATCTTGTCCGGCCCTAC
This sequence comes from Colletotrichum echinochloae, assembly GCA_016618095.1. Taxonomy (NCBI): domain Eukaryota; kingdom Fungi; phylum Ascomycota; class Sordariomycetes; order Glomerellales; family Glomerellaceae; genus Colletotrichum; species Colletotrichum echinochloae. The sequence goes on from JADEZT010000014.1 coordinate 337,648, forward strand.
TCGCGAACACTCCTCCTTGGTTGCGTTTGTAATTGCGTTTGTAAGTAGCTATTTGGTTAGCGCCGCTTGCCAGTGGTATGGGAGGGATCTCGTGTAGGTACCAATTACCTGCCTAGGGCACCGCAACAGTGGTTTCAGCACAGCAAGACAGTAGTAATTACCACTTACCCACCTAGGTACCTAGGTATCTACCTACCTAGCTTACAGTGACATTGATATGCGGAGGAGCGTCGTGACACAATCAGGTACTCTCCACTCCGTACTCATTCAAAAGTCTTGCTACAGCGAAAAGGATGATCCAATGAGTAGCTGATACTACTTTTAATGGGGCTATTTCATTAGCCCATCATGATGTCAAAAGGGGATATTCTTGTTGCTGTAATAGGACTTTCGACCCAATACTGCTTGCTGTATCTAGGTAGCCTCTCAGAGCTACAACTAAATACATACCACGCTTCCTTCACCCCCGCCTTTCCTCCCGGTTCAATCCACAGTCACACTCGCTCCGCCATACACAGAATCGACGCAAAATACGATACATCGCAGCCGTCGCCGCCTTGCTATCTGACAAGTTCAGGCCGAAGTTGAGGTTTTTGTTTGCTACTGAGTTTATTCATCCGCAGTCTTCCCTATTCTTCTTCGTGGAGTGATGTCAAACCTAACAACCGTTCCAGTTCTATCTGACCATCCCGAGCGACGTCGAAAACAAATCGCACCTCCTCGTCCACACTCCCGATATCACTGAAGAACCTTTGTCCACGGCATCTCCTACCTGAGCGTTCTATATCTTTACTGACTCCGCCGCCTGCAGACAACACCCGGCATTCCAGCAGCGTCTGGCAAGCCGCTCGCGTCAATTCGAAAAAAAGAAAAACCGCGTCTCCCTCCTTTGACACGCCACGAGAGCAACCCCAATACCGTTAGCTTTTTTATCACACCTCGGCCAACTTCGTCAACATCCTCTCTTGCGAACCAAACACCGCCGAAACCTGCAGACTTGTCTGTCTGCATGAGTGCCGCGATTGAAGGCAGGGCTTGGTCTACCCTCCGTCCACGTTGATCTCGCGCCTAATGAGATGGGGACGTGGTGCAAACAAGGATCTGGGAACTCGGCGGCGTAATAAACAATACCATCATTTATTTCCCTGCTTGCTGGGTCTGGTTGCTCTATCCGTGGTGATAACAAACCGTTGCGAAAACGAAGCAGAACATTGGGACAGCAGAACATGGGAGGGGGCGGGGGAAGGCAGCACAGGTGACGCACACTGCTGATCTCCCTCAGTCCGCCCGCCCTAGTCGCGGTCGGGTGCACCATGAGCGTTCGCAGGCATCATTACTGAGTCCCTGCGTCTTCGTCGTTGTCGTCGTCGTCGTTATTTGGTGGCGAACCGGGGCGCAGTGGAATCTTGGAGTTACCTACCTGGTATTATACTATGTTAACCAGTGGCAAGCCTTGAAAAATATGTGTATGCGTCAGTTGGCAGAAGTCGCGAGACCACTTGTTCTATGTCTCCTATTGCTTCTTCTACCCTAATAGTACTGGCCTATAAGGGCCAGAGTAACATAGGCCATCTTGTCTATCATCGCTGCTGTTCTCGGGTCTGCTGTTCTCCCCCATATCTTCTACTCTGAGACGTCGCACGCCGTTGCCGATACCAATCCAAAAACAGCTGTCGTCCCGTCGCATCAAGCTTGACACTCCCATGCTGTCTGCCTCCTAGCTGCGCTCTCACATGACTCAAGTCATGCAAATACGTCAGCCTCTGCCTGGTTTCTCCCTTCACCTCGCCATCTGTCCGGCGAGCCTGCTTCCCGTCGATTATATCCCTGTCCTTTTCCCTACGGCCACCTGTGCTTAGCTCAGCAGCGTGAGCCCCAGTCCTGACGACTGGCTGGACGATTGATGAGACGGCCACCTCGTTGACTGGATGGACGGCTGGCTGGGCACCCTTTTCCTCGGCGAGCGGATCAACAGCAGGGGAGCCATCAGCCGCCGATGGGATGTCGCCGACGGCAGGCGGCGCTCTCGGAACCGCATCAGGGTGCTCCTCGTCGTATTTCTCTCGCCATTTCTTGAGGTTGGTCTTGAGCCACGTTACAAAAAGCCCCTTGTTGGTTTCCCATGTCGTGAGCCACTTCGTATCATCCTGTGCTGTATCACCTTCACTCCAGCCAAGGTGCTCCAAGAGTATGTAACCGGGGTCGCATTCCTCCAAAAGATCATCGAAGGTTTCGTACTTTGTGAAGTTTGCTGATTCAAACTGACGAGTAAATCGCCAGATTTGCCGCGCACGCAACCTGTGGTCTACCCTGGACGACGAGGCTCCCTCCATGGCTTGCTGCTGTTCCTTGTGGCGTTTGGCTAGCTGATTAATGCCACCTAAAGGCATACTTTTCAGGTATAGTCTTTTGGTAGTAGGGTCTGATAGTGATAGTTATCTACTTACTGATTTTCGCCGTTACGACTCGTGTCGTTAATGTCCGAGGGCCGTGGTCGCTCATGAGATTGATGCTGTCATGGTGCTTGGGTGATGGTGGCGAGGATGGCAAGCCAGCCATCCTATGCCGCAGTACAAGAGGTCAAGAGGAGCAAAGAGTGAGAAGGTGTCTCAACATGTCCTGATGACTCATCAATAACAGTAACAGTGGGCAGGCGCTGGCAATAGTGGACTATGCTGGCAGCCGGGCGCTGGCAACGGTGGGGAGGTGCTAGAAATGGTGGGCAGGTGCTGGAAATAGTGGGTGGGCGCTGGCAATAGTGGGCAGGTGCTGGCGGCTGGGTGCTGGTAGCCACTCGGCCTAACATTAGACCGTCCATAGACGGTTGATGTGGTACTGGAGCACCGTAACTCATCTTGCCGACTGTTGCAGCGGAGCCCGGACCCGCTCAATACGAGCCCTTGAGACAAATGGGAGAGGCCAATATGAACGAAACGGAAAGGCCGAGAGACAACAGAACATGGCCCACAGGGTTTGAGACAGAGACCATTCTGCTCGGCCCCGGATGGAAAACGAAATGATCGGCCAGGCGTATGAAGGCTTGGCGACAATAATCTCCCTCATCCAGCGGTTTCCGGTCCCTTTATTATGCTGTGCTTTTGATGCCCTCCTGTGATGTTCACCCATACTTTGTCAGGGAGACGACGCGTGTATCTACCATCATACTCCAAGGACGATACCTAGATAGCTGCCCAGTCGCAAAGCTGTGAGCTCCGATCTATCACTAAACTGCAAGTCCGCTGTGAACAAGCCCCATAGCTTTTCTTGATTGCAAGTTTTCTTCACGGCAGGTGAGGCTTGCTTGCTGGGATGTGTTCATGAGAGATTGATTATGCGGCGTTCGATGCAATTGCCACAATGCACCTTAGCGTTAGCTTCAGAGTGGAAATATTCTGTTGCTTTTTAAGACAGAAGAACTTGTGCTACTTCTTCACCCAGATGATATCTCGTAGACAAGAGTGGATCCATAATTGCCGTGCTGCAATGTCTCATGTCATGTCGCAAAACCACTTTTCAGTTACGAAATGGCATGAGAAGACGGCTTGAACATTCTTGTGCGGCTGCGATGCCCAGATACATCGCAGGTCAAACCAAAGAGCCCGGAATATGAGATATTTCGGTGCCGACAAAGTCTCACAGAGCTTCCGTGATGCCATGAAGGCATCATCACGATATACTACTCTTCCGCGAAGCCTTGTTGCGTTCATGTCCCCTATACATATCAAAAGTCACATAGCCAAAAAAGGACGAGAAAGACCAAGTCGGGTTCATTTCCTTTAGCTGTTACTGTTGCAGCTAGAAAGATAAATATTCTACTAGGCACCCTGTGTCTTTCGTTTTGGTCAGATAAGCCAGGTGAGTTTAGAACTAGTCAAAGCAGATTATAGCGTCTAGTCTGGGCGATTAGTCTTTGTATCTGAATGATTCCAGGAACTGGGATTCTGGTGGGAACCTCTAGGTTAACATTAAAATTCATGGTTTCGCCCAGGGACACATTCGTGGCATGGCCCTTAACGGGATTCAGAACAAGACCCTAGAGCCCTATATGCATCCCGAGGTTCTCCCTCAGCTCGGCCGACCACTTGTAGAATGGTCCGCTCAGCAGCAGGAAGCTGACGAAGCTGCCGGGCTCGGCTTGAGGTCGAACTTGCGTCCGTCCTTGTTTGGGGTAACACGGATGGGTTAGATCAGGACTCCTGACACAGATGATATCACGACGTCCTTCTCGGACTCGGAGATGTGCATGCCCGACATGTTGTCCTCACACATGAGCTTCCACACGGCTGCCATGGAGAGCAGGGGTTTGCATCTGACCTTGCATGTGAACCGCTTCCAGCGCAATATACAGTCGCCGGCTGCGAGCATGATGTTAGGCTTTATTGACTTCAGCATGTTGAATATCCTGTACGTGGTGTGGGTCTCGACCCTCTGCATGGGTTTGAATGCCAGCAACCTCGTCCTTCCGGCCCCCTTGATGTGCGGGGTATAGCACATGTCTATGAACCCTTCGTAGTTCTGCGGGGTTCTAGCCTCGATGTTGGCGTTAGTTTGCTGTCAAACTAAGAATCATGCCTCTCCACCCGTAGTGACACGAGGAGGCCTTAGGGGTCTTGTGCAACTGCTTACAGAAACTACTGTACGAGCTGTGGTACATAGCCTCGATCACGGCTACATTAGATTACGTAGACAGGGGCCCCTACTCCACATATCACAACACAGTCACATACATGCCCTAGGTCATGATCCGTATTATCCTCATAAGCAAGAAATCCTCGCCACACAACCATGTGATCAGAGAGATAGGCTGGTACGGGGTCGCATCCATCATCCGATGGATACTCATGGTTCTAAATATAGCCTTGTACACACAGACGGTCTTATTTACGACAGATGTATGGCCTCGGATCGGAATCTGGATGCTCATCATGTACATGTCTCCAGGCCTGGTTGTGTTCATCTTTGGCTCCAGAGCAGAGTTTGAAATCATGATCCTGCCCCCGTCATCCCTGTTATACCTGTTCGCCTACCTCATCGGGACCATAAACTCTAGGTTTTACAGAAACAACGTGTCGGCTGCGATCCTATGCAATCAGCCTGAAGTTTTCAATGACGTGAGCGTGATTGGGAGGTGCTGATGGTCTTGTGCGAGGGTACCAGATTGGCCGTGGTTCCTGTTGCGCCTGAGCAGCTGCATCATGGCCTATGCTACATCATGACTTGTAGGCCGTCGCTATGTGACTGGGAAAAGACTTGCACACGCCGACAACATCTACAAGGAAAACCACACATAACCGCACAAGAGCGTCAACACGTGCAACAATAACACAGGCCACGTCACAGAGATTCAGGCTGTTAAATCTCTGATCCAGACAACAGATAAGGTCGGCGCCTGTGCCTACATTCTGACAATCAAAGTGTACGGGATCATAATCAACACCAAGCTCGTATGAAGCGTCATTTGCAGGCACTCGGGCAAGATCGGAAACTTGATAAAGTGCGTGAACTTGGACTCCAATGCGTCCTATAATGAATACACTTGCGTGGACACTTGTTGCAACAAGTACTTGAACTTGAAACGACTGTACAGGTTATCGTACTGCTGCGTGTGTAAGGATTGGGTCAAGACCTTGATACTGAACACGATGACGGGTGATTGAATGCAAAGATGCTTGAACAAGAGAAAACACATGTTGTGGGACAAGCGCGACATAATGGCAGCGGGTGGAGACATACCCGAGCCTTTGAACGCGGTCAAGGGCTGGAACGTGAATGGCAGGTCCGTCGCGGATATGAACATGGCCGCAAGGACGTCCATGGTCTCAGATGTTGAGGAGTACCCTATCAGGCCCAAGGTCTAGTACGATGGCAGAGTCGCGGCCGTTCACATATCTAAGCAGACATGAACAGGATATGAAGATGTATACGCCGCTGAAGATGTGGGTGGCGGCCATCCATGTTGACAGGATATTGGACCCAAGCAAGTGGGCAACACAAAAAGCTGCACTCAGTAAAGTTGACTTAAGGTGACCTGTGCCCTAGGGATCTGCAATTTGTTAGGGAGTCAATTGACCAAAGACTACCTGCATACCCCCAATTTTAGTGTGCTAGTACTTATAATAACCACTGTAATTTGTCAGTGCAGTTTTTTTTATTGCCTGCCTGCCAAGGTACACCATAATCAAGTCCATGATAATATCCACGCTATCCACTATGCTTAATGAGAGGATGAGGATGAAGGGAGAGATTGATGTCAAGAACTTAGCATCAAAAATACGTGGACATGTAGCTTCAGTGGTCTGCGACCATGCTGAGGCCTTGCCTTTTAACAGACGCAGAAATGTGCCCTGACCCATGGCCCAGTTAAGGATGTGGTGATGGCCTAGAGGTTGTTTATGCGCATGTTTGTCTTCGTAATCAAGTTGTTGGCGAACATCATCTCCAAAGTCTTATTCATGTTCATGACTGTGAACAGATGATTGACCGCACGCCCTATTGGCACGACTGATTCTCTGTTTTTGCGTTCTTGAGGGCTCACTGATGATCCGTGCCCGCTCCACCGCGTCTCAAATTCTTTCACTTTCCCATGCGCTTTTGTGAGTCCCATACATGTGCAAGACTGCACCGGCAGGCTAGGCTAGCGACGGGCGACGATATCTAAGTGATCAAGCCTCATTTCGTTTCATAATATAGACTAATGCTATTGCTTTACGTGCGCCAAAGTGGCTGTGTCTTGCCCTAGTAATATGGCTACTTGGCCCTGCAGTTACGCCATGCCTCAGCATGGACTGAATTATGTCTGCCCATTTGTTAATAACAAAGAAACACCAGATGGATGCTTCTCAAACTTTCAAAGGAGCATCCCATCCATGTGTTAAAGGAGCACTTGTCTCATGGCGCCGGCATTGACAGTAAAAGGTTGACGAATAGTGATCAACTGACGTACGACTACATAGTACTGATGCTGCTCTACCGAGGGCTCATCAAGCCCACCTCCTACTCGACTCTATGTGCCGTGGACCGAGATGAATCCCGAAAACAAAGTCCAACCCCCCCCCCCTTCTGTACCTTTTACAATCCCCACCTTCTTTGCTTCCACAAATCGCCACATAAGCCCTCGACGGCGTCTATCGCGGTTCGCAGCTTGTGCAGCTTTGGCTGGATGCGCTCCAGGAAGTACAGCCGCGCCTCGTCATTGAGGAGCATGTCGGTGACGAACCAGCTCGCGCGGAGGGCGAGCTCTGTCTTGGTTGACCTTTCGACGGCGGCACCGATGCCGCCGCCACCGCCCTCAGCCGACGACAACAACGAGGGGCCGGCAAGGATGTCTCTGTTGTCACGGCCGGCTTTTGTGACGGCCTCGACGACTGCGCCGTGGTTCTTGGAGCCTATGTGGGCCGCGTCTCTTGGTGGGTGGAAGGGCGCCGCGAGCGGGTTCAGGTGGAGGAACTCGAAGGGCATGGGTGCCCTGGACGGATGGTCCGGCTCGAGGGCCCGTAGGGCGTGGAGCGCCGTGCAGATGCGTACCGTCGTCGACGAGGGCGACGAGGGCCTCCCCAGGGGGAACTTTCGTGGCAGCGGCAGTGGCGCTCCGGCCTCGGTAGAGCCGAGGTATTTGTTAAAGGAGAAGACGGTAAGGACGGCGACGGCGGCGGTCAGGATTTTTGGGAGCAAGCCTCCTGCCTCGCGCTTCAGGGTCTTGTTCCTAGTGTTTGGCTGACGTGGGTAATTGGACGGCATGACGGTGTGATGTTTGCCAGAGTTTGAGATGGATTGCGGTGCTCTGGCCGACGAGGAGATTGAGATAACTAGCCCGGACATACCCGAGGAGGCTTCTTAATGTCTCTATATGATGCCTTGGCTCCCCTTTTCGTGCCCCCGTTCGTTGCCAGAACTTTCTGTTTGGATATGGCTTTGTGCGTGTCATGATAGTTTGTCATGCCATGCGACTCAGTGGTCGAACACAATCAAGGACAAACAACTCCTAAACTTCCCTGTGAAGCCAGAAAACCCCGGTGCAATCTTTGGGCGGCGGACAGGTAGTTGACGAAACGAAAAGCCACAAAGCGGAACAAAACACCAACCCCTTCAGGACAGATATACTGTGGAGTTCTTTTTCCTGTTTGAGTAATACGTGAAGGCTTCAAACAGGGGGTCTCATAGCGGCGGATCAGGGGTTGAAGAGACGTGATATGTTACCGCCTAAGCGGCTCACCAAAGGTCACATCTGTCACCAAAGGGTCTGTTCTCGGGGCCAATTCCCCGTTGACGGCCACAACTAGCTTGTTCCATCACAAAACAGGTCACATGTAGACTGACTCTATGTTAGGCGTTGTGGTCGACAGGAAGATACCAGACAGAATAGGAAAAGTCTGGGTCTATGCAGAAAGTCTTTCAAAACGACGATGGGCAGGGAGTATTTCACTGGCTGTGACTCCTGTGGTCCTCAGCGTGGTGCCTTTTGCATTCAAGTCCTCTCCCTCCTACTTGCTCAACCACTCCCTCTTGACTTGAAACATCTTCTTCCGATCATTCCAGCTCTGCCGGCGCGCCTCTCCATAGCCGCCCCTCCCCCACCTCGACATCCTGATCCCCCCTCTCGCACACCTTTGCAATGAACAACGGCAGACCAGACGATTCAAGCTATGAAGCCTCCTACCAGAAAGCCGTTGCGGCCTCGAGACGTCGCAAGGAGAGGAAGGAGAGACAGCAGCGGGAGAAGCAAGGCAACGGCGCGGCCAGGCAGACAAGCGAAACGGCACAGGGTGAACAGAGAGCACCCGGACAAGCGCTATGGAAGGCAGCTAAAATGTGTGCCGGATTTACCATTACAGTCCTGAACGCAGTGCCGAAGACCGCGGCCGTTTGCGCGCTAAAGATGCTCGACATGACGTACCGCATTGTGACGTCGCCGGTAGTGCTCGCCCTAGTTGTGGTGGTGGTCGTCTTGTTGGCCTTTCTGTCCTGGGTCACCTCGTGGGTAACGTGGTTCGCGGAGCTACGTATCGTCCGCGGCATCTTGTTCGTCTTGGAGATGGCGGCGACGGCCTGTGGCTTGTCGTCCATGGCACGCAACGGCAGCATCGACTGCAACGACAACGTCAGCAACGTCAACAGCGCCGCTGTTGTCGCCAACATGCCAAACGTCACGGCGGTGAGCATCTTCCCCTACGGATCCGACATAGACAGGGGCGTCGGACAGCTTTGGGCGATTCCCATCGGGGCAGAAGCGGTGGTGGCTGGCCGCAGCCGCCGAGTGCATCCAGGTTGGGACGCGGCGATCCGCACGCTGGAGGAGGTGCTATATGACGAGGCACAAAGAAACCACCACCGCCACCACCATGGGGGCGTGACGTCGCCGCCATCATCGTTGTCGTCGTCAGCAGCAGCAGCAGCAACCTGGGACAAGTCATGGTCCCGTGTTAGATCCGTCATGTCAAGGATTATTACCGAGGAAGCTCAATTTGCCAACCAGGCGACGACAAACGCTCTCCAGGCCTTTCGAGGGGCCCGCACCCTCCAGAGAGAGCTGGCCGCAATACCCGTATCACATGTCATTGCGCTCCACGAGAAGCGGCTGCAGTCCACCGTGGTTTGGGAGAAGGTCTGGAAGGGAGTCGGGCGCTGGTCATGGGGCTGGATAGGCGGCGGGGCATCTGCCGACGAGGAAGATGGCTTTCACGGTCCGGCTACGCGGCAGGTCGACGGCCAGCTCGCGTCATTGGAACTGCTAGTGGACTCTGTCCTGGAGGCGCTCCCTAACCAACTGCCCTCAGTCCTCGCACTTGGCCCAGCGCTTGAGAAGCACATCTGCATGATGGGGAACCTGCTGGGGTACGCGGTGGACATATGCGAGGGCCGCATGGCGAGGGCGCTTGATGCCGTGGACACGATGGAGGTGGCGTCGGTGCCGCCCTCGTCCGACATCGGCGTCCTGGGGGAAGCAGTCTTTGAGCTGAGGTACCTTGACGTGGTGGCGAGGACTATGTGTACTGATGTACAGCAGTCGATCAACATCTTTACAGTCGCAAAGCACTCAGTTGTGCGGCTGGGTGAGGAGCTGAAGGCGATCAAGGTGGAGGCCGTTCGTCTGCGGGGGTATTTACGGCCGCGGGGGGGTTCAGGTAGGCCTGAGAACCGAGATAATGTGATGGACCAGAGGGCGTTGTGGGCGGAGCAGGAGCTGGCGCGCCTCGTCTCGACCCTCATTTCTCACCTAGAGCAGACGTATTTCCGACAGGAGGACTGACTGGGCTTGAAGTCCATGCCGGCCCAGACCCTACTTCTCTCCCCCACCATGGGGCATCTGGGCACAGCATCGAGAGCATCGTTGAGATGGCGGGCAGCACGGTCTCTTGAGAGGCGAGCCATGCGTCTCTCAAAGCTTTCAGAGCCGGACGGCAGACGAGGAAAAAGGGGCATCTCGGGTCTGGCCGGTCGAGAGAGCGGAAACAGCTCTTCTATGAAGAGGTCGGCGTCGAGGAGAGCTCGGAGGGTAGAGCGGCGGTGTGCTCGAGAATGCGGGCCGAAGTGGTTCATGGAGAGAGCTTGCAGGGTGACCTGCAACGCATCGCCTTCAGAAATGACGGAGAAGTGGTGGCGTTCAGTCGCTCGGCGAAGGCGGCGCAGGGCGACTATAGCTACATCGAGTTGTGGATTTGATGGTTGCGGTCATGGTAACAGAGGGGACGGGAACGGGCTCGGCGGAGGAGAGAGGAGTGTGCTACGGGATGAAGCTGGGAGGGGGGGCGTGAATGAAGAAGAGGAGAGGGTTCTGTCATGACGGTCATGGACGCTGAAACCCCGAGACGATTCGGTGTCGCGAGAAGCAGGATCTGAAGTGTCGGAAGCTTCTTCTTCTTCCTCCTCTTCCTCTTCTTCTTCGTCCAGCGGCAGCCTGGCCTCGTCGTCTCCCCACCACTCGGTATGTGTCCAGGCGTCCCTCAGGTCGTCAGGCCAGTCTAGAGCAGGGACACCAGTATCGTCGTCAAAAAAGTTCAATAGCACACCTTTGGTTGTAGCCTCTCCAAGAGTGTAGATAAGACTACTAGCAATCTTCCTACAAATGGCAGCCCATTCATCGTTGGAAAGCGAGGGCATATCGATGTTGAGCTTGGAAGCCAGATTGAAGAGGCTTGGGCGGGTGTGGTTTTTCCTGTCAGACAGGGGATTCGCGGCCATAGAGCGGATGGCAGGGACAGAGAGGCGATAGAAGGCCAGGAAAGACTTCATGATGATCTTGTCGGAGGATCGCCAGGTGAGCCTTGGACTGGGGCGGGTGCAGGAAATGATTTCGCCGAGGGTGCGGCCGCGGAACAAGTAGGAAGATCGGGTCTGCGGATGGAGAGGGCTGTCAGCGGGTGCGGTATGAATGGAGGGAGGGAGCATCGAGGGGGTTTAGTGAATTGTTACCGTTGGACGTCCGGAAGGGGAGGGCGGGGGCTTTGCAGGCTCTCGAGGAGCAATGGGGCGAGGATCGGACGGCATATCGGTAGTCGAAGAGATGGCGGCAAGTCGAGGCACGAGAGGGTTGGCGAGGACACACACGTCTGATGACGAAGCTGGGTGTGTCGAGATTTGAAGGATGGATTTGGAGCGAGATATTGGTCAGCTGCCGGAAAAGGTCTAGGGTTAGCATCAATGCGAAGGAAGAATGCCGCTGGCTGATCAAGGCTACAGAATCTGACAAGAGTCACTTACGATGGACGCCGAATCCGTCCTCCGGGACGCCCCCGGCAGGAATACGACAACAGTCGCAACGATGGTAGCAGGTAGAGATGGGTAGTCTTGGCTGGCAGCGATAGGTGAGCAACTTGAGGCACGAGATGATGAGGACACGCGTGGTGACTGACGTTGCTTCTCTTGAACATGTGTTGGAAATTGAACATGACAGACACATGGTTGAGTGAGGCATGAGATGGTGACTGACTGACGTACGTAGTCGAAAGTGGATTTTTTCTGCTCCATGCAAACGATGCAGGGCAGACAAGTACGTATTGCTTGCTTGTTGCTGGTGGGAAGGAGGTGATCCCTCTTGAGCGCATCCCGTTGAACACGCACCCCACCCGCACTATCTATTTCAGCGTCTCGGCGGCCCCACAAGGATGGCAAGGGCCGATTGCCAATGACATGAGCACACTGGTTTTAGACCCACTTCCAAATCTCGTCCGAAAGGTAGATAGGTAGGTACGGTAGGCTACCTTACCTGACCCAGGAAGGAGGTACCTCGGTACGTACCTAGTGTACCCCATCAATCCTCCTCCCACCACGTGCGCGCAAACAGCCCTACACTACTGCACGCCACCCCCCCCCCCCGCAGACGACGCCACTAGAGGAACGTCCAAGGGACACTACCCCGGCTTGCAGGCTACCACATGCCAGATACGTACCTCAATGTCCCAGAGAGGTAGGTATCCCAGATGCACTTATCGGTACATGATGCCCATGGCGCCCTGGTATGGCAGGATTCGTATTCGTTCGTACACATTTTCATCTCACAAAACTTCACCGCTCGTGGAGTGTCCCGACCCGACAGACACTGATTTCCTACAGACAAACAGACTCAACTCCACGACTGCCCCCGTCTCTCCGTCTCCCCGTCTCCTACTCCCTCCCCTTCAACACTCTCTCTCTCTCTCTCTCTCTCTCTCACACACACACACACACAGACTCTGTGTCTCCCTTCTTGCCATTCATTACGCCGCCGCCACCATGGAAACCTCAAGCGTCAAAGCCCTTGAGGCCTACTATGAGGACATCATCGAAAGAGACGCCGGCGACCAAGTCCCCAATGCTCTGAAACCCGGCTTCAAATCCTACTGCGATCGCTATGCCGCCGCTTCCACCGCCGCCTCCACCGCCGGCGACGACCACGGCAGCGACAGGGACTTTGCACACACGAACCCCTGGCGCAACCCGAACCGCAGCCTGAATCGACCCTCGCCGCTGCCGCCGCCCTCAAACCTCTCCGACTGGGGCTCCCTCCCTTCTCGCCAGAGTAGGATCAGCGAAACCGTCATACTCAACAAGTTCAACCAACTGAAAGCCCCTTTCGAGGAATACGTCGACAAGGAGCTCATCCGCTCCCAGCAGCAGCACCAACAGCAGTTCCCGAATCACATTGAGAATGACGCTGCCGCTCCCGCCCAACGCGTTCGCGTCGACTTTCTCCGACAGCACGGCGCCGCCTTTCCACCTCGCCATCATGACACCACCTCGTTCGGTAATGGACCAACCCCCCTTTCTTCTGTACCCCCCCAATCTCCAACTCGCTTCTTCACCACCAGCTGACATCTCTCCTTGTTGCAGCTTCCTATCAAGCACCCGGGCCGGCCACACCGTCGCGTTATGCCTTTGATATACCCCGTCATCCCCCCGCCGCCGCTCCGCCGCCCTGCACTCCTCCTGCTTCATCGCCTCATCGGCCCCAAGACATGATACGAACCCCCACCTCCCCCTCGGACCGACCTAGTCGAGCAGCCATGAGGCTCCAAGAAGAGTACGACGCCATCATGAGCCAGCACCAACACACGTGGGGGCAGTACAAGGAAGCCGCAAGTCGAACAGTTGGGCTCTTGATGGCTTTGGAGGACCTAAGGGTCAGGGTGATGGATATCTTGACCCGAATGGACCGTTTGGACGACGAGGTCATCACCGGGCGCACGGAAGGGGAGAGGCCCTTTGAGGCGGCCGGGACTACGAGGGCCCCGAGCCCGCCATCACCGACGCCTCCAACGCCCAGGCCTGACCCGGCCGACACAGAGAAAGCAAAGAGCCGCTCCCGTGACGACGGCGGCGACGAGGTGTGGAGATTTGACGACTATTCGCCTCATCCACCTCAAGGCGGCGGCGGCGGCGGCGGCGGCGGCACCAAGAAATCATCGCGTCGACGCGGGCAGGGATCGAGGAACAAGAACAAGGAGCCCGCGCAGGAATCGCCCGAGGTGTGAGATGGACGATGACGTGTGTGGCCGGGGTGTGTGTAGTCTAGGCAAACAATTGGCCATGGTCCTCCGGCCTCCGCCCCCTGATGAGCTGTTTTGCGTGTTGCTCTCCCCGTTTGTCTAAATTACTGCTTGAGCCTACTTCTCCGCCTGGATAATATTTAGTGGTTATTACAAGTGAGAAGCAATCTTGGCTTCACAGCGTATTCAAAGACAATAACAAAAATCGTGGTTTGAAGTAAATCTTGCGTGGTGCCTCCATCTTGCAATCTCGGCCTGATGGGTCACGTCACCTCGGAGATGACAAACTGACAAGACGAGCTTCTGTCATGGCCAATTCCCATGTCACATTAAATGACCATCACCAGCCTGCGGCTCGCCATGCCCGGTTTCCACTCTCTCTCCCCGCCGGTTCGTGGGGGGTCTATGTAGTGCATACGCTCCGACGCTGTGCAACGCGTTGGCCGCGGAGCCTCCTCCATCTTTGCGGTCCGTCCCCCAAGGCGACGCATCAGAATCTTTCCACGTGTCCCCATCTCCCTCTCCTTCTCTGGAACACGGTTCTGGAACATGGTTCATGTTCGTCTTGGCCCTTGACCTCCTAGAGCATTCCAGTCCGTGCCCATGTATCCCATCCGTCTGTCGCGGACCCAGTCTTGGGAACGGCATGTTTGTCTCTCTTTCCACCTCCCCCGACCTCTTCCTCCCTCTCTCTCCACCTTGTGGTCTCCCTCTACCCCTCCCACTTTCCACCGCCCACTACAACCCCGGCTCATGCATGGCCCAGCCAGCATCACCTTGTGGTTGCCTAGCCCGCCCCGCTCACGAACTGGTGGAGGACAAGTCAATGGGAGCGTTCTGTTGCGGTGCCCGCCACGTCGCCCTTACCATGTCTCAGAGAACTGGATCCAGGACAGAAACCACTGCAAGACAGAGACCATTGCAGGATAATGTTTCGGAACCTCTTGTCGGCCATTGGTCTGCGAGAACGGCCCCGCACGAACCGTGGGGGGGGCGTCACATCAGGCAGGCCAGACGGCACCTCCATATCCACCATTCAAGCAAGCAGTCCGACTGACCTTGAGACAAAAATGACAAGGCAAGAACAGCTGCCATGGACTAGTCTGGAACTTGTCTCTGTCTTATTCTTTTCTTCCCTGACCGCCATTCGCAAAGACGTCTATCAAGGGCTGTGATTGGGGATTCGGTGAGACTTTCTGGCTGAGGTGCCAGACAAGCGGGACAGATGCCAGCCATGAAGGACGTTGGGCGAGCCGCATTGGTTCGCTGCTCGTCCTTGGTCGCCGACGATTCGCAGGCGACGATTGCGTGGCCAACGCAACCAAGTCACACCTTGCAGGAGGGCTGGGGGCCAGGCCATGTCGACATACTACTTGCACGACTCGCCCTGGGGATCCCATGGAAGGGACGTCATCAACACAATCTGGAACAACCGGAGCAACCGGAGCGCGGTGGAAGGGCATGGCGACATCTGTTCTGGTCCTCAGAGAAGAAACATATAATCTCCCTGTCCCGTCGCCGAGGGCAAACCTTCTCTCCTCCTTCTCTCTCGTGCGTCTGTGTGTGTCTGGTTGAAGCCTCAAAACTTACAACTTCAACCTTGAAGATTTGCTTCTGCTATCTCTACTATACTCTTTGAGTATCCGGGGTCAGCTTTGCCTAACCTCCAAACCAAACCACAAACAAACCACACCTCGCCAGAGCACACCTCGCCAGACCACACCGCACCACAAGGAGAACCTCTTGTCTTCTCCATCAAACAAAAAAACAAAAAGGAAAATACCACACAACCACCTCCGAGTCATTGCCTCTTTGCTCGTACGCATACCCAACTCGAAATCAATCTCCACCACTTCAAAAAAGCCGGGCTTCATCTTTGCCCAGCTTCCACATCAAAACCAATCCTCTCCACACCAAACCACCGTCTCCCCCTCATGTTCCGATTCCACACACACACACACACACACACACACACACACACAGACAGACATGGCTCAAGTCTCGCGTCGTCTTCGCTCGCCACCACCTCGAGTTCTCCCGCGGTCCCACCCCCCTACTCCATCCACTTTTGTTGGTCTGCTTGCGCGCGGCGGCTGACACAAGAAGGGGGGGCGGGGTCAGCACCGGGCTCTCTCACCGATCCATGGCATCTTTCCGCCGGATCAGTGGTGGCTGATCGCCGAATCGACCCACAGAGTCTTGTGTCCGTCCGTCTGTCTGTCTTTCTGTGTGTGTAGCGGAACCATTCGAGGGGGAGGTTGGCGGGAGGAGAGAGTTGTCTCGGGACCGGGGAACCTTCCAAGGGTCGTTCCATCAGCTTCACACACATGACCATCCTTGTGTGAAGCTGCGTGCCCGTCACAGCCCCCGTCTTGAATCTGGTTGTGGAGGCACTGCTCCCTGTTCATGGACAACATTGTAGCTTCGAGCAAAGCCCCTGTCTGATGGTCTGGCCAGCCATCAACAGGGACCTTGCGAGAAACTACCGTGTTGGCCTGGACACCCGCCTCCATCTCAGCCCTCCAGTGGAAAGGATTCAGCAAGGTCTGGCCAGCCGTGTTGTCTCTGCCTCTGAGGGTTTGTGTGTGACAGAACGCGGGCGATGGAGAAGGCGGTTGGCTCAATGGGGAATAGAAGAGGTCGAAGAGAGGAAGGTGGACGGGGAGCCACAGCCTTGGGTTCGGATTGGTCAAGGAAGAGAGAGTCATAGTTGTGAGGCGTAATTGAATTTTCTCCATGTCATGACCCAGTTCCTATAAAACAACACCATTGGTCATATTAGAGGGATGCCCGCTGCCACGGTCAACCTCGTCGCCAAGCTCGGCCAACACATCATGTCCCAGAGACCCGTCATGCCCGTCACCTCATTAGCGTTATGGTTGACGCGGTCCTGATTGAAGTTGTCGCAGCCGGTCTCTCCTGACCAAACGCGTCCATCATTCTTTTCACGGCCGCCTGACGGGCTCCCAGGGAGCCCTGCTGCATCCGCTCGAGGAACTGCCTCTCCTCGTCATCTTGCGGCTCCGGGACGTCGCCTGGCCTGCCGCCGCCGCCGCCGCTGCCGTCGTCGTCCCCACTCGGATTTCCCACGTCCATGGCGTCAGACCACCGCGTTTGTCGGGCGATGAGCTCGAGCTTTGCCGCCTCGTCTTCCAACGCGGCGACCTCGCCGTCAATGTCCATCACGTAAGAAGTGCGCGTTACCTCAATAAATGGCGGCTCGGACTGCGAGCCGCCGGTAACGTGCGCGGTGGTGTCGTTCCATCCAAGGCCGCCGTCAAGCGCATCAAGTAGATCTCCAAAGTCGGAGGCCATGGTGCAGATTCGCATGGCATCGGTAGCGGCAGGAGCAAGCGCATGTAAAATCGGCTTAGTGGTTGAGTCCTGCAAACGGACGAGCTCTAATATGTCCTTGTAGATGCTCTGAATGCTGATGTAGGTATCTAGAACATCCATCTCAACGCGCGGTGGCGCCTGATCAGGCTGCAGCCATAGGAATGCGTCCTGGAACCACGTCAACGCCGTATGAATGTTGTTTTTCGTGGCCCGCCCTCTCCTATCTGTTGTGCTGGTATCAAAAGCAGCAACAGCGGCAATCCAGAACATGTGCTGAGACATGAGTCTGATCAGGTCTGGAATCCCCGTGAAGAGTTCGACGACCTGGCGGAACAGGGAGATGAGCTCGCCCTCTGCTGCCATCGACGGCGTCGCCACATCGCCTGCTTGGAGAAGAAGTCGCACTATCTCGCTCTTGCTGCTGTGGTCGTCGTTCTCAGACCCGCCTTGGTGGAGGGTGGCGTAACGGTGTGCCGATTGCCGCTGGCCCCAGGACTCGACGAAGCTAACGAGAGAGGAGACGGCAAGCGGCCGGTGCAACAAAACGTCCGAGAGTGCGGTAAACGACGCGTCGCAGGCAAAGTGCCACGTCATAATGGTCGTTCTATTTTGAGCGCCACTGGTAGTAGTGGTGGTGGTGGGCGCGGCAGTAGAGGGCATAGGCGCCGACGAGCAGAGATGACATGCAGCATCCGTCCAAGGTGCCTCACCATGTAGGATCTTGCGGTAGGCGTTGAGGAATGATGGTTTGTCGTATGTTGTATTAAGCAGCTTGGCAGCTAAGCGCAGGCGGTTAGGGCGCCAGGCGGACACGGTTTCGCCAAGGGACGACCACAAAAGGGCGATGTTGGATATGCGGCGGCCCAGCAGCTTGCATGTAAAGGAGATGTCGTGGCCGTCAGTCGCAGGGGGCGACGTTCTTTCTCGCGACAAGAGATAGGTGGTATTGAGGCATATGCGGTCGACGACCTTTCGCAGGTCACGGAGGAAGGTCGCATCAGGGGCATGGGTGTCGAGAGCGTGGTTTACGACTTGGTGGAGCGATGAGCGCTGATGTTCGAGTAGGGCCATTGCGCGATACAGGCCGAGCGGCAAGGCAGTATTATTGAATCGGATGTCGTAGAGGCTACCGTCGGGAGCAGCTGCAATGTTGGTATTCGCACAAGAAGAGTAATCGGCAGTTGGATGTCGAAAGGAAAAGAATTTGGAGGCCCAAAGACCTAGGAGAAAGCCGCAAAAGAGGTAGACGACGACGACGACAACGGACGGACGGAAAAGGGTAAAGGGTGGTTCGGGGATGCGGCGGCGCTGGATCGGGTTGAGGCTCAGGCTCGAGGTCGGCGAACTCGGACTCGGGGTCGGGGTGGGACTGGAGGACCAAGGCCGGGTATATTCGTCATCGGGGAGTACCAGCTCGAGGATGTCGTCAACCTCGTGGATGGAATACGGCGGCGTGGGTAAAGGCAGCTCGACGGGGCCAGAGTACTGGATGATGCGGCGAGGGTGGTGATCTGTAAGATGTAGCGAAACAGGATCGTCGGGATCGGCAACAAAGTCTTGATGAAAACACAGCTCGATAGGTTGGAGCTGATGGGTAAGGTCGTCGTAGTCTGCTGATGCTGCTGGATCATCATCCTTCCCGTCGAGCTTCGTTTTCGGATTGGATATAAAGCGCGGGATGCGAATCGAAAAGCGGAGGGCGGTAAAATGATCGCGCGGGTGCTGGTCAGCGGGGAGTTGAGGCATGGCCGGGAGGCTAGCAAATTTGGGGGGGACGTTGCCGGGTTCAGCGTGATGTCTTTTTGTTTTCTGTTGTTTTGTTTTGGTTGCTGCGGAGTGATGGCGATAGGTGTCGGGGATGGCCAAGTGACGAGTGGACGGCCATGAGATGAGCGAGCAGCGGCAGTAGAACGAACGAACGAACGGGTGAAATAATGGGAGGTGAGAATGGGGGGGAGGAGGCCGGGAAGGAGAAATGGAAATGGAAATGGGGGGATGGGGGAAGGGCGCCGTGAGGGCCATTCATTCATTGCTTCGGACGACAATGTTTGCTTCGGATGTGGTTTATTTTTGCCGTTTTTCATGTTTGCGCACCATGTTGAGAAACGCACCCGTGGGAAATGAGGGTCGTACCAGGATTTCCTAGGTAGGTGCGTATCGTGTTTCCAGTACGTACCTACTAAGCTGGCTTTCAGATGCTCCAAGAGTTACTCTGTCAATCACCGCCCGATGAATGATTGACAGAGTCGGTAAGACGAACAAGGCATGACAACCAGGAGGATAATTCAAGGGCTACGTCGGCAACCGGGGCTGGTCAAGCTGGTGGGACCCCCGTGACAGTGGTGGGGTGGGTTAGCAAGGGAACGAGCGGCGTGTTGGCCAAACTTGGCAGGTTGGACATATTGGATGGAGCTGAGGGTTGGTGGGCTTGCTTTTCCGAGAAGAGCGTGGACTTATCGGGGACGTGTTTGCCTCTTGGATCGATAATCTTGAGAAAAGAATGGCGAGGCGTGGATGGATCGTGCGTCGCGACCTAGGTAATCAGTGACGTAATGTGGGCTACAAGCTGGCGCGACGAAACAGCGCGTGTACACGTGACTTATTAGGTAATTCTAGATGCCGAAGTGGGGCTAGCTGGAATACGCACCCGTGGTGATAAGGTTGAGATAAGCAAGCGAGCGGCACGTACTTGGGAGCCACGTGTCGTTATTCAGCAGCGCACGGATTAGTAAGAAAATTCTGTTGAAGTAAGCCAGTTGGAATATATGCCTGCGCGCTCAGAAGGGCGAAATGCCATTAGAAGGAAAGGAGTATGTGGGCCGCTGGGCTGTATCTAGAAGCACCCCCAGAATAATATCACTAGTATTTCTGCAGTCGTCGCGAGATCAAGCTTCCCATCTAGCAAATCTGCTAATTCGGCAGTGATCTCCGCAAGCACAGTGTAGAGGTCAAAGACTTCCAACTATGCACTACTCTACAACTTGTCGTGCAGTGTCAATCATGGTATCCGTGGGGTACACCCTGATATCATGACTGAAGAAACATCCTAATTCCCTAGGTAATCCTTGGATACCACATTCAACGTGCATCACTATGCCTTGTTGCAGGAATTCCAAAATGGCCTTAGGGTTATCTTATAGGGAGCAGCATCACCGCTTAGCTTGAGTTTTGCTGCGAGCGCAAAAGACTTGCTTTCAGGTAACATTAACGAACATCATCACAAATCTGAAGGCAGTGTTGTGTCTTTCGATGCTTCCAGCTTTAATGGTAAGAAAGCAAAATAAAACGCCCACATGTATACCATTTTCAACAAGATATGTTGAATGAGCAGCGAATGGTTATTACATGTTTGTGATGCGATCTTGGGTTTCATGTGATTGGGAAAATTCCGCCCCTCGGGCCAGCATCTCCCAGCCCAGCAAGCCTTTTTTAAATGTCACGTAACTGCCCAAATGCTGCAAATATGTGGGTTTGTTTGTGATGAGCGATGTTTGGAGTAAACACAAGCTAGTTGTGGGCTCATTAGTAAAGGCAACTGTCCCTAACAAAACAAATCTCCATCGAAGTGACAATAATAACAGCGAACCCGCGCTTGAACGATAGTAGCCTTTAAATGGAGAAGGAAAAAGCCCAAACAGAATGTTGGTGCGAAAGGAAAGCAGTCAGCCTTTAAAGTTAGTCATGTCCCCCACTGCCAGAACGGCCCCGAAAGCTTAAACGGTCTCTTATCCTTTTGCGCGCCTGAAAGTACGCTTGCAAATCCACTTTGCTCACAGCGTCTAATGTCTCTGACGCGGCACGCGTGAATGCGGCCAGGGATAGGTTAACGGTCTTACCCACGTGACTATTGGCAGTGACTGTACTGAGTGTCTGTAACTTCGAGAGGACATGTAGTTGCTGCTGCAGTGTCTTGTCTTTGTTGTGGTGTCGCTGAGGCATGGCGTCCAGCTCTCGCTTGGTTTTGTCGCGAGCTTTGGGAGAAAGGTCGTCGCGGGTGAGCTCGTTCTCAATGCCCGCAATGGTAGGCTCGCCAGCCCCGTCGACTGGGCCGTTGCTTTCTGGCTTAGGATGAGGGGGAGTACCAGAACAGGAGGCGGCCTCGATTTCTTTTGGAGCCTGACTCTGGAGCTGGGAATTATCGTGGATCAGAGATGACTTGATGCGGGCTGTGGCGTTTTCGAAGCGGCGGCGCTTGGCTTGGTGCCCTCATGAAGCTTCCAGTAACTCCATGCCTTGTGTATGGGCGACTTTAGTGTTGGAATTTTGGCTATCTTCCTCGCTGATGTTCCCCTTCTCGTCTTTGATAACCTGCTTCAGGTGTCTTCTGGGCCTCTTTCTTGAGGTTGTGGCTATGCGTTTGACTGGGGCCTCGTTCTTGAGTCCTGTAAGTTGGACGTGCTGTCAGTTATTGTCCAACCTCGATGTGTTGAACGGTTTTTGGCATGGGAAAAGGGGCTGAAATTGGGGCCTCACGTTCAACGGCTTTGACGACGTTTTGAGGCGTAAGGACTGGGGCCTTGTGCTCGTCATTGTGCCATTGCAGAACTATATTCAGGAGTGTGCCTCGGACCCTGCCTGGGGAAACCTTTTCGTATCTGATGGGCCGACGAATGCTAGAGATACCCTGGATGGCGGAGGTGTGGGAACAGGCGTCGGGACCAAGCTCCAGAACGAGTTTGATGCTCTTGTTAAGCTCCATAGCCTTTTGAGTGTTGAAGCCCTTTTTGAAATGCTTCTTCTTGACCAGTCCCCATTCTTCTTGGAATATGATGCGGAGGAGTTCTCGGATCTGGACGCTGGAGCAAACTCTACGAAGGAACGACGGCTAATTGAGGATATGATGTAGCGCTGGTTTCCGATGCTTGCTATTTGTGTGGATGGCGTATGCTGCTGCTTACCACTTGTTGTGGATCTTATGATAGAGATTCCTGACTCTTTTCCTAATGCTCCCTATGTCTCTTAGAGCTTGGAGCAGCAATTAGACCATTTGGTCGATGACCTCATGATGGCGCAAGGTTGGGTGGATGGGAGGGTCAAGCTCGGCAGCGGCATTGGAGGGGTTGTCGGCATTATCGACATGGGTCTCGGCAATGGATGGAGAGGCGGCGGTGGGAGAAGACATGGGAGGCAGAAAGAGAGGAGGGGCAAATAGACTGTTTGAATCAGGAAGAGCGCCGGCAGTAAAGAGACTGTATGTGTATTGATTATGAGATAGGATGATGTCGGTGTGTTAATGCGACGCTTGAGAGGGGGACCTGGATTGATGAGGTTTCAAACAGAAAAATGATATGAAGGAGCAAACATGAAGTAGGAGGGAGGGAGGGCTGCGGAGGTGATGATAATCTGAAAGTGGGAGGTCTATATACCGCAAGTAGGAAGTTATGTCGGGGAAGCAAGCAATCAGTAGCATGAATGGAAATATCAGAGATTCTCGCACCTCTGTTGTTTCTTCTGCCGGCGCAGCGTCTCATGCATTGAAATTACTTGTTTTACAGGTGATACACAAGAGCTGCTGGAGCGGCATCAATGGCGTAGCCTCGGAATCAGCTTCGCATCCTTGGGTGGGTGAGTGTGTTTGCTGTGCCACTGCACAGTGGCCGCGGGCCCGGGTTCAATCGGTCGGTCTTGTCTTGCAAGGGCGAATTTTGATTGTCTGAGGGATGTCGATAAAGTCTTATTGGCGCTGTTCTGCCTGTATCTGCGCTGCTAATCGGGAAGGGCGAAGAATCGGAGGCGCAAGGCAGAATTGAGAAGGCTGTGACTTGTTTGTGTCGGAGACGGGGACTGGAAAACAGTCAGCTGGGTGAGTGTAAAATGGGGGAGGTCCTGGTTGGTGAGCCATGGCAAGCAAGACTTGGAGGCTGTTGAGATGGAAGTAGTGATGGTGTTGCAAAGGCGAGAAATAAAGATGCATGAGGACTGAGGATGTTGAAGATGGCTGCCGGCTGATGGTGCTTGCCGGACAGAATACGCTTCTGAGGCTGACAAAAGTGACAAGTATCTAGTGCCTACTCAGCGTGGCACGTACTAACACAAATGACGAGATGCGTTCATCCTCGAATTGAATAAGCGCAGACTCAACCATCGCGACGGCCTCAAGTGACAACTATTCCACCATCCAATAGAAGCCCATCGCCGTCCAAGTTCTATGTCCACAATAACCATCCCACTCCACCCTACCACCATCAACTACCATGACATCAATTTGAAAAAGCCGACTGTCCGACATGTAAAATAGCAGTTTTCCCCAGAGTCGTACAAAATTTCAACATCGTGGCATCATTAAAAACAACTTTCTTGCTGCTCTGCCGTCCACGCCTGGCACGTCACCGTCACACAAACACCCGGAATCCCTTCAAACGCGCCCGATCTTTCAGACAGGCATTCCCACTTTACGTGCACCGGTCAGGCGCGTCCATCGCCGTCGGATCATGTCGGTTTCACGATTGCAACCCCTCCCTAGGGAGGGACACAGACAGAGTCGGGGGAGCACTCGATGCACTCACTCACTGCGCTTAGGTGGGTGGGTGAGTCACATCATGACAAACTGGTCGGTCGGTCAGCCGACTGGGCACTCAAGCACTTCAGTCATGACATTTTAGAGTCTGACGTATGTTGCTTAGGCCCATTCATCCAGCTGAATAATAGTAGGCCATAGTGCAAACCGTTCTCTGTCGGAATTATTATATATGTCCCTGCTATCAACATGTTCGAGCGCGTCTACGCTATGCATGCCTGCATCAAAGACTGCGGCACGGAGGCTTGCTTTCCTTCTTCAAGCTGTTCTTAATCTCCCCCAACACCTCTTCCACTCCCTCAAGACCCCTCCATGCGTCCTCCACTGCCTTTTCGGACCGGCGCCGTCTGTCCAGCCTGGTCTCCTCCGCTTGCTTGAGTTGGGTAATGCGTTTTTCCATGTCGACAACCTGGGCATTCCCACGAGGGCCCTGGTGGAGAGCAATCGTATTCTAGGCGACCTTCATCCGTCCCGCAATGTCGGCCGCCCAGGCATCATCGCTCTGTGAAAAACTTACAAGGTTACCTTATGCAAAATCTCCAAGTTTGCAAGTGATTTCGCCAATGTCGGGTACTGTTGATGAGGCGATATTCTGCTTCTCTTGAACATCGTCCATCACCGCCGTACACTGCCGAGCCAAAGAGTCCGACCAAGCTCTCAAATCAGGCAGTAAACTGTTAGGTAAAGGTTACTGTACCACATGAAGTCCCGCTTGTGTTGGCGTGTAGTGCGGCAGCGAGCCGTGAACTCAAGTCGGCCAGAATCGCGACCCCCATGGTTGGCGGGGCCCCAATGCACAGCCAATCGGTGTGTGTGGCGCGCAGGCATTCGGCCGTCGTTGTATGACCTTTTGGAGTCAGAAGCTGGTCCGTGTCTTCTGTACAGTACGCCACGAGGAACGAGTTGAGTACTCTTCGCCAGGCACACCAGTCAGTGACACAAGGCGGCTCTAATCTGCTGATTGCATGGAGCGTGTGGAGAACAACAGCAACCCCGCAGTCAAATGAGTTTGGCTGCATCGTGCTGTGGCTCTCTCGGGCAGTCCAAGAGGTGACTGGGCTGAGTTCTTTGAGTCGCGCCGCCGCAGTAGGTTGCTTGGAAGCCGCTGCGGAAAGAAGAATGTCGAGCACGAAGCATTCATAATAAGCTGACCGATTGGAGCGGCGGTCAGCAGGCCAAAAATGCAATTGTCGGATACTCAGAGGAAACTCATGTACAAGAGGCAGGACTAAAAGCACTCCGGAAAAAAGAGGTTATTAATAGGAAATTGTTATAGGTGCAGTGGGACGGTGGTGGAGATCATGTCTTGTAGAGTCACCATCGCGTCTTACAGGTTCTGGTCGTATTTTGACGAGGCATTGTCTTCAGGTGTGGCGTTAAGAAAATAGCTGCTAATTTTCTCACCCGGAAGACAAGAGAAATCATGCCTGTGTATCTGTACCTACTAGACCTGAGGAGCAGTATTATATCACACGTCAGAGACACCTACCCTGTGGCAGGATATCTAGATATGTGGGCGGGATATCCTAGCCCTTTTGTAAACTTCCAGCTTTATACGACTGTTGGACTCCTGTGCTTGTACATTACATTGATTGCTCTGGCTGAGGGGTTTGTTACTGCAATCTGGGCGGCCATGACTGCCCTTGGCGCAACCGATGCAAAGATGTCTCTCTCTAGGTTCCATGAGGGCTTCTATTTACTGACGCAATTACCGCTAGAGAAGAATGAGTTTCGCAGCAGTAGGAGGAGATGGGGAGGAACAGAGAGGAGTGACAAGGGAGTAGATGGAACGATAGGGAAAGAGAAGGGACACACATCTTTAAAACAATGTGGTCTTTTGCCCCGTCGGCAAGAGAGACACTGCTGATCTTGACAGGGCCCCCTTTTGACTTCGTAGTATGATGTACGATGTACCTGTATGTTTCGGTCGCGGCTCTTTTACTTAGCTGTGGACAACTGGGGAGCATTGATCCTCTTCACAACAATACTCCGAGAAACATCAATCATCCAACTACACACCCACACACATCATGGCAATCAAAATGGCACCCGCTTCCACTGCAAGTTGCATGTTGTTTTCTGGACACGTCTCGTCGAGCAGCGAGTTCAAGGTAACATAGGTTGCTTGTCACGTCGCTGCAAACATGTTCCAATTGATCCTACGTTGAGGGGAATGGAATCGGAGCATGTTCGCATCCCAAAAGCGTCGCGTCTTGTGTGCCTGTGTTTTGGTAGGGCATCAAGACCAAAATTATCTTTACGGTGATGGTCTGTGTATGAGAGAGCCAGGACTTGACTTATACTGACTTTGTAGCTTATGCCTTCCTCGATCAAGTTGCTCGTACTTTTTTATGCGCAAGCTGGTTGCGACCAAGTTACTTGTACTTTTCTAACAAAGGTTACTGTAGCTACTTTAGACAGCACCTATATACGCACTTTCTCAGCCATTACCCCCCGCACCCGCAGCTACACATTGCAGACCGAAGTTGCACGCACCGTGAAACCATCGCGTGCTTCGCGTGCCTCGCGCAATTGACCAGCGTCCTGGTCACAACGTCGCGGAGCATTATTCATTCCCCCCCTGCAGCAGCTACAGTATCACAGCCAACCCAAATATCAGTCAGTTGATAGCATCAGCTGATGAAGAAACCCTAAGCTTTTGCACGTCTAGACCGACACACTTTTCAGGCCGAGTTAAGGTCTGCGAGGTGAACATATGGCCTGCGTCTGGAGCCCTGATCCGCAGATCGAACTGCCAAAGTGCCTCGGTGGAAACAGCTGTTGGGCTATCGCCCTGCGCACCGAATTGTGCATCAGGTATTCTATCCATTTAGTTTGATTTGAAGCTTCTTGTCAACTGGGGTGGATGAAGCGAGGCATCTGAGGTGGTGGACAACTGACAGACAGGTTTCTACTCGTCTTACCTCATCAAATTTGTGGCCGACCCCAAAGACAATATGCTTCCTCCTATTCTCTAAGAGCCTGGTAGCAAGGCCTCCGTTTGATATCCTCAAATAGAAAACATGCGGGAGTGATTCGGCCATTGGTAAGTCGGGCATTGTTACCATCAGGCTAATCAATCTAAAAAGCAGTGCGGGTTTCGTCGGCGCGCCCAATCTGCACCACCGACCGACCAATGCCTATGGCCTATTGGTGGCTGTTGTATCGATATGTGTTTAGGCTTGGTCGTTGTGCTTCACGTGATAGCCCGTGAGCCGTCTTCGTTGGTGACGATGGTGTTGTCTAATGACACGTCGTGCTTTGTGGCTTGCTTTCAACTTTTACGTGGTCAGAGCCCGCCCACGGCCATAGGTAGGCCCTTTGAATGCTCTGTGATTACTCCAGGAACAACGATACCTGCATCTCTGCCCTCTTCAGGAGACTCAACCTTGCGATGGGTCAGGGTGACTGTGAGGCGAGGATAATGCGATGCTACGGCCTCATCCTTAAGCTGGTGGAACGAGCTCTTCTTTTGGTGCTGATCGCGTAGTCTTGGAGGCTGAGTAACTCTTTTACCAGACTGTCTAACATGGGGAGGAAGATCTAAGACTATGGATGAAGACTGGGCATGGTGGCAAGCTTCGCAACAGTTACAGGTTCATCAGGGCTTCCTCTATATATATACATATAGCTAACTGTCTATATGTCAGATACTGGGGCACTATACGCCGGCGGGGTGCCAGGGGTGCGCTAGTAAGGGAACCAAGACTAATAAATATAGGACTACTACATAGAAAAGCAGGACAAAAGAGAGGTAAATTAGAATGAATGGTATAATTAAACCCTAATGGTACTACTGTTAACACCCTTACTCTAAATGATCCTAGCCTCTAACACTATAGATAATAAGGTTTTGATAGTAGTAGTTTTACTCTATCTTTAGTAAAACAAAATAGGTCTATATCTATTCCATCACTCTGCAGATTCCAGCACACTAAATAAAATCATAAGTAACAGCTATATTGAATAATTGTTTATATACTTACCTGATTGAGGAACTTATTGGACCGTTTTGTCATGCAAAAACCGTCCCTTACAACACCGCGGACTTTTGTACAAGCTTTTTGAAGTTGACTCTTGTCATTGCAGCTAATGCATAGATTAGTATTATAGTAGTTCCCTTATAATAGGTCAACCTACATGCACTTGTCAGGTAGTCCAATTGTAAAGCATAGGGCTAAAGTAGAAAGAAGACAGGATCTCATTATAATAAGGTAATTAAAAAACAAGCTAAAAGCTAAGGGTAGAAAAATAACGCAGTAAGATAGTTTCAAGGCAAGTGAGTCAGGATATATGTAATACTTTATAAAGGTATGTAATTAATAGTATGTAATCTGCTCTTCTATGTTCACTTTTCTGAAGAATACTTTACTATGTCTATAGTAGGAAAGCTTATAGTATATCTCAAGGATCTAGGTTAATGAAAATAAAACATCCAAAGCTAATATTCGGTAATTCCGACCTGCTTTACGTGTAGAAGGCTAATCCTGTGCCGACTTATCCAGGTACTATAGGAGCTCGGCCCAAGAGCCCCTAGCATGATTAATTTTCAGGTTTCTAGAAGGGCAAGGATACCCTGCTCCCCACTTTAGCTATCCTCCCCCCGCTACATATATAAAACAGGTTTAGCCCTAAAGTTAATCCCAGTCTATATCGCTACGTACATACTGGGTTGCAAGGGTAAGTTTAATACTCTATGTTATGTAATATCGCCACACAGTACAGCTGGTTGGCCAGCTAGATGGGCTGGCTAGACTAGTGAACAGTACTGTAAGTCTCGCTATCAGAATAAGCTGGGGCGTGAGTGTATGGGTATGGTACAAGACAAGGGGTATTATAGTTACGTAAATCACTAGCCCCCTTATAATAAAGTATATATAGACGGCAATAATTCTTGTTCCATCAGTTAATGCGTATGCGTGTGGGTCTGGGCTAGAAATGCTCCTATTTCTAGGTGCCTAAGGCAAAATGCAGGTACAATCAGACCATAGTACAGGTAAGTATAGACCCCACTAGTCGGAAAATGGTTCCAGTATCTTCTACCCATAAGGCCTATTCCAGCTAATTGCCAATTGACCCACTTCACCTATTTGTTGCCTATACCTACTTTGACACCCTAGGTGATACAGTCCCCCCTGGCAGCTGTTGCGGATCTGACACAATAGATGGGCCGTGGGAGCTGCTGGCCTAGGAGGGCGGTTGTGACGTAAGGAGACGTGGCGAGGACATGAATTGAAGTAAGCAGAGCGGAGAAGCAATAAACAGGACAAGCAGGTAGTAGACAATAACAACAATTAAATAAAATAGGGTATGAATGAATAGTATTCTCTAATGTTAACTTCTAGAGAAGGTTGTCCTTCTCAAGGGTATAGGTTAGATATATAGGGGCTAGTGGAGCTTTCAAAGTACCTACTTCGTTCTAGGTCACTAGAAACAAAGCAGTATTGAGAAGCCACCTCAGGCATTAGAATATAAAGGAAAAACAAGCCACTTTTAACTCCATGAATTACCCCCTAAGCAGTCCAGATTTGCGATAACTTGTAAAGATAATAGAAATATAGGTACTATAATTATTCTTTTCCTACTAACTAAGAAGTAACTAAGAAGTAGCTAGACACCCTGACTTAGAAACAAAACTATAAATTATTACTATGCGCCCTATAGCTCTCTCTATAACTACAGCCTCTATTGTGCTTGGGCTGACTCTTGGTAACGCTAGTTGCTAAACGGTTAACAATAGTGTGACTTATCAGCGCCCATTTATTAACCAATA
Organism: Colletotrichum echinochloae; assembly: GCA_016618095.1. NCBI lineage: Eukaryota > Fungi > Ascomycota > Sordariomycetes > Glomerellales > Glomerellaceae > Colletotrichum > Colletotrichum echinochloae. The sequence goes on from JADEZT010000014.1 coordinate 367,235, forward strand.
TGGTAGTGGACAGGAACTATCGTTAATAACTTGCTGTGATAACAACAGCTGTATGTAAGACTGTTGTAGAGGCAATTTTCAAACGGGAAAATGTTTTAGTTAGTAATCTAACAGTAGATTTTCTACTGCGGAATAGCTAAAGTTAATGCTTTATCATTGTTACTAGCCTAGTAGTAAATCATTAATGCTATTATAACTCTAGCTGTTATATCTTAGTAGAGCCTAAAAGAGTAAGATCTTACTTTGTAAAGTGATGCTATACTACATAATTCTCTCTATTAAGATTTAGTGGAATAAAATAAAAGTATGACTATTCTAACTTAACCCAGGTACTACAGTTAGCAAGACTTAGCGAAATTGAATAATAGACTACAAATAGTGTCTGCAACTAGTGTTCTCAGTGTAATTGTAACTATTGAATTTCATTTACTGCCTATATAACTATACATCAACCCGTGCACTGCACTGGGCTAGGACAAGAGACTTATCTCAAGATAGCTCAAGGCAGATGCATTTAGGCACATCCAATGAACCCCTGTGTTATCCCCCCTTCAAGAAAGTCTGTGACAGTACAAGATCCATCGGCAATTAGTTGAACGTTGCGTCCTGTTGGAAAGCTTAGGTTCTTATCACACCCGTGACCCTTGCTGTCATCCTGGTCAACGCACTATAGATTTAGTCAGTTACACGTATTCAATAATATACTTATCAGCGGACATAATCTTACACAGAAAGCGTTGAGCTGCTGCTTAGCGCAGGAGCCAGTGGGATCATTAGCGCCACCATTACAGCAGCGACCGCCTACAGCGGCGCGACCGCCTATAGCGGCGGAGTGTGTAGCAGCTGGGGCCGCAGTAACTAGGCCAGCTAGAAGATACAGCGACATGTGAACGATTGTAATAGCGTGCATTTTGTTAATAGCGTATAAGTGATAACGAGGTTAGGAAAGGAAAAGTCGAACTAGATAGTGCACTGCACGTCAAAGTGAGATAACAAGGTAGTGATTGGTTAGGAAAGAAAAATTCGGACTGGATAGTGCACTGCACGTCAAAGTGAAATAACAAGATGGTAATTGGTTTTAATGATTGCAAGAAGGAGACTTTATTTCTCTACAGTCGCCTGTAAGGTATTTATGTTGCTCCTTTTTCTTTGTTGACAGAGATAAATGTATAGGTAGAAGGTTACCAAAAGCCAGAAGGCTGCATAAAGCCGGAAGGCCGCGGAAACCTAGGCTCTCTAAACTGAGACGGCCCATAGATCCTGGATACCTAGCAAACGGAAGGCCGCGGAATCCGTATTACATACAGTATTACAACAAGAAAAAAGAGACTATCTCTAATTAATTTATACTATAATATTTAGAGTGTATTATTATAACTTACTTCTAGTATATTATATAATAATATAATATAAGTAAATTAGTAGAAGATTCTTATATCTTAATAGAATAGTAATAAGATACTAGGTATTTAAATAAAAGGTTAAGAATATAAATATTATAAGAAGCTTAAGTAAATTTAAGCTGTCTAAAGAAGGTATAGATTTAAGAAATTAGAATTTAAGTAGTATTTTACTATAAGTTAGAGTATATAATACAGTATATAAGAATAAAGATTAAAGAAGCTTAATTTATAAAAGAGTAACTATATAAAACAGAGTTTTTATATATAGGTAGCTAGTATAAGTAATATAGGTTATATATATAAATAGGTATATAGTAAGTATAGTATAATAAATAAGTAAGATATAAAGCTATTATAATATACCTTCTAATTATTTAAGTAAATAATTAATTAATATTATTAACCTTTAATACTTAAATAGCTAATTATAATATCTCTTTTATGAATTAAATAAGTTATAATATAAATGTATTAAAGAAAATAGCTAAGAGAATAAATATTATTACATACTTTATTATTAATATATATAATAAGTAGGCCAGTTAGATATGTAAGCTACTTATCTAACTATAACTACTTTATAAATATAACTAAGAAGTAATAATAAAATAATAAAATTAATTTAAACTGCTTAGAATTCTCTTCTTTAGGTATTCTTTTATTAAACTAATATATTTATATATTATACTTAGTATTTCTATGGATATTATACTACTATTAGCTTATTTCTATTCTTTATTTATAACTATTACTTTAATATATTCTCTCTTATATTTATATTATTATCTCTTTTCATAATTAAATATCGTATACCTTAATTATAATAAGACTTCTTTTTTAAGATATATTTTCTTTATTCTTTTATATTAATTAAGGAGGTCATTCTTCTTTAAAATAGCTTTAAGCTAAGATATTAATATTATATTCTTATATATAATCTCTATTACCTCTTTAAGAATATATTTAATAGCTATTAAATTATATATTAAAAAGCTTGTTGCGATGCCAGCCCATCGTCAGGATCCATCGGAGTTACCCGCTAACTCCGATCCCACCGGTCACGTGAGACCGGTCCGAGCTCGTCCGCGGGCCCACCCGCGGCAGCCACTTTTCACCGCCAGCTCAACCTAGCAGCCCTCTTGATAGTTACACTTCTTCACGCATAATTAACCCTTTTTGAGACCCCTTATTCATCGCCTGCTGGTTATCACCAGACCCCTTTCGCCTTGCTTACCAACACTGATCAGTAGTTAAACCACTATTGCAAATACCACAGATCAGCAAGGCTAGTCAAGAAGAGGCAGAACTACTCTAAACCCTATAGTAGCAGTAGGACAGTTCTGTGCTTTCTCCCGTACAGATAACCGGCTTGGAATACCGTTACAGCAGACTTACAGCACCCCCAAAAAGGGCACCATAAGTGCGCAAGCTTGATTTGCGCAAGTCAACTTCGTCGCGTTATGAGAAGCCGCAACCCACAAGATACTGATTTTTTACTGAAAAATCGTTAGATTGCAAGACCGCGAAGTCCCATACTTTGCGCGCTAAACAACTGTTAATAACCCACTATCGACCACCTTAATACAACCTCATCAACTTCACCTTTTTATTACTTTAACTTCAGACTTGCAACTATCGTCGCAGTTGCCTGAAAAGCGACTCCACCGGGCTGTTGAACGACCCGACGGTCCAACAGGCCCATGGGAGTATAATAGACCCCCCTTCCCCTCCTCCAACTTCTACAATTTTTTTTACTCCTTCCCTCTTTCTAACTCTCCTTTTTACACTCTTTTTCTTGCTCAAAATACACCTCTAATTACCCTCAAGCGACCAACGCCAAGAAAGCCCGCGCAAAGAAGGCTCTTTTTGACAAGCAGCAAGTGCCGCGCGAGGAAGGCTCTTTTCGACAAGCAATACCGCCACCAAGTCATCAGCAAAGAAAGCAAGCAAGACCCCATCAACCAAGCAGTTACCTATACCACCAGCAGTAATCCCTCTAACATACATATACGCCTTCCAGTCCACCAGAAGAAACACCCATGTTCAAGAGGTCGTCAGGCCAACAGAGGGCAACTGCAATGACACAAGAAGAAGCAACCGCCGCGGAGCGCGCCTCCAAGGCCGCTAAAGAGCACGCAAGCAAGCGCACGAGCGAGCGCGCAACCAGCACAGCGCATGGGTATCACAAACCCATACCCAAGGGATACCGCAAGTTTGTCAACCCATTAATTTAAGGCATCAAGTACTTAGATGAAATCTCAGAGGGCAGCCTACCCTCTAACCGCGTTAAATCACTAGATACAATTATCCTATACTACTTAACCAAGTATAAAGAGCAAGGCTACTACAGTAGAGACTTGTGGTAACAAGTCTACAATAAATTCAAAGATTGGTCTAACGCGGATTTTAACACTGCTTCAAGAGCAGTTACAACCACCTTCCACAACTTCATCATCAGCCACAGTATATAGGTTACAAAAGAGCCCATCAAAAGCACTATTAGCACAAGGTTAAAAAAGCTAGTTAACAACAAGCACTTCCCAAGGTGGGATAATAAGATAATACGCAAAATAGAGGCCAAGTACAAGGTCTTTCATAACTACCTCAACAACCCAGATTTCATGCAAAATATCAAACGAATCCCGCGAGCCACTCTCTTACCATCAATTGACAAGGTGCGCAACAGCCGCAAAAGTACAGACTTTTCACGTAAGTCACGCGATGAGTTGGATTATTAACAATGCACCTTATACAGCAACCCCTTATTCAAACCTCCCCCATTTGAAAGGCAAACTAATGAAACCTCCCTCATACTAAGTTTACCTATAACTACTACCATAGTCAAGAGGCAGTCGCCAAGCACAACTGCTCCCCCAACCAACAGGCTAACCGCTCATCAATTAACCAACCTCATCAAGCTATATTCAGACAATTCAACGTCAAAATACAGCGGCAGCAACTACAAGACCCTTAACTCAAAGCTTCTGATTTTTTACAACCTCTGCGCAAGGGTTGGTATCTCTAGCGACCACTACAGGTCCACTATCTTATTCATGCTTACAGGCAGTGCGCGGGAGTATTATACTAACGACCTCCATAACCATGCTATCAGTTTTAACACACTTATAGCAAATATTAAATCACAGTTCAAAGGGGATGAAGTCTACTACACGCGCAACGTAGAGTTATAAAGGCTTAGTTATAAGTAAGTTACCTGTAAATTACCTAGTAAAATAAGAGTTAAAGTACTAGACTTACTTATTAAGAAAGTTATAAAGCTAGTTAGGGCTATAACGCGGCAAGGCATGCCTACTGATAGTGACTATTGTAATACTTTACTTACTTATTACTAGGGCATACCTAAGTATATAGCTGCCTTACTTAATCCACCTATAACTTATAACGTACTTTGTATGCAGTTGAGAAACGGCGTGAGCAACGCAGCAGCCATATGCAAGTAAAAGGTACAGTACCTTATAGAAGGACTGCTTAAGCTAGACCAGTAGTATTTCACTGACCACCACTACAATAGCTAACGTAGCAGTTACCTACTGCAACAAGGGTATGGTCCAAGGCCCCAAAGCAACCGCCTGCAAAGCAGCGCATTTCAAGCAAAAAAGTGCTTTATTTACAACAAGGAAGGATGTTAGTTAATAACACACTTAAAAGAGAAAAGAGATGTCTCTCACAAGCAGCTCCAAAGGAGCTACTTTACTAAAAGATTTAAATAATACCTTCTTAACTATAAGGGTAAAGAGCCTGACTCTCTTGGTGATATAACTAATAACAAGTACATGCTAGACGATGGTAAAGAGCTCTTTAAGGATGCGACTTTCTTTATATCTATAGCGTTTTTTAGCAAAGAAAGTATTAACGGCTAGAAGGTCTACACGCAACTGCGTAACCAAGCCACTTTACATACTTTAACAAAAGAAAAACCTTTTGCGCAAGACCCCAGCTAAGAGTAAGGGTTAGGCAAAGTCTTTGTACTTGATAACCAATACTCTGCCACAACCTTTTAGGGTATTATACTAGATACTGGGGCAGCTTAAGTATTAACTACAGGCTACTAACAATATATAGCCCTTTATAAGCACCTTAGCATAGAATTACCACTGGATATAAGCCGCGCTAGTGAAGCAAGTATTAAATTTAGTAGTAGTAATTTATTTAACTCTCTTGGAGCTGTTGCTATACCTACCTTTATCAGCAAGCTTACTTTCTATGTAATAACCTCTAGCACCCTATTTCTTTTATACCTTAAAGATATAGACTCTAATAGTATGTAATTTAATAACCTTGCTAACATACTTATCAAGAGTATAACCATAGTACTAGTGGTATATAAATAGGGCTACCTATAGATGCTTTTAGAGCAGCCAGAGCGCAGCATAGCGCAACACCATCTTACTGATACAGAGCTACGGCAAATACATCGCTAATTCAGTTACCCCTCAGTCTATTAACTATACAAAGTGCTCTAGCAAGCTGGCCATATGATAGCGATCCCAAACATCAAAGAGATTAACAAATTTTGCTAGTATTACTAGCTAAATTCAAAGGCTCCTAGAAGGTTTAAGTTCACACTCTATAATAACCATGACTTTAACTATAAGGTCTTTATTAATATAATATACTGCTGCAGGTAGAAAGAAGCAGAATCGGATTAACCTTAGCAATACGTAACT